>OX457024.1:20643812-21243812 GCA_949752745.1 Protula sp. h YS-2021
GTTCGTATTTTGAAGGTTTCCCATAAAAATAATCCTATTTTGCCAGGGTGGTGGTGGGGGGGGGGGGGGAATTGTGACGTCAATTGTAGAAAGTACTTCAGCCTTTCTACAATTATATTCGTTCCCCGGAAACAAACCCATCACTGGACCTAAACGAAAAAGTACTTTGTCAAAGTGGTCCTAATTGGGTGGCTATTTTAGAAGAAGGCAAAAGCAATGGTACTATAGAAAAGTGGACGTATTTATGAGGTGCCCTGTGCCTTGACTAGTTGTTCCGAATATCCCTTCTCACGATAGCTGAGTGAAGATACCTACTCGATTTTTTTATGGATAGAAAACTGGAAAAAATCCTGAGCGAAGATACTTCATTTAACCGTACGTGATTTGCAGTTGGTGGATTGCTTAAACAAACTCATATTTTAACTTATTTGTAGTTTCCACAATCAATTTTAAAATCACGAAAGAGCAGTGATTGCCCGATCGCACAAGTTGTGCTGGGCTCCGATTAGTCCCTTTTTTGCAACCTTGATCACACCTACACCACCGGGATGGTGGTGAAGGTGTGATCAAAGTTGTAGGTGTGATCAAAGCACAGCTGGTCGTACGATCTGTCGTACATCTGGTCGTACGATCTCATACAGCTGGTCGTACGATCTCGTACAATTTACCTACGATTTGTAAAATCGATCGCAGCCCGAGTGTGACCCAGCCTTCAATCACTTCATTGAAAGAGCAGCATTACACGAGAAGAGTCAATGTAACAAATGCTCGTTTCAAGGACCATCTAGACAAGCATTTTAATTTGTTAGTACTTGATATGGCATGTATTCTACACCGATGGGTTTGTTCCAGTAAACCCGATGTCACCGTGCCGAGGTCATCTCTGTATCATTCCACTGTCCCCAAATATCAACACAAAAGCGTCTTCTCACAGACATAAGAGTTTACACCCCTACTCATGACACAAGTAATTGGCTGGATTTGCTTTACATATGATAATTCTCACCCTGGACACTATTCTTTTCAAAATTCACATATGCTGAGATTTACATATACTGTATTTGAGATTTTGACAAGAAGCAAAACCACTATCATTTTCAGAAGCTTTTGAATGCTAATTGACCTCACCTCAAGAACCGGAATAAGTTATCTTTCAAAAAGTCGACCTTTTAACTGAATAGGCTACAAAGTGCAGAACCCAGATCCCTTATTTTCAATTGAATGCCAAGATGTTTCTTACTTGTTTCAGATATAACAAACTATTTAGAAAAAGATCTAACAAAGCTCTTGCAATGTTTCCCCTTTTAATTAGTAATCTGCGCAGTCCAAAAATTCGCGCACTCTTCTGCGCATGCACAATTTAAGGACTCCTCCTCCTGCACGTGCACACTTTATGGACGGTCCCTTCTGTGTGTGCACACTAAATGGACGACACCTTTGCGCGTATAAGCTTTATGGACATCCCTTTCTGCGCGTACACACTTTATGGACGGTCCCTTCTGCGCGTACACACTTAATGGACGCCCCCCCCTCTGCGCGTACACACTTTGTAGACGGTCCCTTCTGCGTGTACACATTTTATGTACGGTCCCTTTTGCGTGTGCACACTTTATGACGCCCCTTACCTCGATGATGAGGAGTTCGTCGTCTGCTAAGATCTCTTGCTTCCGGATGAGCCTCAGAAACTCCTCACTGATGTCGATATACACTCTCAGAATATCCAACACAGTTTTCTGACAGAGAAATTTTTTAAAACTTTGTGGATCGCCCATTTTAACGTCATGTGTATTCCCTTAAAAACTTGATTATTTTAATTTAGCCAATGTGCACCCTCAGTGTATCTTCAATTTATCCTCAATCCTAGGGCAGCTCTGATGACTGTTACGAAGTGCTGATCCAAGCGAACTTTAGACAATTTCCTCTCTTTCATTTGACCGATATATCCGGAAACAAGGTTAATATCTCCACAATTAGATAAGGCGAAAGATTTCTCCTTCTGAAGCAAGGTAGCACAGTTCTTTAATTTCAATAGCCTTTTTTTATTATACGTTCATAGTTCCTCAAGGTTTACGACATCAAATGACAATGATTTATAGACCCGCAGTGGTGGCTTAGCACTTTGATGATGCCCTTTCTTTATTAAAAAATCGCTATCTTTGATGAGGTTTATTAATTGCAAGACATAAATGAAGTTCACAGAAGGACACGTGTTATATACATTGAATTGAGACTGTTTTTCTAGGATTTTTTATTGTTGTTTTTGTCGCCGTTGCTTCAGTAATGAACAACGTGTTCTGTGACTTAAGACGTACTTGAAACAAAGAGGTTTAAATTCTCAACCAAAACTGCCAAAAAAAAAACTTGCTAAAATATTCAATTGATTAGAACACTTCAAGGAGACAACAGAATATCCATGAAATATACATTAATATGGAGATGAATGACACTGGCTATGCAAGTCCCTTTGAATAATTATGATTTATATAAGATCCCCTTGGCGCTTCTAGTTCAGAAAAAAATAATTGAGCACTCTACCTCTGACAGCTGTGGTCTGACTTTGAGTATGAAACAATACTATTATTACATTCAAATTATATGACACTGAGGTCTAGTTTCTTAGTTAACCATGATTTTATGCGAAAACTGTGTGTCTGTGATTTCATTATATATTTCTTGTTTAAATATATCATGTTCTTTTGTGCCTATCCTACTTATATTTATGCACATAACAATACGATTTTTTTTCAATAAATATCCCAGCTTCTTAGCAAGTGCACAATTGAATGAAATCTTATCTGTTGTGTTTTGTTCCACACTTGGCGGTTGTAACACACAATGGAATCTCCCTCCCAATTGGTTAAAAAAAAGCAGCAGCACATTCTCGTGAAATATTATTAAAAACTTTCAAACCTTTTAATTGCATGTTTTATCACCAACAAAGCGAAACTGTTCTGTGAATTATTTTCCCACTTACGCAAAACAATAATAATATTTCAAAACTTGCCCTTATGTTCTACGTTCCCTCTGTTAAGGACCGCACCAAGCATAACGTTTGCCCTGCTCATCTTTCTCTGTACTATTGATATTCGCCACAATTCATGCAGGGCAATGTGGAGTCGATCACAAGTTAATCCCAGAGCATTAATTCCATTGAGGCACATGATTAATTCAGAACTGATCTGTGATAAATTCATTTCATATCTGGTTACGACCAGTGACCTACACGATACTTGACCAGGGCTTAACATCTCGGCAATAAATCGTTACAGCAAATATCATTAAATTCTTATAAAATCTTTTCGTTTTCTCGATAAAGTGTTGGATCTTCATACAACTGTTTTAGATATATTTGTATATTCGGATATCAGTAATTAACCTTTGTATATACATTTCAATTTGCGATCCTGAATTTGATTTAATTTTGATATAAAAATGCAATTATTAATATGAGAAATTGAATTTGTGGTACCAGTAATTCTAATTTAGATGTCACGAATACTATTCATAATATAAATAAAAGAGCTGAATTTGTAATATCAGTAAGAAATTAAATGATATAATCACTTTCAATTATCTGAGGCAAACATTTAAATTAATTATATTTATACAACAAATTTAGTTTTTGATATCAGTAAATAGTGTTTTGATATCAATGACTGAACTGATATCGATGACTGAACAGTAAATAAACTTGCATATATAATGAAAACATCACTTTCAAATTTCTGATATCCAAAAATTATTGATATCAGCAATTGTTATTAATATGAAGAACTGGACCGAAAATTATGCACCAGGAACCGTTTCATTGAAACTGAAAAAATAGTACGTGAACAATTCAGTTAATTATATCAGCGAAAGACCCTAAATTTATGATATCAAGAAATTATTTCTTGATATCATTTAAATATTTGCTGTCATTTAAACGTTTTTTTAAATAAAAAAATAACATATGATATCAGAAATGCAACGAATGATATCAAAAATTTTACTTATAAAATCAGTTGTAAAATATTTATATCCAAAATCAGTCTTTGAGAACAATCTTCAATATAGTTATATCATTAATTTAATGTTTAGTGTCACGAAATAATTATTGTCATAAAAAATCAATGAATAAAGCGAAAATGGCATTTACTTTCTTGGATGTTTAGGGGATCTTGTAACAGTTTGAGCAGTTCTAATAAATGAAATGAAACAGTAGTTTAAAGTAATTCGGTGTTACTAAAATGACTGCGCTAGACAATTCGACATTGCTTGTAAAATGTCCCAGTTGGATAGAAGGAGCAGGAGGAGGAGTGGGGGGGGGGGAGGGGAGGAGGAGAAGGAAGGGGAGGATGAGGAGGAGGAGGGAAGGAGGAGGCGGACGGAAGGAGAATTGGGTGGAATTTGGCCTCATTATTTCAACAACAATTTGTTTGGCTATTTTGTTTCGCAGTTTCCCTTCTAATTGGAATAAAAAATACTGGATCGAACACTAATCCTGCCCAACCCCTCCCATACCACCGCCATTCTTAACACCCCCCTCCCCCCACCGAAACAAACATCCAAACCAACCCCAAGGACGAATCGATCTTGAATATCCCATTCCTAGTTGCTATTCACCAAGAATTCATAAATATCAACTGTGGAGGACTATGCTCGCAACTTTCTTTCCTGTCCGGGCATGGCTAATTACTTCTTTCCTTTACTGGAAGAAAGTGTAATCCTATAGAATATATAATACCGTTTATACATCATTGATATCATTATTTCAAGTTTAGTAACCTCTACTGGAAAAAGATATTTTGTGAGATTGTAATTTTCTTTGCAATCAATTACAAGATATATGTAATTTAGTGATATATATATATATATATATATATATATATATATATATATATATATATATATATATATATATATATATATATATAATTTAGTTGAAAATGCCAAAATACACCGTGTTTTTGAGGAATACTTATTTGATCTACACATACCTATAACTAAATAAAATACACTTTTAATCCTATTGGTTTTTAAGCTTGTTTTCATTTTAATTTCTCATTTATAAATAGAGAAAAGAAACTGAAATACGAACGCATATACTTGTTCTGTTGAAAATACACACATCTTAAGAAATGTTGTCGTAAAACTTGTGATATCACGAACACTGATTTGCAATTAGATTATGGGAAATAGATTTACGTTTTAAAAACTCAATTTTTCATTTGTATCAATGAGTTTTTGTCACCCTCATAAATAACTATATAATAACCATTATAATAAATTGTACTTAGTGGGATCATACATTTTTCACAATTAATGCTTAATTAACAGCGTTCTTATCCCGAAGCTTGGCCCTTGAAAGAGATACTTTAAATGAAACCTTCTGCATCAGATAGGTCGGTCATCGAAAGGCGGGGACCGAGGTCACGGGTCCGGATGACAAGAATGTAAATAATGTCTCAAATATTAGACATGGTCTCCAGCTGATATGGATATGAAGGGCATAACAAATTGACTATATACTTCGTTATGCATATTCAATAGTGTGTGTAGAGGCATAAACCCCGTTGCCTTGGCTATTTATGACAAAGCTATTTGTTTACGACGGTCAGCAAACAGATATGACAATTTCATGCTATTATTAAGATTACAACTGGGGCACTGGGGGTGAATTTACAAAAGGTATTTCCCCATTCACCGATAAATTATTTACCGTACAAGAGATTGATTATGCCTGTTGATTGAATAGTAATTATCGCAAACAACGAAATAAATGTGCAGGGCAGCGTTCTGTCAAAATATCACCCCCTCCCCCCCCCCCCCCGAAAAAATAACAGCTGTCTTGGGTGCACAATGCATAGCATTTTATCTGCACAGAAAGTTTCCGTATTGACTTAACGTTATCAACGACGCAAGGTTTTTTTGCATGTCTCTATTCTTGGTTACAAATAACTGCAGTCTAGTAACATGCACGTTCTGTTCTGCATTAATAAAATACTGAGATGGGCAATTCTCTCGATGTCTATGCAACGTCGGGAGACGTTATTTAGACTTCTCTTTGTAACTTTTCTACAACGCTTATTAAACGTCGGATAACTGACGTCAAAACAAAGTCAGCAGGTAGACGTTGTTTTGACTTCCCTAATCAACCAAACCGCCTTTGAACAGACGTTGGCTACGGCGTCTATTAAGTGTTGTTATAATGTCACAATGTTTACTTAAGGATGCGATCAAAGATACACTCTGAAATTTAATTTTTTAATTTAATCAACAAGCTATGCCATTCAGCAGGACCAGCAATTCTTGTCATGTTTAAAAGCATAAAAACCAAGCTTTTGAAACGGTCCTCATATCCGCATAATCTTTACTCTTGTTTCTTGTTTCAAATAAAATCTAAATGCTGAGTGCTTTGAGAAAACACGTGCAGTTTAGTTTCAATGGATAAAGGTTTACAAGATAAGCAATTTTATTGTATTTTTATGTTCACCTTATTGGTGGTTTTAATTAATAAATACATAACGTCATACGATTAATTGATTCCTTGGAAGCTGAAGCAGTCTCCACTCATAAGATGTTACATCAGCTTCTGGAAACTTCCGGGACTTTTGAACGCTAGCTTAGACTTCTGCCTTTTAAAATACACTTAAAAGATATTGTCTGAGATATTGTCCTCGGTATTGTGGCCCTCATTAGGACTGAGCCACCATCCATTGTAAAAGTCTTGATTCAGGAACCACTCTCTCTGTACTACTCTGTCCACTCTGGAAGCCAGGTTCGCCTTTACATTTCAAACTAGACCGAAATTCGCAAAGCTTATTTAGCATCGCTACAATAACATACAATATATAATTAAAATAGAAATATGATGATGTACTACTGGAAACTATAATATTATAACATTGAGTTTAACACAATTACTAAAAGAAAACATTTAAAATAATTGAATAATCAATTACTAGAATTAAGGATCACAGTTGTAGGCTTGTCTAAAATAAAATGTTTTGATATCTCTTTTGAACAAAAATAGCGATGGCCTATCCCGTATACGTTTTGGCAGTTCGTTCCACGTTCTTGGGCCTGCAACCTCGAAAGCCCTGTAACCGATTTTAAGATTAGTTTTTGGCACTAAAAGAAGGTTGTCACTAGATGCACGGGTCCTAGTGGCGCGGGCAGGATGTAGCTTATCCGATAGGTATTTGGGTGTGGTGTTATCCAGGCATTTATACACAATACAGGAGAGCTTGAATTTAATTCGAAATTCGATCGGCAGCCAATGAAGTTTCTTACATGCCAAACTAACACTATCCTCTCTCCCACATTTAAAGATTATACGGGCTTCACAGTTAATAATACTTTGAAGGCGTAGAATGAGATATTTTGGAAGGTAAATGTAGAGGAAATTACAATAATCTAGACAGCTAATTACCAGAGCATGTATTAAAACTTTTGTTGCGTGTTGAGTTAAAACTGGCCTAGATCGGACGTATTTTATTTGCTCGTCTAGGGATAATGTTGTATCCATAATTACCCCAAGATTTCTGGCCGAGGAGGTGCGCACAACGATTTCATCCCGAGATCTAGAGAATCAATGTCAATGTATCGCTCATAGTGACTGCTGACCAAAATGAGGAATTCAGTTTTATTCCCATTGAGCTTCAGTTTATTATTGCAAAGTGCATCTGCGATTTGCATTATGCCATTCTACACAAGTACCTTAGAAGCTTGCATATCCGCAGACGACTTGGGTGAAACAGCTTTCAGAAGCTTTCTATCATCAGCATATCCATGGTAGCAGAGTAACATGATCCGCGATAAAAGACCTACAAATTTGGTATATTGTGTGTACAAGCGGGGTCCCAATATGGAGGGACAGAGCACAGTAAGTAGTATAACTCTGACAACGTATCCTTGATGACTACTTGCATGTTTCTTCCTTTGAGATAAGAGCAGAACCATGTAACCGTGTCGGTTACTCCAAAACTCTGCTTAAGGCGATGCAAAAATATATCGTGATCTTCAGTGTCGAAGGCGGCACTGAGATCGAGAAGCGTAGTAAGAACAGCCTGTCGCTTATCCATAGAGCATAATGATAACTTAAAACGGAAGGTAGATGATATTGCTATTTGTTAACAATTTTCACATGTCTGAATGTAGAATATATTCCTAAATACTACCAACTATACCTGTAAGGTCAAGGTCAAAAATTTTTATCAGCTGCACAATTTCAGATGACCCTCTATACATGTGCCAAGTCTGGTTGGTCTAGCTTCAGCGGTCTTAGAGGAGATGTCTGGAAACCGATTGCTCTATCTCTTACCGTTTTCGAGATAAAGGCCAACTTCCGGTTTGGGGCTCGATTTTTCGCGCCCGTTTTTCGTGATTTGACCTTGACCATCAAGGTCGACGTCAAAAATTTTTAACGGGCGCATCCGATCACATCGTCCTTTATATATGTGCCAAGTTTGGCTTTTCTAGCTTCAACGGCCTTGCTGTAGATGTCTGAAAACCGATTGACCTTTTTCGCGATTTGACCTTGACCAGTAAAGTCAAGGTCAACAGTTTTATCAGGTGCACCACTTCAGATGACCCTCCATACATGTGCTAAGTTTGGTTGGTCTAGCTTCGGCGGTCTTGGGGGAAATGTCTGGAAACCGATTCGGCGGAAGAAGAGAAAAAATGAAAAAAAGCGAGGAAAAAAATAGGTGAAGATTTCGAGGCAATCCATCTCCATTTGGTATTTTCAAACCAAGTGGGAACTAGTGGCAATGTGGTTTCTCTCGGTTAACTGCGCCAGGTCGGCTGAGCTGGTGCCTCCCTGCTGGAGGAGATACGTCAATGCGGTCAAATTGCCAAGCAGGACATCCACTGATCTGTTGTCCAGACTAAGGAGTGCTTAAGTGGTCGCCATTCAAACTACTTTCAGTTCTAGCCAATTTATGTGCTTGGTCATCAGGCTGGGAGAGGGGGGTGACTAAATGCCCTTCCAAAACTTTCCCCTGAAGTTGGAGCCCGATCTTTTGGACGAAGCATCCGTCTGATTTCGAGGCAATCCCTCTCCATTTGGTATTTTCAAACCAAGTGGGAACTAGTGGCAATGTGGTTTCTCTCGGTTAACTGCGCCAGGTCGGCTGAGCTGGTGCCTCCCTGCTGGAGGAGATACGTCAATGCGGTCAAATTGCCAAGCAGGACATCCACTGATCTGTTGTCCAGACTGGGGAGTGCTTAAGTGGTCGCCATTCAAACTACTTTCAGTTCTAGCCAATTTATGTGCTTGGTCATCAGGCTGGGAGAGGGGGGGGGGGTGACTAAACTTTCCCCTGAAGTTGGAGCCCCATCTTTTGGACGAAGCATCCGTCTGAATCGACAGGCAGGGGACGGCGGGGGGGGGGGGGGTTGAATGGGAAACCCACGGACAGACAGTCTGAGGACACCCACCACTAAAGGTCCTCGATCGCTTTTGGGAAAATGACAGCTACCCTGAGGATGACCTCTCCCTTGAGCCACAGCAGCTCTTTCTTCTATTTGAAACCTTCTGTGGTGGAGCTTGTTCAAGTGTACTGTCTCTTCTGTTGCTGCTATATTAAGGCCAGTAAAGACTCCATTTCGGTAAACTTCATGCGTTGATGGGGGAAGTAATCGTTTGAAAGGCTTTGACAATTCTCCTCCATCCTTCTGTGGGGTAAGTTCTTGTCACTTCCAAATCCCAGTCTCTCTTAGAGATATCATTTGCTGTTTGGGCACTGGTTCTGATTTTGAAAAGTTAACCACAAGACCTGTCCGTAGCGCTTGTTTTACTAAAAATGTAACTGAATTCCGGCCCGAGTTTCCTCCATGTAAGCCAGTAACCAATCGTCCAAGTACTGGAGGACATGCATATCCTGTAGTCTGGCCCATGATTTTAGCACTTTTCATCACTTTCGAAAACACATACGGGGCGGTGGGAAGGATAAACGGAAATGCCAGAAACCAATATCCCTCTCCCGCCTTCCCTACCTGGAAGCATTGATATTTACGACTTTCCGGGATTATTGGATATGCATACCTATCGCGGCCCCCAAATTTTCCAGTTGCATCATTAGTCTATGACCTAAATGTTGCAGGCCCAAATTTCTCTGGCCCAAATATCTGGAAGACCTAAAATGATATTGTTTTGTTTTACGATTAAAAGCGCACTGCTCTATAGGTTTAAACTAGACCGAATTTCTCTACACGTAGCAAAATGGCACACACTTGCAATGATACAATCTATCTGGTCAAAGACATTTTTCAGTGTTTCGACATAATTATCAGCTTCCGAATTATTATCTCGAACGAGGACATCGAAGTAAATATAATGTTATCTCTTTGGGTACAAATAATCAAGTTCAGTTTCCTAGCCGTTTTCGAGATAATGGTCAACTTCCGGTTTTTGACCTTGACCATGGCGGAGGAGGTGAAGGTCACCGAGGTTCATTTTATATAACGTCTTTTAGGCCCAAAGGGTCGAAAATAAGCTCAAATCGCTCTATCTCTAACCGTTTTCGAGATAATGGTCAACTTCCGGTAATAATCGGGACCCTTGATCATAGGGTCAAGGTCAAGATCATCGGGTTACCTCTTATATAACGTCTTTTATTCCCAAAGGATAGAAATTAAACTCAGAATCGCTATATCTCTAACCGATTTCCGGATAATCGACAATTTATCTCTAACGTGTTACGATATACAAAGGTCACATGACCTTGACCTTGACCCTAAATGTTGAGATCTAGTCCACGTTGTTACTGCCTTCTGACACCATACACGTGTTGAAACAAGGATTTGAGCGCTATTTCCAGCAATATTAAGTGATGAGTAGGGGTTTGAAAAAATATTTTGACCTCAATTTGACCTTGATCTTCAAGGTCAAGGTAAAACAAATTGCGGATTTCACGACATCTCATCACCCAGATAGCAGTCCTACATGGGGACTACGCATAATATATGTGGGTATTCCCACGTACCCAATAATGTGCGTTTTGTTGGGGAACTTCCATGTAGTTATGTGGGATTTAGGAGAATTTGAGACTCTTTCCGAGGTGTATTATGCGCATGTGAACCATTGCATTTTATACGCATATATTTCCATGCATTTTATATGTGGGAATTTCTATGTATATTAAGCATGGAATTTTAAAGGGACGACCCACCCTGGGCATACAAGATAGCTCCATCGAATACACAGACATGAACCTTTATAACTACAGAACAGTTATAAAGTACTCCTTAAAAGAATTTAAGCATAAAAATTTTAATGAAATTTGTATTTCCATGTCTAACTATCTATTTTACATAGAAAAAAGGCAGCCTTCCACAAACATACGCAGAATTTAGACAAATTTAAATGTATTATCGCTCAATGGCGGCTGTTTCCGGTCTGCGATAATAAGCCCACATTGCCAGACTGCGCAAAATATGCGTATATTTTCCCATGCATCATATACGTGTATTTTACATGGGAATCTCCATATGAGAAATCCCACGTAAAATATACCTGTAATATACAAATGACTTCTAATGAAATTATACGTGGCAATTCAAAAGTATAATACACATATACTGAAGGACAAAAGAAACTTAACATAAAAAAAGTGAAATATATTTCTTATTCTAAACTTGTTTTACCTGAAATTTTGAATAGTTGTTTGTGACCCAAATCTGAGACATAACACAATTGTTTTATTCCAAAACAATGAATATCAAGGTGTTAATGTGGTATAGAGCTCTAAACCACATTGATAGGCAGGAGCTCGTTCTGCTTGAGTTGATTCCTAATTTTTACTATCAGTTGTTTCGAAGAAAGATAAAGCAACGTTTCTACGTACATTTTGGATTAAATATAGCGACCACGCTATTGGCATGCTAGAAACTGGTGTGCCACTCAATCAAGTGGCGCGGCGCTTTGACTGCAGCCGAATTACAATATACCAGTTGCAACGGCGGTATAAGGAAACTGGGTGCACTCGGCACCGACCAAGAAGCGGCCGCCCTCGAGTAACTACGCCAAATCAGGATCACGGGATCCGTTTGATCCACCTGCGCTATCGGTTTCGCAGTGCTGCAACCACAGCGATGGAGATCTCAGGCACAGCCAACAACCGCATAAGTGCAAAAACACGGAACACGGATTACGCGCTCGTAGACCTTACGCTTGGAGACGTATACGACGCCATGCGTGGGCTGGTAACCACCATATTGCACGGTGGAGATTGCAAAACTGGCGGCGTGTGATATTTAGCGATGAGTCACGGTTTCAATTATACCGCGCAGATGGCCGTCAGCAAGCATATAGACGGATCGGCGAACCGCAGTCAGCCAATCAGATCGTTTTGGCGGCGGTTCTGTGATAGTGTGGGGAGCCAGTCAATTCGGCTGGAAGTCACAGCTTCTGATCATTGATGGTACTTTGACTGCAAATCGCTACATCAATACTGTACTCAATACTCAAGTAGTCCCCTACGTGCAGCAGAACGTTGATGCTATATTCATGCATGATAATGCGCGTCTACATGCCGCTCAGGCGACTAGGGATTACCTGGCAGGAAATAATGTCAATACCTTTGATTGGAAACCCTATTTCCCGGATATGATCCCCATAGAACATCTATGGGATGATCTGGATAGGAAGGTTCGTGCTCGAAATCCGCTTCCTCAAAACCACGCTCTGATAGAAGGCTTTGATAGAAGAGTGCACGGTACCCGCAGTACCGAATCAACCGACTGTTCATGTTCATGCCCCTCCGGATCCGTGCTTTACGCCAAGCCAATGGGGGACACACACGGTATTGAGGACACTTCAGGTCTTTAAATTCTGTGCACTCCTAAAATGTGATAGTCACATCTTTTGTCAGTCTGGATTTTGCAGACGCTTAGGAGTATGGATCATTTTGTGTAAAATTATGTTAAAGAATCAGTGTTGCTTGCATTCTTGTAAGTATGAAAGTAATTGAATAAATAATTTTCTCATAATGATATATTTCATTTGCATGTTAAGTTTCTTTTGTCCTTCAGTATATAATATGCCTTAATAACCAATGCATTTTAGAAGTGGGGAGTTCTACGTATATTATACAGGGAAATGCCCACGGTGGGCATTACGCAGGAAAAACCATGCAGTTTAAGCGTATATCTAACCGTATATTTTATACGTGGGAAAGCCTATGTATATTACATGTAGAATTTATACAGAAATCACACCGTGGGAATGTCCACGTATATTATACAGGTTTTCGGTGTGGCCATGCCAACGTCCCACGTTCCCAGGTAAATCCCATCTAAAAAAACGCGTTTTATAATTGGGACGAAAACTTATGCTAACTGGGCACCCATTTTCTCTGTGCCAAATTTCATCGTCCGACGTCAAATAGCGTAGGAGGAGTTTTCTGGAAACCACTTTGAGGTCAAAAAAAGGTTGACCTTAATTTGACCTTGACCTTGAAGGTCAAGGCCAAAATAAATTTGCGGATTTCACGACAACTCATCACCCCGTATCTCTGTGCCAAATTTCATCGTCCTACGTCAAATAGCGTAGGAGGAGTTTTCTGGAAACCTCCGAGACGAAAAAAATGAAGGAATAAACAGCCAGAATTCTTAGCAAAGCATACCCATTTGCAAACTATGTTTGCAAGTGGGAATGAACAGCATATTTCTCCGCTAATAGTGATATGTTTTCTATGGTGCGTGTTATTTACAGCCCAAACATTTGCAGTTTTTTGCATTGTGTTTTCTTTGAAGGGGAAATCCCAACTTCAATCTATCTTTATTTAATTTTTAAAACCACGAATGCCAGCGAAAATAAAGTACACAGGTGACGAAGTATGGAGGATGATCCACAAAAGCAGTGAAAAACCCCACGTGACAGGATTCTTGTTGAACTATTTGTTCAAGATCAATGGAAGTCCTCATATAAACCCCTGAGCAAAAATGTCTCCAAATAAGACCTCTTTTACTTCGTCGTTCCATTGCCAAGATTATTTAATGCAGAAGGCTGACCCGAAAATCAAGTAAATTTGCTATATATCTTATTAGAGATACTTCGATTGAAATATGAATTTTGGAGCCATTACAAAATAAACAACGACAACTGGAGTTCGGTGATGACCCGAAAGTTGGGCCCTCTGACGAAAATATAAATAAAGACTTTCTTTCTTTCCCCGGCTCATCAAAACTCCCTCCCTCCCTCCCTCCCTCCCTCCCTCCCTCCCTCCCTCCCTCCCTCCCTCCCTCCCTCCCTCCCTCCCTCCCTCCCTCCCTCCCTCCCTCCCTCCCTCCCTCCCTCCCTCCCTCCCTCCCTCCCTCCCTCCCTCCCTCTGCTATGGAGGTTTGGCTATTGTTTGTGATGGACAATCTTTTAAATATTTGACAGAGAGCGAGAGAGGGAGGGACAGAGAAGGTTGGTCGAGGGCGGGGGCGGAGGGTGGTCCAATTTAATATGCAATATCTCCGGAATTCATATTTTAATAAAAGTGTCTTTAATAAGATGCAGTAGCTCTTACTGCTTAGTAATATCTCTGGTTATTTAGTGACATGCCTTATAATTTCTTTGATTTTTTTAACAGTGACATTTATTTGAAATTATTTAGGAAAATATGTGTGTGCTTCACGTCTGCCCTTTTGAATGCTAAATCAATACAAAATATGAAAAGTTTCGATCACATTTCTGTGTAAATAAATAATAATATCTTTATTTATTTATAGCCTTCGTCATCTAAAACAAAAATACCACAAAGAGCACAAGCTGGTTCATATTTGAATTAAAAGACTTCCTGTCAACACGGTTTACATTTCAAATTTCCTGTATAGGGTTGATCAAAGTTACTTGACTTGTGTGAGGTAATCATTAAGCTAACGTGTTACAACGTCACGAATCACCCATTCTCATCATTCACCGTTCATGATTTTAATGCTCTCGCCATACTTTCCTTATTTTATGTGGTTATACTGAAGAATAAAAGAAAGTATACGTCTAAAAATGAAATAATTTTTTAAGAGTAAATTGTTTTTCACGATATTTTGATGTGTAGGATCTAACTGAATGTGATACCACTTACTGTAGTTCTTTTTTCACATCCGAGTTTTTAAGTGTAGTGTAGGGTTGTGATATAAGGAATGTTAACTTCAAACCATGAAGTTAAAAAAATGTTCTTTCTTTTGAGCTTTCTTATGCATAGCCAGTACTTAATTACACTTGTGTACGAGAGGCTTCCGCAAGAACGAGCACACAAAATCGCCGCAACTAAGCCATGCTTTAATATGAACGGTTCGAATGCAGTAAAACTGCTGTTTATAAGCAGTATGTTATCAAGATAGACGGTATATGACATCCGCGAATTATTACGCCTCGCTGGTGTAACAGGCTATCTTACCCCCCCCCCCGCCCCTCTGTACAGCCCCTCCCCCAAGGGGGCGCGGAGCTACATTGGGCTATTTCCCCCTCCAGTATATTTAGCTCCCCCCCACGAACTTTTTTGCGTGTAAATATATTTTGATACTATTTGTTCATGTGAATAAATGGACTCAATTAAACTGTATAAAACATCTTGAACTGCTTTATCGACTAAATTCAACATAATTCAAATGAAATATATAAATGCATCCTTGATCAGAAAGTTCTTTATTTTTCGCTTAATTTCCTTTTTAGCATTTTAGAGAACCCAAGAGCATACTCCTGATCGCTAAGATTATCATAAATAACATCCACGTTATCCAAGTAGCGCTTGCTTATATGCTCAACTTAATCTTATTTTAAAAATTGATATCAATAGGGAAGGGGAGCAAAAAATACCAGACGGGGGAAGATAGCCTAGCCTAGCTTCTCCCCTTTCAGGGGGCAACAATAGAGTGACTACCGGGATCTGGAAATTTTCATTCTGGCCAAAGCCATGTAGAGTTATAGCGAAGAATAACTGCAATACAAAAACAGCTTGGTGCCGACAATGGTTTTGTAGACATTTGGCAAATACAAACGTGATATAAAACTGGAACCGCATTTCGCTAGCGAATGTTAAACACTTGACAAAAATTAAAACGCAAAAATACTTCCTTCAATGGATTATTCCTTGAGTAATATAAAGTATATTACAACATGCATACAGTGTGCTATACAACTATGTACAGAGCTTATGGTACAGCAGGTAAGCGGCTTAGAATATTCCAAAAAAGCATACCACTGTCAAGAAAAAAAACTCCATAGGTTGATAACTTAATACCAGCTAAATATATCAGCAAACGACACAGTTTGAACATGTCTTATAAGCCGAGTAGTGTTTGGTTTTTGTTGACTTAAGGTTTTATTGACTGATCAGGCATACACCGTGTTATCTATTTACGCAGTGAGAGCTCACAAAAAGCTGATCAACTGTGTGGTGTTCTGTGCTGTATGTTTAATGCTCCGCATTTACTTGCAAAAATACACTCTTTCACACGGCGTTTTAACAAAGAAAACGAAATCAAAGACGAAAATAAAAAGTGACATGCACACGTTCAGATCAAGCTCTTCATAAGTCCCAAGTGTCAGAGAAGATGACACAAAAAATCGGAAAACTGTCAAGAAGAAAAAAAGGACGAACGGCTGCTCGCACAATTTCGTATAACCCTTGCAAGCTAACAGCTTGTCAAGTGCTAACTAGACAGAATTCCGCTAGATGGCGGAATTGGGCCACATGTAGAAAGCGCTGCAGAAATTATGACCAAAAAGCTTCCTAGTATCCAGTACGCAGTACCCAGTACCCAGTACGCAGTACCCCTTCTTTGTCGTCGCTTTGAACCCAAAATCGCTCTATCTCTAACCGTTTTCGAGATAATAGTCAATTCCCTGTTTTGATCCAGAAGGTCAAGGTCACCGAATTACCCCTTATGTACCGCTGTTAGGCTCAAAGGGTGGAAATCCGTTTTTTAGATAATAGTGAACTTCAGTAGTGAAGGTCAAGGTCACCAAAATATCTCTTATGTAACGTTGCTTAGGCCCAATGGATCGAAAATGACCTCAAAATCGCTAACCGTTATCGAGATAAGTTTGTCTATCGTTAAAGGTACACGAGGTCACGTGACCTTTGACTTTGACCCTCAAGATCAGGATTCAGGATAGAGGACAGCTCTCTGCGGAGTACCTTTTATATATTCAAACTAGGATTTGGGCACTTTTTATGGGGACTTTTTGTGATTAATGAGCGATTTAGAAAAATATATTGACCTCAATTTGATCTTGACCTTTGAGGTTAAAGTAAAGACCTGATGATTGTCTATAAGTGTGCCAAATATAAAGCTCTGCTAACTGAACCCCTGGGGGGTTCTGAAAACCATTTTGTGGAAAAATTAACTTTGACCTCAGATTGACCTGGACCTTGATCGTTGAAGTAAAATATTTTTTTTGGATTCACTGAGAACTCATCACTTTATACCGTGTACCAGATTTCATTTCCCTCTGTCAAAAACTGTAGGAAGAGAGTTCTGAAAACCGTCCAAACGGGAAAAAAGAGAAGAAAAAATGAAAAAAGGGTAGAAACTTGCAGAAAAACTACAAAAATTATACCCAGTTGCAAACGATGGCACATGAAGCAGCACTGTGAAGGTTACTGCAAGAGGGTAGGACGATTTTTCCACAATGGTAGCATAAAAAATAAGTTTCATTTGTTGAATCAAAGAGGTTGGCGTCATATTAACACTTGAGAGACACACGAAGCTCCTTCAAAAATCAACTAACACTTTCGTCGCCCCATTGGTTACGTCTAGAAGTTCCATTCGGTCCAGAAAATCAGAAATGTTGAATGCTCTGCTTATTGTCACAACATCTTTCGGATTTGACAGATGAGCATACATTGAAATCTGGGTCAATGCATAATAATGACAATGGCCATCTTTTCACTTACTGAGTAATGACTTCTGATGGCGCCTACTGCATAAAATATCATTTTCTTTGCGAGAGCTCCAATTAACCGAGATTACTTTAAGAAAATACATGTGCAGTTCGTATAGTCCTAGCTCAGATTTTACCAATCAGTGGTAAGTAGGTCAACACATTGCAGTTTATGCATGGTTTCTATGACCACGTTATGCACTAGACAAACCTTCGATTTGTCAGTTAATTGCTAGTTGTCGATATTTTAAGCTACTCTTACTTCAACAGAATGCTGCATTTATTCGCACTGGCCATGTCGACCTGTCTGGCTTATCTAGCTAAAGCTTCACGACTGCATACGTCGAAATTATAATAATCGCGAGTTAAAAAAATGTAATAAATAATTATAAACATGTATGCGCACACTGTAAAACTGGTATGAGCAGGTTCCCAGCAGGCAAAAGACGTAAAATAAGGTCTGAAAAAGGTCCCAATATGGTCACGACGTGACTCAGACCAAATCAAGACATTTAGCAAATCCCAAAAAGGTCTCATTTTGGTCGCGACGTAATTGAGACCATATATGGATATTCGACAAGTCCGAAAAGGTTCTATTATGGTCACATCGTAACGAGGTCACAAAATAAGCTCTGCAATCCAAAGTTGCCTTCCTTGCTTGTTTTATCCAATAATTAATAAATATTTTCAGTTTTAACGCCAATAAAAACAAGATTTAAAAAAATTACAGATCGAAATTGTTTAAAATACGCCAAGTGTTAGTATTTTCAGTCTTGTTAAAAATATATTAGCGGGACCACATATATTTGCATATTTTTTCAATTTTCTTATGAATATATTTGAATTTTTGGGCAGTTTTGGTTGAAAGTCAACATTTAAGATATAAAATCATGCATAAAGTAAAAAAATCTTTTTGCATATAATATTAGTTGTAAAGTCGAAATTTTAAGGCGGTCTCGATAATGCCTATTTTATACAATATATAATATATACAGAGAAAAATAATAAAACTAAAAAATCTATCAAAATAACAAAACGCTCGCAAAATATTGCAGTGCAAATGATATTCCGATAACAATAGCAATATATATATATATATATATATATATATATATATATATATATATATATATATATATATATATATATATTTGTGTGTGTATGTGTGTGTGTGTGTGTTTTATAAGTGCTACTTTCCGCGAAAAGGTGTTATCCACAAAAATCAAAACCGCTGTAGAGGTTGGCTGTTGAGCAACAACGTATACATAACAGACAGATCTCATCAGAGGTCAGCTGTTTTACAACAACGTTGTCCGATTGAACACAAGGCGGTTTATTACCGACATAATGGATTCAATTTTTTACTCATATTTTAAAGAATTGGGATTTTAATGTCAATTTAAAAGGTAAGGTTTATTACTGGCTCTAATACAAATGGTTTGATGTATTTGCTTATTATGTCACGTAAAGTGTATTTTAAAATCAGCTCTCTAAATGGGAGATAATATATGATTCTATTAAAACAACAAAATAAAATATTTCTCTGACAGCTTTGTTTTACCTGACAGGTCTGTCAACAGTTTTGTCGGACAGTTTTGTTGAGGTAAAGTAAATAACAATAAAATTACAATACGTTTCAACAGCAGTGATACGGTCTGTTACCGGTATAAGCCAAATCACATTTGGTGTTCGAATAAAATGCACAAAAATTCTGCGCTTCGAATACAAACTACAATTGGGAATAAAAATGAAAGTCGAAATTCAAAATTTTTGCGAATTTTATTCGAAACACCCAAAGTGTGATAAGGCTTATTACGTATATTTCAGGGTTTTCTACGGCTCTCCTGCCTGTCTATACGTTGTTTCCTGGGCCTGTCAAATGAATGTGAGGAGGCCTAATCGGTAAATATATTTAAAATATCTATGCACGATTTGGTATTGATTTGTAGCAATAAACAAAAGGTTGGTGTGAGTGTATTCACTTCATTGCCTTGTTGTTTAATGGGATTTATCAGAAATTATTCAGTAATTTCTGCACCAGATTCTGCACCATTATTTAACTGGATTTACAGCGAGAAATTACTTAAATTGAATGGTTTATGTTGTTTATTTAAAGTGCATGTCAAGCGAATTTGATTGAGTATATGTATCTATGAAGCTATATTTTTATACAGTTTCAGCCTTCGGTTTGGAGAAATAAACGGGTGCAACCTCTTTCATTCTGGCTGGTCCGTATGTCTGCCCGTCCATCCATCTGTTTGATGTACGCACTGCCACAGTGAAACGATGAACTATTCGGCGCGCTAAAGATAGTTCAGACCACCAACAGCTTGCTTTGTTCAGCGCGTCTTTTGATTCGGTGCGCTTTTTTTACTGCGATTTGTGATTCAGCGCTTTTCCGTAGCGCACCTTGTGATTTAGTGCTCATTTAGTAAGACAGCAGAATGCATTTTTATGTATTTGTGTGTTCGGGCAAAAGAATGATGATTCAGGTTAGCTTCAAGGACAAGATTTTTATTGCGATTATGTGTTCAATGTGTTCATTTTACGGAAAAAGCAATACAATTGTATACAGCAACAATATTGTATTTTCTTGTGTTTAATCCAGTTTATTCTCCAAATAGATTTCTATAAAATTGACATCAGAAAAAATAGCGGAATCGATCTTTTTCAGATGTGGTAATCACGTCCGAAAAGGACGTCTTTTCACGTCCTCCAAAAGACGCCCTTTTTTGTTGCAAAATCGACCTTTTATAGATGTCATAAAGACGTCCAAAATCGACGTCTTTTTACGTCCAAATAGGACGTCATTTTTAGGTCTTAAGACGACGTCTTTTTTACGTCTCAAAAAGGACGTCGGTTTTTGTTGCAAAATCCACCTTTTTCACACGTCTTTAAGACGTCATGTTGGTCCAAAAATTACGTCTTTTAGACGTCTTAAAGACGTCATTTTGCCTGCTGGGTTGTCTGAAAAATCCGTATATAAAAACTCACTATTATTATTATTATTATAATTATAAATTATTATTATTATTTTTATTATTATTATTATTATTATTATTATTATTATTATTATATGCACATATGCACCTTACAATTCAGAGAAAGTCGAACAGTGGCCGTTCGCCGTTGGCGTTCGTCGTCTGTTCAGTCAAACACAAAACAATCCAAGAGAGAACCAGTTGCTGGCAGGTGATAAAATATTTACTGTTACGTATCAGATGTCCATACAGGTCCCCTCCAATGTAGACTAGTCTAACCCCCCATGGATTACATATTTGGCTATCCAACCACAGGAAGAGGAGCATCTTTAGGCGTTACAAAAGGTATTTGGTTCGAATCTGCAAAATCCAAATAAGCAGTCTCCACCCGTCACCACCTGGCGCCCACCCATTTTGTCCGTTATTTGTTTGTGGTTCCTGTTTCTTCAGTCATCGTTATTCCTCTTTTTTTAGGAAGCATTAGCACCGAACCTTCTCCATTCCTCTTCACTATTTGGCTTCATCAAACCTAGCTATCAGTATTCAAGAGGCTGTGGGAAGATACTCATTCCTGCAAAAAAATGCTACTGGTGCTAAAACATAGCGCATCCAATGTTAGCGAACGAGCATCTTTAAAATTACCAGGAAAGAATCTGCAAATGTTAAACAAGGACACTCTGTTCTGCTCACCCGTTTTCAATGAGAACACCAAACGGGTGATTCTCTGTCAGGGCGGGGGACTATTTTAAGGACTGAATGGATGTCCCAGTTCAAACTGAATTAGGTAAACTCACATTCAAGGTAGGGCGGTGGTCATCCTTGGAATCCTTGCAACGGGTATAGCGCAAGTCGCCGTAGGATTTCCATTGACAGATTTACTTACCCGGCTACCACCTCATATCTGCCATATTCCGAACTATCTGGTGATGGTGGTAGATGCCTTGAATAGCTGTACGCCGTCCCTATTTAAACGATTTAAAAGTATTTCATAGTGTCTCGGAATTACAGTCCAAGCGGTTTCTTTTAGTGGTGTCATATATGCCCGAAGCGACTCCCTTTTCACCCTGTTTTAAAATAACTAGATGTACATCAGTCATCATCTAGCTAATGATCCTTGATCGGATGTGTCAAAGCAATCTCGAAAATAGCGTATTGGGTGAAAATGAAAACAACAACAAAACACATTACCACAAACTGGCGAAACTGAAACGCTGCAGTCAACATGCACACACACACATACTGCAATCGCTCTCATTGTGGACAGTTGGCCGATCAATATGCATGTGCTGAGGCCATTCCATGCCCCTTAACTGTGAAATCAAGGCGTTTGGCTGCGTTATAACAGGCGTCATGAGCAAATTTCAATGTTCATTTTTGTACATTAAATGTTAATGAATTTCTAAAAAAAATGAGCTGGACCAACAATTACATGCTACATTGCGTATTTGCCAAATTTAGTCATCTTACCCCTAGCCGACTAAGAGGAGTTCGCGTGACAAGATTTTCAAACTTAGAATTTCAATATTCGTTTTTTTTTTTTGCATATAAAATGTTAATGAATCTCTTAACAAATTGAGCTGGACATCCTACATTATCTCTCTGCCAAATTTGGTCATCCTATCCCTAGCCGTCTTAGAGTAGAAGATTTTGGCGAAAAAGGGAATTATAAGGAAAGACTTTACCGAATCGTATGAATTCAATAAACTAGGGGATTGAAAATCCCCAAGTGTAATTAGATGGAATCCCAATAAAACGTAAAAAATGCGCTTTATTTGTGCAAAAGCGTTTTAACCTAGATTGTTTTGCTACCGAGTAGCGAAAATTACACTTGGGGGCACAAAAAATACGATTCTGAACTCTTAAAATTCAGAACTGATTATGAACCAGGAGGTGAAGGTCACCAAGATACCTCTTCCCTTATCTTCTCTTTTAGGCCCAAAAATAAGCTTAAAATCGCACCACCTCTAACCGTTTTTGAAACTTTCGGTTTTTCATATTGACCGTGACCGAAATTGTCAAGATCACTGAAGTACCTCTTAACTAACGCTTTTTAGGCTGACATGGGCGAAATAAGCTCAAAACAAATCTATTTCTACCCGTTTTCGAGATATTGGTCAAGTTCCGGCTTTTCACAGTCATCATGATCGAGGTGGTCAAAGTTACCGAGGTACCTCTTACATACAGTCTTTTAGGCTCAAAGGATCGACAATAAGCTCAAAATCGCTCTATCTCTAACCGTTTTCGAGAAAATAACACAATACCGGTTTTTTACTTTGACCATAACCGAGGAGGTCAAAATCACCGGAGTATCTCTTACATTTGGCGTTTAGGCCTTAAGGATCGGAAATAAGCTCAAAATCGCACAACCTCATTTTTTGAGGAAATGGTCCACTGACCATGTCCGAGGAGGTCAAGGTAACCGAGGTATCTCTTACATATAATCTTTTAGACCGAAAGGGTTGAAAATAAGCGGAAATCGTTTTATCTCTAACAGTTTTTGAGATAATGTTCCACTTCCGGTTTTTTACTTTGACCATGGCCGAAGAGGTCAATTAAGGTCAAAGGAGTATCTCCTACCTATAGTCTTTTAGGCACCAAAGGGTTGAAAATAAGCTCAAAATTGCCCTATCTCTAACTCTTCGAGATAATGGCCAACATCCGGTTTTTTTTTACTTTGACCAGGACCGAGGAGGTCAAGGTCACCGTGGTATCTCTGACATACAGTCTTTAAGTCCAATGGGTCGAAAATAAGTTCAAACCCGTTTTAGAAATAACTGTCAATCGTTTTCTATGGTCATGGTAAAAACGCGGATTTCACGAAGTCTCACCACCCTCTATAAGTGAGCTAAATTTCATTACTCTTTAGCAATTTGGAAAAAACGAAACGGTGCAGTCAACTTCAACTTGCACACACATACTGTAATCGCTCTCATTGTACAGAGTCGTGCGATCAATACGCCTATGCTGATATCATACCAGTTCCTTTAAACTGCGAAATCAAAGCGTTTGTCTGCCTTTTAATGGGCGTCAGTGGCAATATTTCAATGTCCATTTTTACATATTAAATGTTATTCAATTATAAGTAGGTCACTTTCTATTGTTGTAACAGGTTTTGTTTTCTAAGTCAAAACCTGTTCGAAATCGAGGCTGCAAAAAAGAAAACCGTTTGATTTTGATTTTGATTTACACATGCATCTTTCTCAGACACGAAACGAAATCTTGTATTTTCCTCACAGTCACTGTTGTCTTCAAAGTTTGGATGCTCATTTTCCGTGTCATTTTCAAACATATTTGTGTCGATCTGTGACAAAATCAAGTCAAGAGAGCGGTCACTCTCGGGTTTATCATTGATCCCCTCGGTATCGGTTTGCGACAGAATTTTGTCCAGTGAATCGTCACAATTTACATTTTCTTGATTTGTTTCGATTTGTGATATAAAAATGTCCGTGGAATCAGCACTATCACTTTGATATAGATCCTGTGTTAAGTCGCCATAAAAACTGACTAAATCCATAAGCACCATTTTCAAATTCTTATGTATTATAAATTTTGTTGACCGTCTGTTAGAAAAGTCGATGAAATTGATTCTACGTCAACTATTTTTAACGTGAAAGCAGGTTTTGATTTATTTCACACTTATTAATTTACACTTGGAACAACGTCCCAAGGAGATTTTAAATTACCTCGAATTCCGTACATTTCTCTTTTCTTCCCTTTTTTAAATTTTTTTTTCATCTTTCGTTTTTTTGTTATTCTTCGTCACTTGGTTTCCGCGCTTCTCCTCCGAGACCGTTTGAGCTAGGAAAGTGAAACTTGGCACACAGATAGAATGTGTGGTAAACTCGATCCACTCGAAAAATTCCGCATCTTATGACGTCATGAATATTTTAGTGCTTAATATCTTCAAAACGGCTGGAGCTAGAGATTTGGCGTCAAATACGTTATGAGACTACTTTTGACAAAGGACCTCGTGAAAGCCTTAATCTTAGCGTATGACGTCATAATGACGTAATTTTTTCGATTTTTTTCCTGGTCGGTTTTAAAGCGGAAATTTTTGTTATTAGTATACAGAACGCTTAACTGAATACCAATTGACGGATAAAAGTTACTTTTAACTCTCCAATGCCCTGTAAAACGCCCCCCTGAAATGCACACAAGTGTATTAACACGCACATCACACAGTATAAGGTGCCTATTGCGGGCACGCGATTATGTATAATGCATATCAATACGGCTGTATGTGGCTTGTGGCCTCTCCCATAATGAAAAGCTACTCTGTGGCTAGGTGACCATGCAGTACTGTTGTTTTGTAAGTAGGTGGCTGTGATAAGCTGGGCTTTTTTTTCAATGCTGCATTTTCAATGCTGCAGTCAGTCAAAAGTTGAGCACGGAGAGCAAATGTTGTTTTTTTTATTAAACTTTTTTTTACAAATAACTGCGTTATAATTCGTGAATATATTGAATGCTACGGAACTGTTTTAGTGATAACTGTGTAGTGTTCATTTGTTGATCACTGTTACTATTTTGTGACGATAGATTATTTCGAAAACCTCGATAGGTGCATAATTCCCCCTTGCAAACTTCGTTTGCAAATGGGTATAAATTTGTAGTTTTCCTTTTTTCCGTCACGGGGGTTCCCAGAAAACTCCTCCAACGCTATTAACGTAGGACGATGAAATTTGGTACAGTGATAGAGGGTGATGAGATGTCGTCAAATACACAAAAACAATTTTGACCTTGAAGGTCAAGATCAAATTGAGGTCAAAGTATTTTTTTACCTCACAGTGGTTGTCGTAGAAAGATGTCATGTGGCAGAGACATAGAGTGTAATGAGTTATCGTCAAATCCGCAAATTTTTTTGACCTGAAACCTCAGAGGTCAAGGTCAAAGTGAGATCAAAATATTTTTGAAGCGCCTTTTTAATCACAAAAAGTAGCCATAAAAATGTTCAAATCCCAGCTTGAATACATAAAACGTACTCTGTAGGAGGAAAACCTTGATCACTAATCTTGACCTTGAGGGTCAAGGTCAAAGGTCACGTGACTTTACACGCCGTTAACGACAGGCCGACTTCTCTCGAAAACGGTTATAGATAGAGCTATTTTGAGCTCATTTTCGATCCTTTGGGCCTAAACAACGTTACATAAGAGGTACCTCGGTGACCTTGACCTTCTGGGTCAAAGTGAAAAACCGGAAGTTGACCATTACCTCGAAACTGGTTACAGATAGAGCGATTTTGAGCTCATTTTTGACCCTTTGGGCCTAAACAACGTTACATAAGAGGTACCTCGGTGACCTTGAGCTTCTGGGTCACGTTCAAGGTCAAAAACCGTAAGTTGACTATTATCTCTAAAACGGTTAGACATACAGTGAATTTCAGCTCATTTTCGATCATTTGGGCCTAAAAACGTTACATAAGAGGTACCTCCGTGACCTTGGCCTTTTGGAGCACGGTCAAGGTAAAAAACCGAAAGTAGACTATTATCTCGAAAACGGTTAGCATGTGCTTCTAACATCGTTGATCTTCTAGAAAGTATTGCTGTGTTCTTTAATGGTTTCCAAATGGCTAGGTTTTATTTAATATCTAATTTTAGCATCTAATTTTAAATTATAACAGGAATGTTAATTGTGTCTGAAAATTTTCATTCTCCATGCAAACCTAAGCCGGAACAGAATCAAGAATCAAAATGCGAATTTAAAAACTGAAATAAGATAAGAAATTTTTAGCTCAGTCAATAAGTATTTTTTTAGCATCCCAAGTGTTTGTTTCGCAACTCGGTTCCGAAATCGGTCTAGTTGAATTAGCATGTGTCCAAAGTTTCGCACGCGAACAAAGGGAGGTTTTGACTGACCAAACAAAACTACTTCTTGCTTGGAGAAAGTTCCCTACTAATGATTGAAAAACGGTAAATAATTCGAACACAGGTTTTTACTGGATTTTCAAAACCTAAGGGGGACTCATTATTTACCTTATTCATAAATTTCTTTATACAAAATGAGCTGGACCAGCTACACACCTTACATTATGTCTTCGCCAAATTTCGTCGTCCTAGCCCTAGAAGTCTCAGAGGATATCGTCCCGAACACTCGCGTAACGTCGGGCCGACGTCGGAACGGTATAAACCAGGTCGGAAAACGTCGGCATCGGCTTCGATGCATCGGTAATGCATCGGTTATAGGTTGGCAATAGTCGAATTGCCATTTTTTTCTCATTCGCCGGAAGTTCATCGGTTACCGACGTTGGCCCGATGATTATTTTCCTCAGTTTAGTAGATGTTGGCAAATATTCATCGGGCCGACATCTTTTCCCGACGAACTTCCGACCAATTGGGAATTTTATTTTGCTAAAAATATTATATTCATATATTACACGTATTTCTCAATGCATATATTATGCATATATTTTTATGCATTGGTTATACGTTGGAAATAGATTAACTTCCGACCAATGGTAAAAAAAAAATGAAACGGATATTGCATACGTATATTCGATGTATTTAGTTATACGTACATTATACATATATTTGTATATGTTGACCCAACGTCTGACATAGACGTACTTCCGACGGAACAAAACTTAATTGTTTTTGAAAAAGATATTACTGATGTATAACCGACGGATTACAATAATCATATAATATACAAACATATCACTGCATCGGCTATACGTCGGAAAAATACCGAATTCCGACGAAAACTAATTTTTTTATTTGAGATATTACAAGCATGTAATATGCGTATAAAAATATACGTATATTATACATATAGTTATATTTGTCGGTGAAACGTCGGAAATATACCGATTTCCAATGGATCTCAAATATGTCACTACATCGGCTATACGTCGGAAATATACCGAATTCCGACGAAAACTAATGTTTTTATTTGAGATATTACAAGCATGTAATATGCGTATAAAAATATACGCATATTATACATATTTGACGGTGAAACGTCGGAAATATACCGATTTCCAATGGATCTCTAAATTTGTGTATTTCACGCATAACTTGAAATGAAAACCATATATATATATATATATATATATATATATATATATATATATATATATATATATATATATATATATATATATATATATATATATATATATTGCGTTGTGTATGAGTGCTCCACATATTCCACAGCGTCGGAAAAAAAGATGCCGATAATGCCAACGCGTATTATACGTATTTTTTTAAACGTCTATAAAACGCATATTTTCCTATGTATAAACGACGTCGGAAATACATCGGAAAAAAGATGCCGATATTGGAATCGTATATTATACGTATTTTTATACGTCTATAAAAGGCATATTTTCCGATGCTTATTCGGCGTCGGAAATTTATCGATTGACGTTTTGTAGGGGACGTTATGAAGAATCAATAGTGGAGCATTATGAATATACTTGAAAATTATCATTTGCCTCAATAAACTAGCCCCAGCCGCCGTGGAGTAGAGGTATGTTCCGCGCCTAGGATGCAAGAGGTCCCCGGTTCAAACCCGAGTAAGTACTAGTGTTCAGTTGCAATATATAGATATGCTATGTTGTATATTGATATGCTATGGTGTATGTATGAATATGTGAATTATGAATGGTTGGTAAAGGGTCAGTTAAGGTTAGAAACAAATTTTTTTTACGTATAAAAATCATCGGAAGTTCGTCGGAAATGCATCGGAATATAAACGTATAACCGACGTATAGCCGACGGTTGGTATCCGACGTCGAAGAATTTGTAGGGATATTTCCGACGGTGGCCCGACGTATTAAAGATATATCGGCCCGATGTATATCCGATGTACGAAGCCGCTATATCTATTATGCGTCGGGCCATAGTTAATCCTATGTGCAACCGATACATCGGCCGACGAAGTTGCCGATATTGCCGATCTAGTATAGATGTATTTTAGACGTTACGCGAGTGTTCGGGGTGTGACAAGGTTTTCAAATTTTAAATTTCAATGTCCATTTTTGCATAAAAAATGCTAATGAATTTCGAAAAAAATTGAGTTGGACCAAATAGAAATGCTATTCTATGTCTCTGCCAAATTTGGTCTTCCTAGCCCTAGCCGTCTCAGAGGAGTTCGCATGAGAAGGTTTTGGCAAAAAAAGGAAACATACGGAATCACCTTACCGAGTCGTACGAAAACAATAAACTAGGGGATTGAAAATGTGTAATAAACAATTTTTTTCCTTTTCATTTTGTGTGATTTCTTTTCCAGGCCGCATGGGCGCACACGAGCAAATAAGGTTTAACAAGCCAACGCGCGTAAAATGACTTAAGTTGAATGAATTGTGTTAGGCGCAAAATTGCCTTTTCACTTATCAGTTTTAATGTCTCACTAGTGTTATAAGTTGCCTCTTGAATCATTACTGGTATAAGAACCTTTCTATAAGGACTGAGGGTTGGCATTTTCAGAAATTAATGGTACACATCTTAAATCAGACTAATTTATACTGTAAACGTCAAAATAATTTATAAAAATTATATCTGACGTTTGAAAAAGACATCTGAAATCGTTGGTTACGTTTCACGACGTTTGTGCCACAAATTCTATTGCCTTATAAACATGACACCAGTCTTTGTACTGCCATGGTTTTAAGTCCACCTCACTAGCAAGCTGTTCAGCTGTTCAAGGAATAATTCAAACTGTCTGGGGGCCTGCCCGATCAATATTTAGCAAAACATAAAATACATAACATTTGGCAAGTCAACGGCTTGCAAACAGCAGGTTAAAACTGTTCGGCCCATTCTTTCGCGCTTTTGTTCATGGCAGTGGTTCGTCAGAAACTGCTTATCCTCTGACTGTGGTTGCCCGGGGGCAAAGTGTGCACTTACTTTTTACTTGATTCACCGTCACTTTTGTTTTCGGCATTGTTTTCATTATCAAGGTCAAAATACGAATTAAATATAATGTGCATTAAACAATGCTCTATTCAGTGAAGCTTTGCCAGCAAATACAGCAAAATAATGTGCACTACATGCATACGGCATGAGTGAAACATGTGTTTTGATTTTATAAGAACGACGCGTGGATGCAAAATCTAAATTTAACTAGACCGCTTTTGATACTGAGTAGCGAAAATTACACTTAGGGGTCACAAAAAATACGATTCTGAATTCCTAACCTCTTACATACCGTCTTTTAGACCCAAAGGGTCGAAAATAAGCTCAAAAGCGTTCTTCTCTAACTTTTTTCAATATAATGGACCACTTCCAATTTTTGACCATGGCCGAGGAGTTCAAGGTCACCAAGAACCCCTTACACATCGTCTTTTAGACCCAAAGTTCGAAAATAAGCTCAAAATCGCTCTATCTCTAACCGTTTCCGAGATAATGACCCACTTCCGGTTTTGACTTTGACCATGGTCGAGGAGGTCAAAGTCACCGTGGTACCTGTTACATTTCGTCTTTTAGACCCACAGGGTCGAAAATAAGCTCAAATCTCTAATCGTTTTCGTGATAATGGCCCACTTCCGGTTTTCTATTTTGATTATGGCCGAGGCGATCAAGGTACCTCTTACATATCGTCTCTTAGGCCCAAACGGTCGGAAATAAGCTGAAAATCACTCTACCTCTAACCGTTTTCGAGATAATGGTCTACTTCTGGTTTTTGACTCTGACCATGTCCGAGGAGGTCAAGGTCACCGAGGTATTTCTTATCTATCGTCATTTAGGCCCAAGGGGTCGAAAATAAGCTCAAAATAGCTCTATCTCTAACCGTTTTCGAGATAATGGCCCACTTCCGGTTTTTGACTTTGACCATGGCCGAGGATATCAATCGTTCTCTAATGTCATGGTCAAAAAATGCGGATTTTACGGCGTCTAATCACCCGCTATCAGTGAGCGAAATTTCTTCACTCTTTAGTAATTGGGGAAAAACCCAAACGTTGCAGCCAACTTAAACTTGCACACGCATGCCACGATGGCCTTCGTTGAGAGTTGGGCTATCAATACACCGAGGCTGATATCATGCCAGTTTAAATTGCTCTCAGCTTCTTTCTGCCTGTTTCGCAAATTTGTTTTGTCGTTTTTTAATTGACAAATTAAGCGAATTTAAAAAAAATACAGGAGGATCAACTAGACATACTGAGGCTTATCATCTTTCTAGCCCTAACGGCCTCTAACTAGTTCCACGGACAAACTAAAAAAAAAACAGAAAAAACATGCCACAACTGCGGCTAGAATTTTCGTACAAATTCAATACACCAGAGGATTTTGGTAAATCCCCAAGTGTAATAATTCAATGCGCATTCAAAACAATCGACTACGGTTTGCGTCCAATCCGTGTGTGTTCGTTCCAAAAAAAGTGTAACGTTTTGGAGCATTAATGTGTTTTTGGTTAAAGTTTTTCGTTGAATGGCATAAAATATTACCAGGGGAGTAATTAAAGAAATTTTTATTGGCTATCGAGTATATATTGCATATACAGCGTCTATGGGGGTGATCATCCACGAGCCATAGTGGCATGTTTGCATCATGTTAATAAACCAACGGGACAGGCCAGTGCTCATTGGTTCTTGTATTCTCATCCTCACCCCTATTCACCACCTCATTCTGACGAAAAACCTTTGCAGTTTTGTATAGTTTATCGTGTGGCGTGTTTGCCACAACCTTATTGTGGAGAATGAATTATTTCCTATAATAAAAAGATGCTGTAGTTTATTACACTGTAATCTTGATTGAGGACGGTATCTGTATATAAGAATAAAATCATCAAGCACTGGGCTTGACAAAACCGCATGTTTTTGCATCCAGTAGTTGACAGGGAGAGATAACAAAAACATAAACCTGTTATACATGCCGTCAGGCTTAGGGTTGGGATGAGGAAGAAGGGGGATGTTGTTTCATAATGTTAAAAGCAAAGCCATATGCTTTTTCTGGAAATTTAAATTTTTAATGAGTTTTTTTTTCACTAAAACAAAATAGTAAGATGTTTAATACTAAGGTTTACAATATTACCATATCCTTCAAGGCTCTATCTATCCCCACTAGTTTTCAACTTGGAATAAGTTTGTAGTTATTCTGGAAATTTCTGTCCTTTGTTTCCTTTTTCTTCTTCTTTCAGTCGAATGATTTCTAGAAAACTCTTTCGACACTACTGGACAGGGGAAGACGAAATTTGGCGCACTTGTAGAGAACGACAAGGTTTCGTTGAATCCTCAAATTTTGACCTCAATGTTTCAGGCCAAAGTGTTATTTTTGCTACAAAATGGTTTCCAGAAAACTCCTTCTAGCCTTTGAGTCAGCGGAACTATATACTGCCATTTACAGACAATCATAAGGTCTCGGCGAAACCGCAAAACAATTTTACCTTGATTTCAAAGTTTAAGGTCAAAGTAAGTTCAAAATATTTTTCGTAAGGCCTATTTATCATTAAAAATGGTTAGAAAACAAAAACGCTCAGATCTTATTTTGAATACAAAAACATATTCAGCAAGGGTAAGCTTGCATCCTGAATCTTAACCTTGAGGGTCAGGGTCAAAGGGTCATTTTACCTTGTGTATCAATAAGGATAGGGCGACTTATCTTGAAAACGGTTAAATAGCGATTTTGAGCTCATGTTCGATCCCTCGGGACTAAAGAACGTTACGCAAAAGGTATCTGAGATTAATGTAAAAAAATGGTAGTTGACCATTATCTTGGAAACGATTTTGAGCTCATTTCTGACCCATTGGGCTTAAACAAGAGGTCGGAAATAAGAGGTATTTTGGTGACCTTGACGTTCTTGATCAAGATCAAGGCGAAAAACCGGAAGTTGACCATTATCTCGAAAGCGGTTAGAGCTAATTTTCCTTTGAGTCTAAACAGCGTTACACAAGAGGTAATTCAGTGACCTTGACCTCGGTCACAGTCATGTTGAGAAGCCGGAAGTTCATCATTATTGCGAGAACGGTTAGAGATTTTATGCTCATTTTCCACACAAAACGATGACAAAGAAGTGGGTGCCGGGGTGATTTTGACCTTCGTGGTCACAATGTAACACAAACAATTCCTTCACTGCTTTCTGCAAGTGACTCATTCCGCAGTCTAGCGTTTTGTTCTGTTTGCTGGGTGTGGCCTCTAATATGAAGAGATAAGTATTTACAGGATACTTGCGTCACTGCATAAAGAAGCGGACTACAATGAACCTTGTAAGGACGCTGTGACGTATCTAGAATGTTAATTACATCCGCATTTCTCTTCCATTTATTTAGCTGCGTTTATATTCCTCTCTTTAAAATTTCTGTACGAAAGTTGTTTTATACAACTTTTTCGGTTTCTATCTTTTGAAATTAACAATATGTTCCAGTGAGTGATAGTACAAGTTTCGCGGAATTCGCCTTTGTTCCGTAAAATATAAATAACCCAGCAAACACTAAGACGTCAGAATGACGTCGGGTCGACGTCGTAACCCGACGTTTCCGACGTCGGACTGACGTGCCATTTTTGGTTGTATATGAAATGGAACCGACGTCGGGTTGTCAACGTCAGAATGACGTCGGGTTCCGACCTAAATCTGACGTCGGAATTAAGTCGGTTTTAGGTTGTATATGAAATTGTAACCGACGTCGGATTCCGACCTGAAACTGACTAGAGCTATATAATTAATGGATAATTAATTATTCAACTGCTGTTGTGAAATACATACGAAAGCATTTTCCATGTACATTTTTACAATCTAGGAAGAAAAATACCGACGCGCCATCAAAATTCTAAAATTTTCATGTAAAAATTACGTTTTTTCTTCCTCTTTTTCAAATGGCTTCCATTTCCGGTGAGCGATAATAATGTTCATAGCTTTTTGGTCGTTGTTGCAGCCTCGGAATGACGTCAGAAAACCGACGTCGCCTCGACGTCAGAATAAAGTCGGGTTTTAGGGTAATAGGTCAGAATATGGTTGTGAAGTCGTCGCGACCAAAATACAACCTTTTTTCAACCAAAAAAGACGTCGGTTATTTGCTGGGAAGCTATGCCTAATATACAAATATATATAAAAAACAGCCTGCGAACGATACCGGATCAGCAACGACATTGAGACAAGGAAGTCCGATTTGTCATGTTTTGTGATCTAGTCACTGGAAAAAGTTTTTGGAAAGTCACATATCTGATGTGGCAGCAAAGTTGACCGAACATCTGATAACCGCTTTCGCTTTTTTTCTGTCGTCGCTGTGATGCCTCTTTCTGTCTCACAGAAATCTTAAATCAATACTTACTAGCGAGGATTGCGCACCAGGATCAAAAAGCAAAAGCTATAACCACGATTTTGTTCATACAAATGCCTTGCAGCTGCCGTTGGATCGACCCGATGCTTTGAAAAGTATCATCCTATCTTTTCTTTGCCCGTAACACAGTTGAAATGCAATTTCTAATAAATTTGAAATTAAATTTCACTGGAGTACAAAACTTTATGGTTGGCTCCAAGTACTTCATGGGTAACCCCATGTTTACCCGTACTGGGATCCGATAATCACTTTTCATCCTTACGCCTGTGAAGAAACACAGTTTGTAACACCAATTAAGTTTTTTGGATTTTGAGGGCCCTTTCTAGCTCTGATGGAGGAATAAATAGCACGAGTAGTTGCTGGATATATGGAAGACCATCTGGGTGAAGTTTGGGCGAATTATATCTAGAGGGACCGGCGTAACAACAGTGTGATTTGCCAACTGCGGTGTCAACACTCTGTGGTGGGTAGCCTAGTTGTATGTGTCGCTAGCGTACCGCTTTCAGACACATCTTCTATCGAACCTTAGGCTTGTTACGCTACAGAGTTATTTGGACCACTGCACGGGTATCCTGGCCAATTTTTAGACTGTTTTAGACTGTTTTTAGCCGTTCTCGGTTGTGAGTAACGCGGCGGTGCCCTCAACACGTGGGCAGGCAGTTTCGTCAAGTTTTACGAGGAACGAGGACGTTTTCCAGATTGCTAACTTCACCATTGGTAAAGGGCTCTCCGTAGGTTTTTTAGCTACTTACGACGTTGGGTTCTGACCACGTCACACGGAGAAATAAGCAGTTTTCTTTTTGGCGGGAAGGCGCCCACGGTGCGGCGAACTGACAGAGACACCGCGGGTCTGCTAACTACGTTGTTTTCCTAACTCCTGGTCAAGAGAGTGTAGGAAGCTGCTGACCACCTAGGAGGAAATTCTTGGCAGCGTGCGAGACGTCTCAGCCAAGTTTTCGCAAGTGGTAGCTTTCCCGCGCCTTTTGCGTCACAGCGCAGCAGGGTGTGCCGCACTCCGAGTTACTCGCGAGTTACGAACGCGTTACTCGGGGGGAGCACACAGGCTACCAGGAGTGGCACTGTCAAGTCACACACCGAAGCCTGCATTTGCAAAGCTGCGTAACACATACTGCGGTGTGATGCTACAGGTCAGATCGATAATATGCATGGAAAAGAAATGCGCCTCGATGGCTCAGTAAAAACTGCTGCCGTTAATTAACTTTCTGCTTTCGCTTGCAGTCATGAACAACCATGGTAAAGAAGCCGCGATGTGGGCACGCAGGCCTTAAGGACGATCCCCACGACTACTGCAGGGACTGTGCTACTCGCTACGGGCAACAAGAGTGTAACGGTGATATAACGTGTGCAGTCTGTCAACATCTACCAGATCAAGTGTGGAGAAGTTTAAACAGGCAGCGTCGGCGCCAACTACGCAATAGACAAATAAAAGAACTGTGGTCGCGAACAATGTCCTCGGCGGACACCCCAACTTATGAGCCCTCAGGCAAAGATCCCGGCACGCCGCTGCGGGATGAGACGGTGCTGTCAGGGCGGAACTCGAGCACCGAGAGGTCTCCCAAGAAACGCCGCAAGCACAAGTCCAGGAGGGATAAGAAACATTCGAGGAGCCCTACATCGGAAACGAGCGTCCGTGTGTCGTTGCAAGAACTAGAGCAGGAGGCGGCAACTATAACACCACTCCCCCCGGCTAACAGTAAGACCACGGAATCTTTTGAGGAATCCGTTGTGAAGGCTGCGAACAGGGCGTACACCTCGGGCACGTGGGATCCCTCGACCACGAACGCTGGTGACACACCCAGCATGGGGGGATACCAGCCACCAGCGGAGAAGCCGATCCTCCCATTGCAGATAAACTTTGAAGAGATTCTCCGCAAGGCACTACAGCAGCAGGCAGCCATGATATCACAACAACTCGTGGGGCTGCAGGCACGTGCACCGAGCGCAACAATTACAAGTCAGGAGCAGGTGAGGGAGCTCACACCCACACCTGAACCACAGCCGGCTCCCTCTCGCGCCGTGTCGCCCAAGCCAGCAAGCACGGAAGGGGAGCCATCACCCCTAGCCACACTCATGACCCAGATGGAGGATGAGCGGCACAGCAGCCCGAAGCGCGAATCAACGCCCTCCCGCGGCATACGGGTTAGAGGTAGAAGCCGCAGCCGCCTACTATCTTCCTCATCCTCTGACGACTCCGAGTCCTCAGGCTCCTCACCGCCCCACCGACGAAGGAGGCGAAGTCGGGTGCCCAGCCGGCGCCGCATGCCCACACTCTCCGGCAGTGAAACAGAACATAGGGCACGATCGAGAGCACCGCGAGGCCTACACGCCTCGCCTTTCAAGCACCCGGAATGTGGCGACTGGCTAAGATCACCGCGGAAACGCGACGTATCCCCCTGGAGAGGTACACGGAAGAGGAGGCGCCTCTCAGACGAAGGGTCCCCAAGCAGGGCAAGCGAGGAAGCAGGCTCAGCCACAACGGTCGACCCGCTGGATATCCCATTTCGCGACGTTGTAGAGGTAATACAGAGATTCTCGAATGCCCAAGTAGGCAAACCCCTGAAGGAGACGCACGCCAGTTTCAGATTGGCCTCCGAGGGGCCGCGGGAGCAGGGCCCAGAATTTATGGCACTCGATACAGCAGCTGGTATTTTGGATGCCATCAAGTTGAAGGAGGCCGAGTTTCAGGCAAAGGACTCGAATTTTGGGAAGGCATTGGACTTCGGGAAAATTCACACCTCATCTAAAATGCGCGTCGCGCGAACGGCGTACAGGCCATCGGACAACGCAGTCAACTTTGAGCCACTCACGTACCCTAAGCACGCCCCAACCTGGTTACCTGTGCTCCGCCCCGACGACAAGGTGACATTAAAAGACAGGGATCTCAGCTACATTGAGGGCATCGCGAGAACGGGGCTGCGGGTGCTATCATTTATCGAGTACGTAAATCAGACCTTGGTGGGTGGATCCCTGGAGTCCGATGCCTCCATAGTGCCCAAGCTCATTGGGTGTCTTGTGCGTGGGACGAAAGATCTGATTAAGCTGCACACGGCACTGCTGTCATCTAGCATTCAGTTGCGCAGGGACAATGTCCTCCAGCGTTGCAAACTCCCGCAGGACAAGTTATTCCAGTTGCGGCACGCAGAATACGTGGGGCAAGCACAACTGTTCCCAGATGACCTGCTGGCAGAACTCAACGGCCGGCACATCCAGGACCTCCAGAATCGCGCGCTACACGAGCGGTACACGCAGGTCACGCCACGTCACCGGTCCTACAGCAGCAGTCACCAACGGGGAGCACACCACGGGCGCACGGCGTCGGCGCCACCCAGGATCAAGGGCCCGCAAAGCCAAGAGAGACGGGGTAGTGTTTTTCGCAAGGCCGGCCACACTCCATCAAACAGGTGACAATTACAGTCAGCAGCAGGTCAGTCCCTGTCACGGGAACTGGCTCGCTGCAGGAGAACATCTAAATTTTGGCGTAACATTGTCAGATATCAGGGACAGAGTGCTGCGCGCAAACTCCTTGCCCGTAGGAGGCAGGCTCACACACTTTTGGTTAAAATGGAAAGAATTGGGGGCGCCGACCAAGGTAGTGCGGTGGCTAAGATACGGCTACCCCCTCCCATTTCGCAAAGTAGACGGTCAAGTGCCCCCTATTCGGCTGACTCAAAACGCGAACCCGAGCCTTGTGACCTCATACGGCCAGGGAACGGAAAAGCAAGCAGCACTCACGGATATGCTGGACAAGTTGCTAGAAAAAGGAGCCATAGGGGAAATGCCTGTGGGGCAATCAGGCATGTTCCACAGGGTTTTCCTAAGGCCAAAAAGAATGGGGGGCTGGCGTCTCATAATAGACTTGAAGCCATTAAACGCGCTTTTGTCGACCCCAACATTCAAAATGGACACTTGCCAGCACATCCGCAAGGCGGTCAGTCGGGGCATGTGGGCCACCTCGATCGACCTAACGGACGCGTACTTGCACGTACCGATGTGGCCCGCACATTACAAATACCTGTGCTTTCAGGTTGGGGAGCACAGGTATTGGTACCGCGCGCTCCCCTTTGGGCTGGCACCGGCGCCCTGGGTCTTCAGCAAGACAATGCGCTCAGTAAAGTCGTGGGGGCGACAGCAGCTAATGCTGCTGTTTCAATACCTAGACGACTGGTTGAACGCGGGTCTGAACAGACAAAGGGTGGCCGCTCAAACATTAACGCTACTCGACAAATGTGTCGAGCTGGGGTTACTGGTAAACCTAGAGAAGTCGGAGATAGAGCCCAAACAGGTAATTGTGTTCCTAGGGGACGTGTTCGACTTCACAGTCGGGCGCGTATTTCCGTCGCCAGACAGAATTCAGAAGATTCGACATATAATCGAGTCGATGTTGGAAAACAGGTGGGTTCCCGTAACCGTCGCAGAAACGTTGCTGGGACTGTTAGTAGCAACAGAAAAAACGGTGCCCATGGGGCGCCTTCATTTCCGGGGCTACCAGCATGCAGTGCGAGCGGCACTCAAAAGGGGCCGCGTTTCACGCAACAAGTTCAGACTCCCGCCACAGGCGAGAGAAGATCTCCGGTGGTGGGTGAATACAGTGCATCTGACGCAAGGAACCCCGTTTACCATACCGCAGCCACAATTCCAGTTACAAACCGACGCATCAAAGGTAGGCTGGGGGGCACACTTTCACGGCAGGTTGTTTCAGGGGCGGTGGCCGCAGCGACTGCGAAGCATGCACATCAATGTGTTAGAAATGCGCGCAGTAGGAGAAGCACTGAGGATCCTGGGGCAAGAACTTCAGGGCAAAGCTGTACTGTGTCTGATAGACAATGCTACCACGGTAAGTTACATCAAAAAGCAAGGGGGCACAAGGTCGCCAACCCTGATGCAAGCAACCAGAGAGGTGTGGGAGCTAGCAATCCGACACCAGGTAACACTACTACCACATCACATTCCGGGGAACCTGAACGTGTTAGCGGACATGGCATCCAGGCAGGGTCAAGTCCTGCAGGGGGAGTGGACGCTCTCCACACGCCTCTTTCGTTGGGTAGTGGAGAGTTCGGTCTTTGGGCCCCCACAGGTGGACATGTTCGCAACGCGTCTCAACACGCAACTCGGGAGGTATGTTTCACCATGCCCGGACCCGGAAGCCACAACCAGCGACGCGCTGAGTTGCACGTGGCCGCAGGAGGTACTGTATGCGTTTCCCCCAACCACGATACTCGAGAGGGTAGCAGAGCGATTAGGGAGGGAACAGAGATTTACGTTGTTGCTAGTGGCACCGGCAAATCCGGCGTCACCCGTGTTCCCACTGTTACAACGGTGGGCGACCGAGACGCCGAAGAGGTTGCCAATGCATGCGCGGGCACTAAGACAACCACATTGGCAACACTGGCACCCGCACCCACATACGATGAATCTTCATCTGTGGTCCCTAAAGCGAACTGGCTAAAAAGACAGGGGTTTTCGGCACAGGCGGTTGCACGCATGCAAGAGGTGCACGCCAAATCCACCCGTTCGGTTTATGGGTCACAGTGGAAGGTATTCGAGAGGTGGTGTTTGATGAAATCAGCAGACCCTGTGGCAGCAACAGCGCCATTGATCGCCGATTTCCTCATATACCTCTTTGAGGGGAAGAAGGTGGCCACCAGAACAATAGAAGGTTACCGTGCAGCGCTGGGTTCAGTGCTGAAAAACGCAACAGGGTACGACCCGGGCCAAGACGAGTTCCTGTCCAAACTAATAAGAAATTTTCGCTTGCAGAGACCACCCCCAGTCAAGCACATAGTACAGTGGGACCTAAAAGTAGTACTAGATTACTTCCAGGGCCCCACTTTCCGAGACGAACAGAATACGCCACTGCGGGAGCTCACATTCAAGGTAACTTTCCTTCTAGCATTGGCGTCAGGCAAGAGGAGAAGTGAGATACACGCACTCGACCAGCTGTATTTCATAGACGAGAACAACAGCAGGGTTGTCCTGAAACCTCGAGCCGACTTCCTAGGCAAAACGCACATCGTGACTCACGGTAAGGGTACGTTTTCGGAAATCTCACTGCCTGTGCTACCCGGGGACGCACTGGAGGAAGAACCGAGGTGCACAGGGAAATTACTGTGCCCGGTGGACACACTACGTAAGTACACGGAGGCGTCAAAGGCAATACGCAGCCCAGAACAAAAAAGACTAATAATACCGTTTCTTCCCCACATTACTAGAGATATAGGGAAACCCACCATCTCCAACTACATTAAAAGGGCAGTAGTGGCGGCATATGACGCGGCATCGCAAAGCGAAGGGACACAAGAAAGGCCCAAGATGCACCCCCATGAAGTGCGACAGATTGCATGTTCACTGAAGGCGGTAACCGGCGCAACCATGGAAGACATATTGCGTGCGGGCTGCTGGCAATCCCCTAATTCTTTTATTCGATTTTACTTACAGGATTACACGCAGGATTCCGTGTCAAAGCTGTACCACATGCCATTCGTAGCAGCGGAGTCCATCATTAATAAGTAACACCGCGGGAAATATTAATGTGAGGCACTTATGTTGCAGGTTCAAAGGCAAGGGCTACAAGGGTGGCAACGGAACAAAGGAGAAGTCCACGAAGGGGCGAGGGAAAGGGAGCAGCGCGCAGGCCCGCCCCAACGAGTGAAGAGCTGCCACCCAAGCGAACTGGCTCGATAGGGCAGACTTTCGGTGTTTTTAACCTATATACTCTTCACTACAGAGTGTTATGAGTGGGTAACGCAGGGAATGACTGCGCGGGGCAGCGAGCTACGCATGTGTCCCCACGAGGCACAGCAGCGGGCATCTATAGTGTGGGATGGGGGACGACAGTGGGTCGCTCACCAGCACTGAGGAGCGTGCGTATCACCCCGAGGGAGACGCATGAGTAACGCGACAGCATGGCGCGGGGAGATGGGGCCCAAGAAGGGCACACCTGGGAGCACACGAGTAACACAGTGCGCCCACTGGGCGCACATGTTGTAACATAACGCAAAAACAAGGAAATTTCGAAATTTTCGGTTTCTGTTGACCTCTATGACAGTGTGGACCTAGCGTTAGGTGCCTTGACGACTGTCCAGTAAAAAAAAAAAAAAAAAAAAAAAAAAAAAAAAAGGGGGGGGGGAGATAAGCTTTACCGTAGGTGCGCGGATGCACACCAATAGCAAAAGAACACTGGTGTCGGGAAACTGACAGAAATAAAACAAAGAACTGTTGATAGAAGTTTTATTTATTGTCATGTTAATCGAAGGCATGGCGCCCGAAGGGCGTGGTACCCAAGAAATGCCATTCCACTGGTTAAATCTATTTCAAAGCATCGGGTCGATCCAACGGCAGCTGCAAGGCATTTGTATGAACAAAATGCCCATTTTTATTCCCCATTAAAATGGGTTTTTGTTTTGTACAAATGTTGTAGCTGTTTAGTTGGATCGAACCGATGCTTACAACAACCAGTCCCACCTCCTCCCACCATTTCTGGGGCCCCACTTTTCGGGGCGCCGGATGAAAAGTGATTATCGGATCCCAGTACGGGTAAACATGGGGTTACCCATGAAGTACTTGGAGCCAACCATAAAGTTTTGTACTCCAGTGAAATTTAATTTCAAATTTATTAGAAATTGCATTTCAACTGTGTTACGGGCAAAGAAAAGATAGGATGATACTTTTCAAAGCATCGGTTCGATCCAACTAAACAGCTACAACATTTGTACAAAACAAAAACCCATTTTAATGGGGAATAAAAATGGGCATTTAGTTTAACCAGATGTGGAAAAAGCTCTGCATTCCACATTCAATTGGTTCTATAAGTCTGAGGATGGAAGGGTAACCCAGCCAAACAAAAACGAAGTCCTCGGTGCCCATGTGCCTGCGGCAGTTTATTTCACGCAGAGCTCACTCCCGTACCCCTCCACTCTTCCAAGGATGATCCGGAGAAATCCATGGTTCGATATATATGAGTGCACGTTTAGCACAACAATATCAAAGGAAGTCAGTCATATAGTTGCTATAGAGATAGTAAATTAATATAATTTCTAATATTTACTGTTACCGGCTCTGCGAAGGGAGCTCTGCGTAGTTGAAAATATTCACTTGAAAGGGTACATAACATAGCTAACAAACATTTTCAGTGTTTAGAAATCATAAAAAAAACACAATTGATGTAACAATCAAGACCTATATCGGAATAGGTGGTTCATAAATGTATTGCACTCCCGGTTACTGGACATCAAGTAGAACATATACTTTCGAAATGTGAATAGAACGATTTCAAATGTCAGAAAAATTAGTAAGTCCTGAAACCAAATAAAAATATAGAAGAAATTTAGAGTCATTCTGTGTGCATCCTTTTTCAGACATGGTATTGTGGTCGATTAAAAAAAGTGGAAAATGTGTAAGAGAAATAATATGCTGTAATAGTATGCTGGCGAGGGGGGGGGGGGGGGGGGGATCTGTAAAACATGATCTTGCAACTCTTTTCACATTTCGAACAGTTCGTGATTTCGACCCCACTTTAAGAAAGAGACAGTTTTTGTGCATAATTTATTCATTTTTCTGACATTTCAAAAATGGAATGGATGACAGATGTGCATATCTAAGTTTTAGTTAACACGAATCCACAAAGATCCAAATCGTTAACTTATTTGATTTTTCCCTCGAAAGCTTTTCACGTTTCAAAGGCATGTTCTAATATCTCAAGTACTTGTAACACGCATAATCAATACACATAGGCTTATTGCAATACTACTAGTATTCATAGTATGTTGATCATAAGAACTTTGGTCGATATGGCAAGCGTTCAATAATGGTAGACGCTATAATGTTTTTGTGAAAAACTCTTCAACTCTAACTTTCTTGATATCAAACTCATATTCTGTGTATGTCTTTCCAAAGCCATACCTTGGTTTTGAGCTCGTCATTTAAATACAGGTGTTTCATAACACCGGAGTAACAACATTGTCCATGGACAATGCCCAAGCTCACGAATGGTGATATCAGGATCCATGACATAGACTTCAACCAAAATTTCAAGACAGTATGGCCATGTACCTGGCATCAGTTAAGATTTAAATGCAAAAATGGTTTATATCACTCAAGTAGCGGCAAATCGCTAAAAGGTAATAGCCGCATAGACACTAATGTCCGCTACATTTAACGTGAAGACTTTAATTTCAAGACAAATTGACCACATCCTAGCGTTCATTAGGGTCTGGTGGTTGTTGGAAATATTTCCATTATTATTGGCATCTGCCGAAAATAATGACAGCCAGGTGCCCCCCCCCCCCAACCCACAATCAATCTGGAAGAGAAGATACGTTTTTAAGAAAGCTGGTTTAGGCCGATATTTATGCCAGTTTTTTTAGTAGATCGCCAAATAAAAATGAAATTTAGGTGGGTACTAAAGTATGCTCCCTGTAATCAACATTTCAAGACAATAAGATTATTACCAGGGCCAAACATAATAATAATAAAAATAAAAATAATAATAAGATTAATAATAACTTCAAGGTTATTATTATTACTTCAGTAAGATTAGCGTTAGTTAAGCTTTTAATAACAAATTGGGTTTTTGCACCAATATTTCCGCCAATTTTTCCTCAGTACCAAAAGCAACAGTCACGTTAGTAATTATGAATGCTATTTTTAACTAAAAGTTCTAGATAATGAAGCTATTTTCTTTGCATTCTGTAAGATTTTTGAAGAAAATGTTTTTCGCCAATATTTCCGCCAATTTTTGGCGAATCATCAAAAAATATTCAGCCAAGTAGGAACGAGTATTCTACCTAATCCCAACTTTTGAGACTTTATGAATATATGACCGAAAGTGCAGGCGAAAGTGATGTTGAGCAAAGTGTCGGTGGTCATTTGGGAGTGATTAAAACACAGAACATGATCTTGAGCCGATTTTAGTGGAAATGAATTACAGCACAAGTAAAAACATTTATTGCCAACTGTGAGAGGTGTCAAAAGGTCAGTCAAAGGGTGATCATTGAACAAGATGTATTGCACCCAGTTCCCGTGCCCGAAGGAGTCATGAAGCAAATCAGCATTGATATCACTAACCTACCTGTGACAGAAGACGGCTACTGTTGTGTTTTGATGGCAGTGGATTATTTTTCCAAATAGCCGGAGGCTCGAGCCCTAAATTACAAGACTGCTCTAAGTGTTACGAGATTAATTTTCGAAGATATTATTTGTCGCCACGGTTGTGTAATCAATGACCAGGGTCGCGAGTTTGTTAATGCTGTATCTGATGATCTCCTGCGCATGGCCGGGGGCAACCAGAAAGTCACCAGCGCATATCACCCTCCAGCCAATGGTCTTGTCGAATGTCAGAATCGCAGCATCAAGGACGCACTTTTCAAATCTCTGACCGACTAGCAAAACTGGCCACAGTGTCTTCATTTCGTAGTGTTTGCCTACAGAACAGCGCGGCATTCGTCTACGAAAGAGATCCTATTCAAAGTGATGTATGGACGCAAAACTACCTACTGAGTGTGAGATACATGGAACCTCGGCAGACACCCCGGATGCTACAGAGAAGTCCGCATCGGATACTTCTGATTCTAGTTTGGACGCCATCTCCGACGTCCCGGACACCATCTATGACACAATGAACAAACTTCAAAGAAGTATGTACAGCAAAGTAAGCGCCAACATCAAGAAATCGCAGCGTGAACAGAAGAAACATTATGGCAAGAGACGTCAGCCGCATTTATTCAAAGTGCTTTTGAAGAATCTGGTGAGAGCTGACAGAAAAGGTGGCAAATTTAGCGATCACTGGGTTGGTCCATACACGCTGCACGAAGACTGTGGAAAAATGCACATTTGCTGAAAAACAAGACGGAACGGTACTCAAAAAGAAACAAAATTTTTGCAATCTGAAGCTGTTTGTCTACATTTGTCTACTATGTGAAGTGATATTTTTCATATTTTATTGTAGAAATTTTATTTCAGTCAGCTTAGAAATATGAACAATATAACAATAAACTGAATACTACTTATTGTTGTCATTTATGCAAATTTGTTCGAAAATATGACGTGTTATATAGTGGTAGTGTGGGAAATACTATTTCCTTACCCCGGGGTATCGAACCGGAAACTCGACGATCAGACCACTAGACAACGGCTTACGGTATAAGTGGTACATAATGTGACTTTCATATTTACCTGTAATATGATACCTTTTTTTAAGCTTTAGTTGTTAGGAAAAATAATAGTTATCGTAGGAAAATAATTTAGCGTAGTGTTCAAGGTTCCACAGCTGTTTATTTAGAGGTCTTTCAGGTTAGGGTCACGAAATACTTTGCGGCTGAGCCCGCTATTGCCTGTGTAATAAACTTGTCATTTGCAAGTCAGTCAGTCCGTTTGTTTGTTTGTTTTTTATTTATTTTGCATCCAGTCAGGCTAAGCACATCATTAGAAAGTCGAGGAGCGAAACACAAAAGCTTTGTTAACGCGTTTATTCACGATTCTATCCAAGTTAACGTTCGGGCACCCCCGAGGGCAAATGGTGCATCAGCGGTCCAAACGCTAACCCTCCATGCTGACAAACGGTAGAAAAACCGTAACTGCAACAATACATTGAACACAGGTGTTAAACCCCAAATTACATGCCTAAATAAATCCCATTTAGGACACAGGTCGATACTCGATTACTGATTTGAATCCCGGTATTATAACAAACAAACTGCTGTCCTTTCGAGAGAAAACTCTGGAAAGAGCGCACATCTTGCGTCTTACAAAAAATGGCAGAATTTTACAAGAAATAACACAACAAATTACAGCAAAATATGATCTTATTAAACAGACGTTACAGCAAGGTAAGTGATTATTATTTACATAAAACCATCTATTTACAGTAGATCATTATAATTCAAGTGAATTCTTACCAAAAGTGCTGTGCTGATCTTGTCCTGACAACAAGTCCACAAAAGTTCGGAGGTGGTTGGATGCAATAACAAGATATACACCCTCTGGCCAACATCCATGAAAATTCTATGGGGGAGCTCGATCAAAGGGAGAAAATCTGGAGGAGGGGAGATTCCATCTGATAAAGAGAACAAAGGGGGTGTTTACACGTCTGATATAACCCTCATACTACACACATCAAGGGCTTCCTTTTGCAAATAATAGCTCTTTTAAACCACACAGCATGTTAAAACAACTGAAATCTACGCATCTGAAGATTCGTTTGAATAAGCAATAGATAAAGACAATGGTAAAACATGATAAAATACATTTCTTAGAGCACAATAAAAAATCGCTGACAGCTTTTTTTACACACGTCTTGACAAAAGATTGAATATAACTTTCAATAATCCACTGCATAACATCCCTAAAAGTAGACTCTGCTTGCTTATTTCATTTGCTGATCACTACTTCTAATGAAATCAGCAATGACGAAGCCGTGATATCATAAAGGCAGGATCAGCGCCTGTAAAAAGAAACTTGCTGTCGATTAGTATTCAGTCTGTTGTGTACAATACTTTATTACGACTTAAGACCAGCAACAGGATTTGAATATGGAAGGAAACATTTAGAACACAGCAATTTGGAAATTAACCGATTTTTCTCACAAATGTACTTAAAACAATCTGTTTAAGGAATAAACATGTCGTAACAAAGTGACAAACACCATGGGGCTACATTTGGGTTTATTTTTCAAAACAAAGTTTTGATTTTGCAGAGCGTTGCGAAATAGTGTTGTAAAAACAATTATAAATTCATCAATCAACTATACATGCTTGTGTAGGCAAAATGGGGAAAATACAGTCGCATCTTTTAAAACAGCTGATAAAGTTTACAACAGCCAATCGTTGCGGAGCATCGGTACCGCGCAGACAAGACAACACCCACATCTCTACACACAGAAATGTGATGGAGGCTGCGGATAAAAATGACTGTGAAAAACTGCGCAAACTCCTGAAACACGGAAAGTGCCCGAATATTACTGATGAAACTGGATATTCACCCTTAACATATGCGGTTCGAAATAACTGTATGGTATGTGTGAGGATTTTATTGGAATACAATGCCCGTGTAGATCGTGACAATGAAGGAACTATCGCACCACTAACGCTCGCGTGTGAAATGAACCACGCAGAAATATGCGCCGTGTTATTGCAACACGGAGCGAAATATGAATACCGTGATTGCGAAGGCTACACACCCTTGCACATCGCTGTTGACGCTTCCAGGTGGGATTGCGTCGAAGTGCTCCTCCAGCACGGAGCGAACTTTCGAACGAAGACATACAATGGTGCCACGCTGCTACATACTCTAGTCTACATTCTGCAATCGGAAGACCAAGAAAAGGAAATCGACCTCATGCTTCGTCTGATTCGAATGGGCGTCGATATGAATGCCAAAGCCTCTTACGATGACGTTTATAAAGGGCGTTATGTAACGGCCCTGGAACTTGCCATGATTGTATCTAACACCAAGGCAGCCCTGCTACTCGTTGAAGCTGGCTGCGATCTCAATTGCTTTCGATTACCAAACGGCTTCCTCACACGGGATGCCAAGTGTCGGACTGTATTTCAAGACACCAGGTGGCGTGATTACATAGAACCCAAAATACGTGAAGTGCCATCGTTACAAGTCCTCAGCAGGAACAGAATAACTACGGAAATGGGTAACGGTTTGAGTATGTCGTCTGATAATTCAGGCTTACCGGCTCGTCTTGTTGACTTTGTGCAGTTTAAGAATTTATTGCCGTGCTGGGAAATGCTTAATTTGAAGAGTGATGATGTTGCCGAGGATCACTCAATTGGTTACTATGTATGTCGCGTGACTTCTTAACACAAAACGAGGAGTGCTAAATTTGAAATAGTACCCTTTCTTTAATCAAACTGGAGTGCAGTTCTGAAAGACCTCCTATGCTTTTTGTGAGAAATGCAGAGTGTTAAATAATAAATACCGGCCTTTTTTTAAATACAATTGGTACCTGCGTAGGTCATGTCTGCGCCGAATCCGGGACAGAAGGGCCCTGGACAAAAGGGCCTTGGACATAAGGGCCTTTCCCAAAACGGCCTTTTCCAAAACGGCTTTTCCCAAAACGGCCCTGAATGAAAAGTTGGACAAAAGGGCCTTGAGAAATTTTTTTTGGATATGGTTCTCAAAATTATTTTTATTTTTTTTGTGTAATAAAATAACAACTCCAAAAACAAACTTTATTGATGTTATTGCCTGATTCACCCATTGCTTGTCACAGTTCAAATAAAGACCTCAAATTCAGCACTCTTATATCGGCAAGACACTGACACGCCAACATCATCCGGCTTAGCGCATGTGTTTAAAACAGCACATTGCAGAGGAACGAAACAAAGGACAGAGATTATCTTTTGTGGCACAACTACTCCGAAATCTGGCATCTAAAGACAGTGATGGGAAGTAATTGAAAGAGTCTTTACATTGAGTAAAATATCAAGACATTGATTGGTACAAACAGGGATTATCCTGTGGCACACTGCTTCGGAAATCTCAAGAGAGTGATGCGGAGTAACTGAAATAAAACATCAATGCAGTTGTCTTTAAAAACACAATAAAGTTTGTTTTTTACTTGTTATTTTATTACATATTTTATTAAATAATTAAAACTCAAAATCCTAGAAAAAATTCTCAAGGCCCTTTTGTCCAACTTTTCATTTAGGGCCGTTTTGGGAAAGGCCTTTTTGGGAAAGGCCCTTATGTCCAAGGCCCTTATGTCCAAGGCCCTTTTGTCCAAGGCCCTTCTGTCTGGATACCGTCTGCGCCTTGACATTAACCACTGTCTCCTCGTGTCGAGTTTGGGCACGTTTTATACCACATATGATACCGAAGGCCCCTGAATGATGGTGCGGTACAAATACTTCGAAATCAAATAATCAATCGAGCGAAAAAAAAAAAATCTTACTTCGTCAAGATGTGTGATAAAAATTAAAATTGAGTGTTTTTTGGGAAGGATGTTAAAAGTCAACTTGTAAATATCACTGTAGCCTGGGATATACTTTTTTTCTGGCGGTTGCAGCGAGTCCCACGAAATGGCGCACTTGCGTATAATGTTACTCAAATACAGGCGATGGAGGGGGGGGGGGGGGGGGGTTTGGACGTGCTTCTTTTTTTGATGGCAAGTCTGTACTACAAATCGTATTTGTAAAAATCACTATTTGGTGTTCGTATTTTGACCGTGAAAACGAAACCATGGGCGACAACAAAAAAGGGTAGTGCGAAAGGTCAAGTAAAGTACTAGATCTGTGCAAAATATGGATCCTTTATTCAGAGCGAAAATAAGCAGAAAATTCCGGACCCCTATCAAGGCAAAGGAGCAGAAAAAACAGTCGCACAAGTCTATCTAGTAACAATTACGTAACATCTGCCAGTGTAAACGTAATATATGCAAGTGTAAACGTAATATATGCAAGTGTAAACGTAATATATGCAAGTGTAAACGTAATATCTGTAAGTGTAAACGTAATATATGCAAGTATAAACGTAATATCTGCAAGTGTAAACGTAATATATGCAAGTATAAACATAATATCTGCAAGTGTAAAACAATCGAAAATCCGTGCATAAGAAAGAGGCCTTCACATTATCACTTTCTTGAACATTTTAAATAGTGCTAAGCTTTTCCAAGGCCTGTGCGTTGCTACTTTCAAACTTTCATGCATAAAAACTGCCGAAATCTGGTGCAACTTTAATTTTGTATAACGTTACATTTTGTAATTGAAAAGCCAAATAACATTGAAACATGAGAAAGTGGGTAAACCGTTCCAGTGTCTTTCGAGCCATTGTGTGAACGAATTGTATGGTTATGTTAATGCTGTTCCTGTTTGGTGCTGTAAGTGCTATGATGTATAGCTATATTTAAGTCACTTCCTGTAATACTCTGGACTACAGGTGGAGCTTCTGCTTACTTTTGTGACCAGTGGCCGTATTCACGAACATCTAAGTTTATTTACTTAGATATTAAACTTAGGAATCCCGGCGTAAAGCCCCCCCGGCGAAAAGCCCCCCCGGCGAGAAGCCCCTCCATTTTGTCAACCCCGGCGAAAAGCCCCCCCGGTGAAAAGCCCTTCTGGCGAAAAGCCCCCCCCCCCCTACCCCCAACTTTTTTTCTCTTTGAACATCTTTGAAGGTGTGGTTTCGCGGTTTATGCACGACGACAGGTGTAGGATCAGGGAGGGGGCTCACGCAGTATGATGGTCGCTCTATTTAATCCGGCTTACAATAGCCTATTGTACTGTTCAAACACAATAGACGGTGAAGCCTTTATGGTGTCCACATCAAATAACAGTTTTTACTTTGAGGTTTTTTCTTTCATAACACGTGACTGCTTAACGTTGAAATATGTCTTAATTAAAAAATCTTATAAATAACAATAAAATTATTTAACAGAATTTAAGCATGAAAATAAAAAATATATCCAAGATGGTAGGGGGGGGGGCTTTTCGCCAGAGGGGCTTTTCACCGGGGGGGCTTTTCGCCGGGGTTGACAAAATGGAGGGGCTTCTCGCCGGGGGGGCTTTTCGCCGGGGGGGCTTTTCGCCGGGGGGGCTTTACGCCGTTTACTTAAACTTAGATCTCAAGATTAAACTTACGTAAGTTTACTTACTTACATCATATTCACAGAAGTAAACTTACGTAAGTTTAGCAACTTACATTCTAAGTTCAATATTGCAAAATTTTTATAAATATAGTACGACTAATCGCTATTGTATAAATGGCTTATCAAATATAAATATCGAAGGCCGATGAAAATTTTTAGATGTTTCGAGAAGGCAAAGCTTCTTCTTGTTTCCGACTACAAAGTTTCGAGATTTTCCGCCAAAAACTGAATACCTTCTCTCGAAAATCTATATCGAGTTAAGAGTTCATCGTCATTGTAAACCTCAAACGGATTACTCCTATCTCGAAACACTCTTTCCCTCCTGAAAACCCTTTCATATTCTCCATTTAGTCTCAATAAATTCATTGTTGCCAAGGTAAACAAAACACTCCGGCTATTTAAATATGGCGGTGGATTGAACTTAGAAATCTAAGTGTGGTCCGAAGTAAACTTAGAATTTTGAACTTATACTTGAGTGTAAGTTTAAACTTACATTTTGTGAATACCGCTAAGTTTAAGCAACAGGAATCTAAGTTTACTCTTACATTTTTGCACTTAGATTGCCTCTAAGTTTAAACTTACACTTTCGTGAATACGGCCACTGCTTGTCCTCGATTGATAAAGCACATGTGATATAGTATGTTTGATTGTTTTTGTGTGCGTGTGTGCATGTAGGTATGTGCGTGCACACGCACGTGCGCTCTTGTGCACATACGTATTTATGCTTATGTATAGGTATTTTTTTTTATTGCTCTATTTATTTTCACATATGGCCAGCTTATTAGTTTCTTTAATTGAAATAAAAACTATATCCATGAATAACGATTTATTTAGCAACTAATTCTACATTTTCAAACACGAAAACACTTCCATTACCACTAACATACAGTCATGGCATTTCAATGGCTCAAAATGGTCATTTTGCGTTGTGTTTCCAAGTGAATTCAGTGGTCAGAACGCAAGCCATTTGTAGGTATCTCCGTATTTACTGTAAACGTAAATGACGGTCTGTAGAAGAGTAGCCCCTGCGCACAATTCTACTTCAGTACCCCATTTTTCATCTTTCTCCATTTCCGTAGAGGCCAGGTGTTACACCAAATTATTGCATACTGAATCAAGTTCGCCACCACAGTTTATCATACGTAATTGCAGATTTGGGTATTTCGCTTATCCGTCTCGTTTTCTCCATCACTTTCTATTTGGTTATTGTTGACTTTTTCTGAACTTTCCATATCTGCATTTGCTGTTCTCAAATATGCATAAAAGTACTCTTCAAGGTACTCACTTTATATACATACCTTATTCATGCCCGTATTGTTATAATCCGGATTATATCGAAGTTTGCATAGAGAAATAAGCCTCTGATCTTCACCAGGTGTTCCTTTGTTTTTGTCTGACGGCTGCGACACCAATTGACATTGATGGGACTATTGAGTGACATTACTTCGTTTTGATTAATCTCTTACTGATGTTTTCCTTGCATGAAGTATGTTTTTATTGATGTTGATAGAACTGCGGAGCATTTTTCGACGAGTTAAAATACTAATTTTCTACATTAAAAGGTAGAAAATGCTTAAAATCGTATTTAAAAAGCATATGTACCTTTTTTACTTCCATTTTATATCTAAACATCATTTTTTGAAGGGGGGTCATTTTATTATTGGGGGGGGGGAGGGGTCTGTTTGTTATGGCGGGCTTTCCTAAAACAAATCGACCGGGGGGTCTGTTTGTTTTAAAATAAATCGACCGGGGGGGGGGGGGTCGATTTGTTTGGGGGTCAAAACGTTTCATTACACCGGTAAGGTCAAGGTCCAAAATTTTATCAGGTGCACCACTTCAGATGACCCTCCATACATGGGCCAAGTTTGATTGGTCTAGCTTCAGCGGTCTTAGAGGAGATGTCTGGAAACCGATTCGGTGGAAGAAGAAAAAAATATTTAAAAAGGGAGGAAAAAATGGGTGAAAATTTCGAGGCAATGCATCCCCATTTGGTATTTTCAATACCAAGTGGAAATAATGTGCAACGAGTTTAAGTAAGATGTGGCGTCTTGTATTTGAAGAAAGTCAAATAAAAAGTATTAATTAAAAACATGGGTAAATCAGTAGACTCTGATACTTTAGTTTTTCTTAGTGTCGGAAGGAGTCCATTTAACATTGCACAATCGGGCGGAGGGTACAACCAGTATCTGTCCGTAGACATTCTGTCTGGATACCGGGCCAAGTACTTGCAATGATGTGCGTGCATTTCGTTACGTAAGATGGACATTTTTACAATAAAACGAGGATGTCCAGAAATACTTAAGCTAAGATGCTCATTTCTAAATTAACTTAACTTTAAACGACCGACCGAGACCTCGAGTTTGGCACAGTGTGTTAGAGTTCACGTTTTAGTGTTTTTGAATTTTGACTGGAATTTTGAACCAGAAAGCCTCGCTAAACACAGTAGCAGGCCCCAGACCTCCAACCCCCCCCCCAACCCCTCCCCCTCCACGCGCCTCAGCCAGTCGGACAGTTTCTCTAAGCCCCTTTATAATTTTGCACTACTCCGACCCGGAAGTAAGACAAGCCGCAATAATGCCACTTTTTTGCCAGTCATATTCTATATAAGACCACGGCGCAGTTAAAACCACTTTTGTCAAGTCCCAAAGGGTCACTTGTTTCCGGGTTACTTTGAGTTCCCCATATTAACAAAGAAGATTAATGACCGTTCATTAATATTCTTTGATATTAATCAAAACGTTTTAACAAATGAAATCGCATAGCACAAGCATCAAATCAAAAGCAAAAAAAAAAAAAGCAACAACAAAAACAACACTGTCAGGACGGGCTCATCCACTGGGTGGGGTGGGGGTACTTCTTATCATATGTGCTGCCATGCGTGGGGGTAATTTTTTATTCAGTACAGAACGGGCGCTTTATAAAAGTTGTGGACAAGCATGGTAACCAGTTGGTAGGTGAGTGGCCCCTCTTGGCGGGTTCATTATATAGAGACGTTCACCATGAAGTGAGTAGAAGTTTCCACTTAACGAAAGTTATGCTGTATAATTGTGAATATATATATATATATATATATATATATATATATATATATATATATATATATATATATATATATATCAATTTGAACTAGCTGTGGGTTCAGCTGTGCGTTACGCAAAATTCTTGTATGTTTTTTGTTCGAACCAAGAGAAAATTTTCCACGAAGGTTTAGCCTGATAAAAGCGTTCACCCCCCCCCTCCCCCAAGGGACACTTGAGTGTCTCTAGAGCCTCCTAGACGCCAAAAGCGTCTCAGATCTTCAGACATTAAAAATGTTATAAGCGTCCGTATTCAGTAATGTTGCTCAAATTCAAACTTACGCTCAGCCTCTAAACTGAAGCTAATATTCAATATATAAAACTTAATCTCAAAATTAGTCATTTTAAATGATACAAGCAAACATTTCTCATGCTAAACACAGAAAGGGTCTAGTGTGAAGCGGAATCTCGACGCTGAAAAGCTTAAACTCATACTTTGAGTTTGAAACTCAAATTTCAGACTCAGCTTGAGTATGTATTTGAGTTATTGAATAAGGGCACTGGTCTTAATTGAAACCAGAAGCTCATACACACGGCGTGAGGATAAGGGCGGGCGAGGGGGGAGGGGGGGGGGGTTGGAGATGACGATGGTAGACACTCCTTCATAAACTTAGTAACAAAGCCATTTTGTGTTTTTTTTTGTTCCAGAAAGATTTCGAACTCGAAAAAAAGTGGTTTTTTCAAAAATCGGCGTGTCTGTCAAGGAAACTCAAACCAAACACGCACTGAAGAGTTTTAAAAATTCTACTTCTACTTGAAGGGAGAAATTGATGTAATAATTTTATTTTTGGACAAGTATTTAATATTTCGCTTTTGTTCATTTGGTCCTCGTTTATATTTACACTTGTGGATTTTCAACCCCGTAGTTTATTGCTTTCGTACGACTCGGTAAAGTATTTCCGTATGTTTCCCTTTTTCCGCCAAAACTTTGTCACGCGAACTCCTCTGAGACGGCTAGGGCTAGGACAACCAAATTTGGCAGAGACATAGTATGACAGGTCTAGTTGGTCCGGCTCAATTTTTAAAGAAATTCATGATCATTTTATATGCAAAATTGGACATTGAAATTTAAAATTTGAAAGCCTTGTCACGTGAACTTCTCTGATACTTCTAGGGCTAGGACGACCAAACTTGGCAGAGACATGATGTAGGTTGTGTAGTTGGTCCAGCTCAATTTTTTAAAGAAATTTAAGAACATTTAATATGTAAAAATGGACATTGAAATTTTGCCACTGATTTTTCAAACGTTTATGCTATCAGCATAGGCGTATTGACCGCCCGACTCTCTACAATGAGAGCGATTACAGTATGTATGTGCAAGTTGAAGTGGACTGTAGCGTTTGGGTTTTACGCAATTGCTAAAGAGTGATGAAATTTGGCTCACTGACAGAGGGTGATGAGACGTCGTGAAATGCGCGTCTTTTACCATGAGCTTAGAAAACGATTGACCATTATCTCGAAAACGGTTAGAGATAGAGCACCTAAAACACTATATGTAAGGGGTGCCTCGGTGACCTTGACCTCCTCAGTCATGGTCAAAGTAAAAAACCAGAAGTTGACCGTTATCTCGAAACCGCTTAGAGATAGAGCGGTTTTGGTCATAGTGAAGGAGAAAACCGGAAGTTGACCAGTATCTTGAAAACGGGTAGAGATAGACCTATTTTGAGGTTATTTCGACTCTTTCAGCCCATAAAACGTTATGTTACAGGTACCTCGGTGATCTTGACCATTTCGGTCATGGTCAATGTAAAAAACCGGAAGCTCCAAAAAATGGTTAGAGGTAGTGCGATTTTAAGCTTATTTTCGACCCTTTGGGCCTAAAAGAGAAGATCGGGGAAGAGGCATTTTGGTGACCTTCACTTCCTCGTTCATGGTCACTTCTGAATTTTAACAGTTCAGAACCGTATTTTTGTGGCCCCAAGTGTAATTTTCGCTGTTCGGTGGCGAAAACGGTCTAGTTTTCATTATTTACGCCATTTTCATAAGTTAAATGCCTAAACGTAGACCAAAAAGCACATTATAAATATCAATGATTAAACACTGAGGCTCTGCTTACTCTCATATGTTAGTCAATGGGTGACGTCAGAAAAATGTCAATAAGCAGTAATTTCATGGGTGGGTTATCGTTTGGTGCATAGGAGAAATTGCCACGCATTCTGTCGGCGATTCAGACAGTGCTGACTGCAATGTGAAAAAACATCCCGGTGTCAATATTAATAGCGCAGTAAATCTAACTTCTGAAAACGTGCTCCTTCACTGGCTGTCTTGGCAACTGCAGTGTTCAATGGTCTTTATGCAAATCACAAATAGTTTATTATCCCCCGTGGAACGGAGGGATATAGTTTTGAACTTTTCGGTCCTTCCGTCTGTCCGTCTGTCTGTCCGTCCGTCTGTCCGTCTGTCTGTCCGTCCGTCGAGCCGTCCGTCTGTCTGTCCGTCTGTCACGCTTCAGTCTCACGCGCCTACAGGCCACATTAATGTATAGATTCGTTTCAAATTTTGTATTCGGCTTCTCTGGACCCTTCCGCAGTGCAGTGACCAAGAATTTTTCGAATCGGAAAAAAATTGACAAAATTGCGGACTTTTGAAAATCAGCACTGTACTTAGCGTATATACGGCAGTCTCACTCGCCTACAGGCCACATTACTACATGGATTCGTTTCAAATTTTGCTCACGGCTTCTCTAGACGCTTCCGCAGTGTAGTGACCAAGAATTTTCCGGATCGGGCAAAAATTGACAAAATGGCGGACTTTTGAAAATTGGCACTGGACTTAGCGTATATACGGCAATCTCACACGTCTACAGGCCACATTAATAGACAGATTCGTTTCAAATTTTGTACACGGCTTCTCTAGACCCTTCCGCAGTGCAGTGATCAAGAATTTTCCGAATTGGGGAAAAATTGACAAAATGGCGGACTTCTGAAAATCGGCACTGGACCTAGCGTATATACGACAGTCTCACGCGCCTACAGGCCACAAAAATGGATGGATTCGCTTCAGATTCCGCACACGGGTTCCCTGGGACCTTCCGCAGTGTAGTGATCAAGAATTTTCCGGATGGGACTTAACAAAAGGGCGGATTTTTCAAAATCGGCGCTGTACTTAGTCTCACGCGCCTACTGGTTAATGGATTGATTCGTTTAAATGTTAGACACTACGTCTACCTATCCTTCCACTTCAAAATTTTGCGTTGTCAACACGCAACAGCCTTACACACACCATATCCCCCACGGGGGATAGACGTACTCCTCGAGACGTAGTCAAGTTTTCCTTATTTATTATTTATTTGTTTACTACATGATCCTTTTAAAAGTTGGTGTATAGTTTTGAACGAAACGTTAATTTTGATTTAAACTGTAACCTTTCTTATCCAGAAATTGTCATAATTTTGTTTAAAATTGAACGTTTTAATTTGGTTATCTTACAAACCGTTTAAAAATGTTCGGTTTTCCTTGTTAACGAAAATGTTTTTCTTTGGTAACTTTTATGCAATTATTGTATTTCCGTTTAAAAATAGACGTTATTATATTATTTGGTTTCCATATGAAACCTTTTAGCAACCATACAAGGTTAGGAAATGGTTGCAAAAACGTTTAAACCTTTTTACGATCTTCAGAAAACGTTTCCATATTAAGCGGATACTCTGATGGTTTTCGTTTGATGTACTTTTTATTTTTGGATATTTCCCGAATAATTTTGTGCGATGAACTTAGGCACTTATATATTTTTGTAATGTACTTTTTCACCAAAAAAAAAAAACAAAAAACAAAAAAAAAAAACAATAAATTATGTTGAAATAAAATATTTGCTGTTTACGTTTTGTATTTATCTCATAGAAATAAAAGTGAAAATTTCTTTTTTTCTTCAATGCTTTCACAAATTTTCCAGCTTTCAGGAAATCTCGCAAATATTTTGGTGCTTTACCCTCTCCTGAAAAAAGAGAATGTATGTATTCCTTAAGCTGGTTCTTAAACCCGCTCAGTGTGTGCAATGGCCTTACAAGCACCTCAGCGAAACTGTCATTCTTTATCGGCCATTATTCGTTACAACTGACAAAATAAATAGATAAATAAGATAAAATAAATGTAGCATGTAAGAAAATGTGGGGTACTTTTCCTCCAAATTATTAATCTATATCTGGCTGCAGAACATGGCGCAAAATTGACTTATATTTAAGTCCACTTTAGTCGTGAAAGCAATAGTTAAACACTTGGACTTGTCCCACGTATTTGGCTGAATTACTACGAATTCTGGAAGTTTCTCTTTTTTTCTCACTTATTTGCTTTGTGCTTTTTAACCCAGCTTACGTTACACATAAGCTGGGGTATTCCTATCGGTTTGCAGGTGACGTCCCTTAGTTAGTTAGTTAGTTAGTTAGTTGTTTATTTAGTAAACTTTGGTTCAAAATGCATCTCCTCCTACAATTTTGATCCGATGTCATTTATATTTGGCATGAGGCACCCCTAAAGGGTCGCGCATACGGCTTGTGCTTTTTTAGTCGATCCGACAATTTTGGTATTTTTGGGGAATTTTTTAAGCAAAAATTTCGAAAATAATTCAAAATGCATCCTACAATTTTGATTCGATGTCATTTATTTTTGGTGTGAGACATCCCTGAGCGGTCATGCATACGGCATTTGCTTTTTTAGTCGATCGGGTGAATTTTGAATTTTTGGGAAATTTTTGAAGAAAAATTTTTAAAATGTATCTCCTACATTTTTGATCCGATATCGTTTATTTCTGGTTTGAGGCACCACTAAAGGGTCGTGCATGCATTTGTACTTTTTAGTCGATCGGATAATTTTTGTATTTTTTGTGAGTTTTTTAAAGAAAAAACTTCAAAATACATTTCAGCCTACAGTTTTGAACCGATTTCATTTTTTTTTTGGTATGAGGCATCCCTAAGGGGTCGAGCATACGGCTTGCGCTTTTTTAGTCGATCGGAAAATTTTGGTATTTTTAGGGAATTTTGAAGAAAAACTTCAAAATGCATTTCCTCCTACATTTCTTATTCGATTTCATTTAGTTTTGGTATGAGGCATCCTTAGGTGGGGGGGGGGGGGGGGGGCGTACGGCTTGTGCTATTTGACTCGACTTGGGAATTTTTGATGGGGGGGATTTTTTATAGAACTACCTCAAAATGCATCTTCCCCTACAGTTTTGATCAGACATCATTTATTTTGGGGCTGAGGCATGCCTAGGGGCGTGTCATGAATACGGCCTGTGCTTTTTTAGTCCATCAGGGAATTTTTGGGGAATTTTTTAAGAAAAATTTAAAATGCAGTAGTCCGATTTAACAACGGCACATCGACGTAAACATGCGCAGTGGTCCAAAATAAGCACCGCGCATAAACGCAAGTTAAATTAACATGCACACTGGTCCGAAAAAAGAACCACGCATCGACGCAAGTTGAACAGACATGCGCACTGGTCCGAAATGCGAACCGCGAAGTTAAATAAACATGCAAACTGATCCGAAATGCGAACCGCACATCAACGCAACCTAAGGAAACTTATGCACTTGTCCAAAATAAGTACCGCTATCAACGAAAGTTAAATAAACATGGGCATTGGTCTGAAATAAGAAACGCGCATGGACGCAAGTTAAATAAACATGCGCACTGGTCAGAAATAAGAACCGCACATCAACACAAGGCAAATAAACATGCGCACTGATCCGAAATAAGAACCGCACATCAACACAGGTAAATAAACATGGGCAGTGATCCCAAATAAGAACCGCACCTCAGCACAAGGTAAATAAACATGCGCACGGTTCCAAAATGCGAACCGCGCATCAACGCAAGTAAAATCAACATGTGCACTGTTCCAAAATGATAGCTGCGCATCAACGCAAATTATACATGCGCACTTGTCTGAATAAGAACCGCGCATCGAGGCAAGTTACATAAATATGCGCACTGGTCCGAAATGCGAGCGTTGTTCGAATGTATCTTAGCAGATTATTATGTCTCCCCGACCAAGGGGAGACATATAGTGTTTGTACGTTCTGTGTGTGTGTATGTGTGTACGTGTGTGTGTGTGTCTGTGTGTGTGTGTGTGTGTGTGTGTGTGTGTCAGTCTGTTGTGAACAAAGTGTTGTGTGCAAGATATCTCGAGAACGAAACGTCGGATCGACTTCAAACTTGATCGAATTATTCCTTGGTAAGGTCGAACGGTTCTATCAACTTTTGACGCATGTCACGTGATTAGGGCAAGAGTATGACGTCATTACGTAAAAATCTTGTGTGCGAAATTTCTCAGCCGCTAAACATTGGAGAGAGTTGAAACTTGGTGGGATTGTTGCTTGGTTGGTCCCAAAGACTCTGTAGATTTTTTTCGCGAGTAGAACGAACGAATGCGGCGTATGACGTCATCACGCAGAATATGTATATATTTTGAACAAGATCTTGTGTGCAAAATATCTCGATAACGAAAAGTCCTATCGACTTCAAATTTTATATCAATATTCCTTGGATCAGTCGGCGGGATTTATCAATTTTTAGCACATGTCAGGTGATTAAGGCAGGCGTATGACGTCATTACGTAAAAATCTTGTGTGCGAAATTTCTCAGCCGCTGAACATCGGAGAAAGTTGAAACTTGGTGGGATTGTTGCCTGGTTGGTTCGAAAGACCCTATATATTTTTTTCGCGAGTAGAACGAACGAATGCGGCATATGACGTCATCACGTAAAATATGTACATATTATAAACAAGGTCTTGTGTGCAAAATATCTCGATAACGGAAAGTCCTATCGACTTCAAATTTTACATAGATATTCTTTGGGTCAGTCGAACAGTTCTGTCAACTTTTTACGCATGTCACCTTATTAGGGCAGGTGTATGACGTCATTACGTAAAAATCTTATGTGCCAAATTTCTCAGCTACTGAACATCGGAGAAAGTTGAAACTTGGTGGAATTGTTGTTTGTTAGGTCCGAAAGACTCTATAGGATTTTTTCGCGAGTAGAACGAACGAATGCGGCGTATGACGTCATCACGTAAAATATGTTTTATTTTATAAACAAGGTCTGGTGTGCAAAATATCTCGATAACGGGAAGTCCTATCGACTTCAAATTTTACATGAATATTCCTTGGGTCAGCCGGACTGTTCTATCAATTTTTGGCGTGTCACGTGATTAGGGCGGGTATATGACGTCATTGCGTAAAAATCTTGTGTGGGAAATTTCTCAGTTGCTGGACGCCGGAGAAAGGTGAAACTTTGGATTATTGCTTGGTAGGTCCGAAAGAAACTCTGAATATTTTTCACGAGAAGAACGAACGAAAGCGGCGTATGACGTCATCGCGTAAAATGTGTATATTTTGAACCAGATCTTTTATGCATAATATCTCGATAACGGAAAGTCATATCGACTTAAAATTTTATATAGATATTCCTTGGTTCAGTCAGACGACTGTTTCAACTTTTGACAGGTAAAAAGTTATCAGTTCTTAAGCAAAACATCTCGACATCGGAAAGTCGGATCGACTTTAAATTTGGTGTAGTTATTCCTCGAATAGGTCACACGGTTTTATTAAACATTATTGAACTCGTATAGAAAATCAAGAAAGGTGCATAACGTCAACAGCCCCCCCCCCCCACCCTAACCTCCCCATTTTTGGCTGCTTTGTTATCTATGCATGGGTGTTAACTGCGCTGGGGATTTCGGAAGATTTTCCCGAAGATTCTCTAGTGTTCCTGCATTCTTTAGAAAGCTTCAAAACAGTAACAGCATTATTGTCGGTCCATTGCTATTTGTTATTGCCTGAAATTGAAGTTTTTGTGCATTTCTCATCTGTGGTTGTTACGTAACATGCCACTCAGTCAGGGGTCAGTGTCAGTTGCGGTGCATAATGGATCGTTATCTACGAGGTCATGGAATGCTATTGTCGTATTATAGCTCTAAGCAGCTCTAGCTATTGATTTTTTTTCGCCGCATACTTGATTAGGTTACCAAGATGTGCTATATATAGGAGCCATGCTGTATCGATTAGCATTGTGTGCAGAAGCATTTTTCGCTATTAAATTGGGTCGTCTGATATCTTGTGTTATGAGGAGCAGCTCACCATTTTGCCTACGAAATGCCCCCCTTCTCCCACCGAGGTGCGTCATCTCTGATGCGCAGTTATGAAGAATGCCTTGCTAGTGCTATTTGGCCGATTGGAATGTGCGAAGACAAGGTAGTCTATCATGGCTATAACTACACTTAGGGTACAGACTGTTACCGTTGCCTTGGGTAAAAGGGTTAGAGTTGTGTTTATAGTCGGACCTACAGTAAATAGCTGAGGGGCGGGGGGCGTGTGGAGGATGATGGTCAGCAAAAAAAAAATCCCGACCACCTTCAAGACCCGGATAAAAAGATGTAAGGTAAGAACCGTTTGTCGTGACCCCTTCCACATTCAGGTAAAAAGACGTACGGTAAAACCTGCCTGTCTTGACCACCTTCCAGACCCGGATAAAAATGTAACGTACAGTAAACTGCTATAGCGACCAACTTCAGATCTGGATAAGAGGGGCCTACAGTAAAACCCGTTTTAGCGACCACCTTTCAGACTCCTATGAAAAAATATGCTCATTTATATCTGTTTTAGTGACCACCATCTGTTTGGTTCATTTTATGCTTTTTACAATGAATGAAGGTTATGTTTGCAGAAATGAATATTTTGTTTCAGTTTGAGGGGGGGAGGGGGGGTCATGGGTTTGGTCGGGGAGACATTTGTTTTTGTTCACAAAAACAAGAAACTTAAGTAGGTATCGATTGAAAGTGTGTAATATAAGCCTGCACTTTTATGTTTTGTGTGCACTGGCCGCTCTAGTTCAGTCTGTCAGAGATAAATGTGTTTGTCATTTTTCTGGGAAACCTCTTTATATGCATTTATCGGTCTATGTTCTGGTCCGGTGCTAATTATTTAAAATTAATTATTGAGCTAGCTCTTTGCCGCCTCATCTTTTGAATGCCAATTTTTCAGGGAAAGCTCATGCACGCTGGGATTGGTCTTATTGCTTTTCGTAAGCTGGGACTTTGTCCTTGGACAAACTTGTTTTTTCTATAACCGTGTCAGCACATCTCCGACGAGACGGCTATCTGTAGGAAAATGAAACTTGACGTATGACGTCATCTTCCGCACCTTATGACGTCATGAATATTTTCGAGCTTACTCTTTAAAACGGCTGGAGCTAGAGATTTGGCATCAAACACGTTATGACACTATTTTTTGACAAAGAACATCGTGGTAACCTTAATTTTAACGTATGATATCATAATGACATTAGTTTTCGTTTTTTTGTTCGTGGTCGGTTTTAAAACGGAATTTTCGTACACAGTTTACAGAACGCTCAATTGAGTACCAATTGACGGATAAAAGTTACTTTAAACTCTCCAACGCCCTGTAAAACGCCCCCTCCCCCAAATGCATACAAGTGTTAAAACACGCACATCTCACAGTACAAGGTGCCGATTGTGCACACGCGATTATGTATAATGCAGGTCAATGCTGCTGTATGTGGCTCGTGGCCTCTCCCATAATGAAAAGCTACTCTGTGGCCACGTGATCAGGCAAGTCCGGTTGTTTTGTAAGTAGCTGCCTGTACTTAACTGGGCTTTTTTCAATGCTGCGATCAGTGAAAAGTTGATCATGGAGAGCAAATGCTGCATTTTTATGAATTTTTTTTACGAATAACTGCGTTATAATTTGTGAATATATTGGATGCTACCGAATTATGTCTCTCCGACCAAGGGTCGACATCTAGTGTTTGTACGTTCTGTGTGTGTGTATGTGTGTACTTGTCTCTCTCTCTCCCTCTCTCTCTCTCTCTCTCTCTCTCTCTCTCTCTCTCTCTCTCTGTCAGTCTGTTGTGAACAAAGTGCTGGGTGCAAGATATCTCAAGAACGAAACGTCGGATTGACTTGATTGGTTTATTCCTTGCTTAGGTCGGAGGTTCTATCACCTTTTGACGCATGTAACGTAATTAGGACAGGCGTATCAATACGTAAAATTCTTGTTTGCGAAATTTCTCAGCTGCTGAACATCGAGAAAGCTGAAACTTGGTGGGATTGTTGCTCGGTAGGTCCGAAAGAAGCTTGAATTTTTTCGCGAGTAGAACGAACGAATGCGGCGTGTGACGTCATCGCGTAAAATATGTGTGTATTTTTAACCAGATCTTGTACGAATAATATCTCGATAACGGAAAGTCATTTCGACTTAAAATTTTTTATTGATATCTTTGGTTCAGTCAGACGACTGTTTCAACTTTTGACGGGTAAAAAATTATCTGTTAAGAAAAATATCTCGACATCGGAAAGCCGGACCGACTTTAAATGTGGTGTAGTTATTCCTCGGATAAGTCGTACGGTTTTGGTTAAACATCATTAAACTCGTGTAGAAAATTAAGAAAAGTGCATAACGTCAATACCCCCGCTTCCCTATTTTTTTGGCTCCTTTGTTATCTAAGCATAGGTGTTAACTACGCTATTTATTTCAGCGGTTTGCAGAAGATTCTGGAGTGTTCCTGCATTCTTTAGAAAGCTCCAAAGCAGCAACAGCATTACTGTCGGTCCATCTCTGTTTATTAGTGCCTGAAATTGAGCATTTTGTGCGTTTCTCATCTACGGCTGTTACGTAACATCCCACTCAGTCAGGGGTCAGTGTCAGTTGTGGTGCATGATGGAGTCGTTATCTACCAGATCATGGAATGTTATTGTCGTGTTTAAGGTCTAAGCAGCTCTAACTATTGTTTTTTTTCGCCGCATACTTGATTCGGTTGCCAAGGTGTTCTATACATAGGAGCTATTTTGTATCGATTGGCATTGTTTGCAGAAGCGTTTTTCGCTATTAAAGTCTGTCATCTGATAGCTTGTGTTATGAGCAGTACCTCACCATTTTGGCACCGAAATGCCTCCCCCCGTCTCCCACCGATGTGCTTCATCTGATGCGCAGTTATGAAGAATGCCTTTCTAGTGCTAGTTGGCCATGGGAATGTGCGAAGACAAGGTAGTCTATCATGGCTATAACTACACTTAGGGTACAGACCGTTACTGTTGCCTTGGGTAAAAGGGTTAGAGTTGTGTTTATAGTCGGACCTACATTAAATAGCTCGAGGGGGGGCGTGTGGAGGATGATGGTTAGCAAACAAAAAATCCCGACCACCTTCAAGACCTGGATAAAAAGATGTAAAGTAAGACCGGTTTGTCGTGACCCCTTCCAGATTCGGGTAAAAAGACGTAGGGTAAAACCTACCTGTCTTGACCAACTTCCAGACCCTGATAAAAATGTAACTTAGAGTAAAACTGCTATAGTAACCAACTTCAGGTGTGGATAAGAAGAGCCTACAGTAAAACCCGTTTTAGCGATCACCTTCCAGACTCAGATGAAAAAGACGTCTGTTTATATATGTACCACCATCTGACTGGTTTATTATGAGTTTTTTGTACAATGAATTAAGACAATGTTTGCAGAAATGAAATTTTATTCCAGTAATTAAAAAAAGGATTTTTTTGGGGGGGGATGGGATCATGGGTTTTTGTTTTGTTTTTGGGGAGACATTTGTTTTTGTTTACAAAAACAAGAAACTAAGTAGGTATCGATTGAAAGTGTATCAGATTAGCCCGTACTCCTATGTTTTGTGTGCACTGGCCGCTCTAGTTGTCGTAGTGATGGCTTTATAGTGTTCAGAGCGATTTTGAGCTTATTTTCGACTCTTTGGGCCTAAACAACGTTACATAAGAGGTGTCTCGGTGACTTTGACCTGGGTCACGATCAAGGTCAAAAACCGAAAGTTGACTCTTATCTCGAAAACGGTTAGAGACAGGAAGATGTTTGCTCATTTTCGATCCCTTGGGGCTAAACAACGTTACATAAGAGGTACCTCGGTGACCTTGACCTTCTGGATCACGGTCATGGTGAAAAACAGAAGTTGACTATTATCTTGAAAACGGTTAGCTTGGCCTAAACAGGAACAGAATGAAGAATCAAAATGCAAATTTAAACTGAAATAAGATAAGAAATTTTTTAGCTGAGTCAATAAATATTTTTTTTAGTATCCCAAGTGTTTGTTTCGCAACTCGTTTGCGAAATCGGTCTGATTTTCCATTGTGTTAATGCCACTCTGTAAATCTGTATACCAGGTTTTTTTCTATTAAAAAAAGCAGTAATAACGAAACCCAAGGCCTCAGCTAAGGCTTTCTTATGCCTCTGATCTTATTCAATTGAGTATTTAATACACAGCCATTATCCAGATTCCTTGAATGTGCGCTTTCAAAATTAAGCTAATGATGTAATCAATTGTAATGATAAATTCACAACCAGGGGTGGGGTGGAGGGGGGGGGGGGTCCTGTGTGTGCACTACCGCAATTAAGCGATTGCTGTCAATTATAATGATAGAGCCACAATGGGGGTGAGGGATGGGGGTTGGGGAGGGGGGTCCTTTGTGTGAGTTTTCGTAATTATGGGGATGATGCAATCCATTGTCATGAGAAATCTACAACCTTTCAAAATACATTTATATTTAAAATCAATTTTAAATTCTTTTTTTTATCTAATTCTTGATTTATCGAGAATTGAATTTTAGATGTGTATTAGTATGTTTTAGATATCTTTAGGCAATTATTGTTTTAATAAAGATGGTGGTGGTGGTGGTGGTGATGATGATGATGATGATAATGAAGAAGAAAAGAAGAAGAAGAAGAAGAAGAAGAAGAAGAAGAAGAAGAAGAAGAAGAAGAAGAAGAAGAAGAAGAAGAAGAGCAACAACAATAAAAATAATAATAATAGTAATTATTATTATTATTATTATTATTATTATTGATCATTTTATTATTATTACTTCACTTCTTTTGTTTTTTTCGTCTTATTCTTATTATTCTTATTCTTATTCTTATTATTAGTATTATTATTATTCACAACTTCTACAAAAGTCCAAAGTTTCGTTGTCCTATGGTCCATAATGCCAGAGAAGAAGACGACACAAAATAATCGGACCACTGTCAAGAAAAAAATTCCATAGAGTGATAACTTAATTCCAGCTAAATACATTAGCAAACAACACAGCTTGAATACGTCTTACAAGCCGAGTAGTGTTTAGTTTTTGTTGACTTAAGGTTTTATTGATTGATCAGGCATACGCCGTGTTATCTATTTACGGAGTGAGAGCTCGCGCAAAGCTGAGCAACTGTGTTGTGTTCTGTGTTGTGCGTTAAATGCTCCGCATTACGTACAAAAATACACTCTTTTCACATGGCGTTTTAAACAAGAAAACGAAATCGGAGGCGAAAATAAAAAGAGTTATGCACACGTTCATATCAAGTTCTACCTAATTCCCAAGTTTCGTGGCCCTGGGGCCCGTAGTGCCAGTGGAGGAGATGACACAAGAAATCCGATCACTCGCAAGAAAAAAAGATACCAACGGCTGCTCGCACAAATTCGTATAGCCCTTGCAAGTCAAAGGCTTGTCAAATGTTAAAGATACCAATGGCTGCTCGCACAACTACATGTAGCCCTTGAAAGCCAAAGGCTTGTCAAGTGTTAATTATCAACAACTATTTTCGCCTGTCCTCTTTTGCTGTGTATTATTTATAGTGTAGATTTGATATACTTTCACAGTTAAGGACCTCCCCTTATATACGAAAAGCTGTGGCTTTTGACGATAGTGAACTGAAGCTTCGGGAAGTTCAACAAGTGGTTGGAAAAGCAAGAGCAAAATCCGCTCCGGGTCCAAGTGGCATAACATAACGAACTCAACTCCACAAGAAGTGTCCACGCGATTGCTGCACAAACAGCTGAACACGGCATGGAGGAGGGGAATAGTTCCGCAAAACTGGACGAAGGCTGAGGGCTGCTTTGTAGCCAAAGAAGCACGTTCCGAGGGAATCCACCATTTCCGCACAATTTCTCTGTTGGACGTTGAAGGCAAGATATTCTTCTCCATCATAGCCAAGCGGTTTACGAAGTATACATGACATCCAATCAATATATTGAGACATCCGTACAGAAAGGGGGCGTCGAGGGCTTCGCCGGATGTTGGGAGCACAAGAGCCTAATTACTCAGTTACCACAAGAAGCCAGACAGCACAGAACTGACCTAACACTGATTTGACTCGACCTAGCGAACCCTTATGGCTCTGTCTCGCACGCATTAATGAAGGGGGCAACTAGCCAGTACGCTATACATGAGAAGCTGCGATCGAGTTATCATCACGAGATACCTAGACATGCAAATAAAGAATCTATGTTGTTGTTTATTATAATGTCCATATATGTTGTTTGAATGTAAAACGTGACGAACACGCTTGCAAATTAAAAAAAAACGAAATGCTTAGTCAGTACTTCTTATACCAGGCCACCCGTTCAGCTATCTAAGTGGGATGTGTCTCGTACACGTTTGTAGGTTACATTTATTGACCAAATCCCGTATTCCACGTTTGTAGGTTACATTTATTGACCAAATCCCGTATTCCACGACCAGACCGTAGTGCTGCGGTGGGATCTTGAAATTTATTAGATGGGGGATTATTGTATGTTTGTGAATAACCCTCATTTTTAATAAAGGTACCGAGCGTTTTCAATCAAACAAGGCGATACCGTCTTTTTTCTAGGGGTTGGAGAGGGGAGGGGGTGCTTCCCTTTATCTCATCCTATCAATACTCACCTGCCAAACTACCAACTTGCAACTAGGTAATTTCAAATAGGATTTTTTCCGTACAACCAAGAACGCGTTATTTCGTGCGTAATTAGCCCGCGTCTTTTTTCATAAAAGGGAAAGAGAAAAAAACTTTTCTTAGTCATTTTAACCACATTTTTTTCAGAGAGAATTTCTTGCTGTTCTTGCTTTGTAAACACGCCCACAAACGTATGCAGGTAGTTTTATGCACATGAGTAAGCGTATAGACAATTTATAAAAAAAATCTTCAGTGGAAACAGAGTTCAGTTCGTCATAAGCGGAAATACCAAATGACCATATAATTTCACGCCCCCGGAGGAGGAGGGTGGTGTTATGATCGGGTTTCAAAGGCACGTTAAATCTGCTCAAAACACAGAACCTATATCTATTAGCAAATCGTTATAACGACAACAGTTATAGTTCTGGCGGCGACACCACTGATACAGTGCTGGCATGCACTGACACAATGTTGAGGTTCATCTTAAGCTTTTCGATACTTGGAAGTTTCCGTTATAGCGAGACATGGGATATGGAACGACATTATTTTTTCCATCCCAGCCATGTCATACTGTGTAAAGGATAACATGTGGGTGTTACAGCAGCACGCCCCCAACCCCCGCCCCTCCCCTGAATCCCAATGGTTGTCGTCATAATTTTAGTGATATACTTATATATTGCTGACTGGTGGAAAATTCAAATAATCTCTTTTTGTTTGACCAAAAGCGGGCCACCTCGAGTTGATTGGAAGCGTGGTATAAGTCTGGTGCCAAACTGCTTTTTCTCTGGCACAGGATTATCTCGGGGCAAATCCCTCGATAAATCCCAGGAAAGGAATTATCTGGCTACAGTTTGGCATACTTTATTTGTGAACCAGTAAAAGACAGCGCCATTGGGGTGGCGGTTGGGGTGAAGGGGTACTCCTATACAAGGAATATGCGGTGCGAAAGAAATCCTTTTCCACTTAAAATCTGCAATTTCCACGTTGCTTTTTAAAATTTCACAATCACATCTATTTTGTAGGCAACTTCACGCTTAAGAGAAAAAATGTGTGAGCTTTTTGGTGGCAATTGGTGGATGCACTTTGCTTTACGAGTTGGCGTTTCAGCTTGTGTAGTTTTCGCTCGCCGCACCCCGTCCCACGTCCCCTTCCACCCTCATCAGTTTCAGACTGGTTTCAGAACCTCCCCCGCACCATCCTGGAGCCAGAGTTTTTTTTAGACACTTCACTCCCTGTTTTATTTCTCACTTCCGTACCGATGCCTCGCAATGTAAACATTTGGGAAGGGTATGCGGGTATAGGCTGTACACTCATGTGGTGTATTGTCACGAAAGTTGACGTTTAGTAAACGAGAAAGCCACACTATTAAAATCTCAGCTGCTCTGTGATCTCTCTGTGTTCAAAGCTACCCCTCACTTTCGTAATATCGTAACCTTTTTTTATTAGACATCCCCCAACCAGAGCCTAAGCCTCAGAGGGGGATTGTAGGTTATAGGCCTGTCCTTCCGTTTGCCCGTCCGTCCATCGCCGGATGTACCCAGGTTATCCCTTTAATAGTATATATATGTGATATGACCTACTGTAGTGGGTAGATGCGCGTTATTCTTATGTGGATCGTAATCGAACATTAAAGTCACAACTGTATTCCGGTGTAACAGCCTATCTTGCCCCCTGTACAGCTTACCCCCCCCCCCCCCGGGGGGAAGCTCGACTAGGCTATCTCCCCCCCCCCTCCTCTGGGATATTTTGCCCCCTCCATAAAAAACCGAACAAAATGAAACAAATACTTAACTGCAACAGAATTTTTAATGGTAAATGATCTCTATACAGTACAATTTCATCTCTGCTTAAAAATTATCAGGTTTTTTAGTAATTCAACAGTCATTTACACAATTCACTGCAGTTCACTGCGCTTTTCGTCCAACCAGGTCAATGCCGATTTATTTGAATTTATTTTTATTTATTTTCATTCACTACTTCTTTTCAATATTTCCTCTACTGATCAAGTTATTAATTTACAATTAAAATTAAAAAAAATGAAATGCTCATACCCTTTTGCGGGGTACATACAATTTGACCAACCGCAATTTGACCAACTGCAATTTGACCAACAGAAATTTGACCAACTGCAATTTGACCAACCGCTTAATGGAAAAATTGGTAGACGGACAGTTTCCCGGGCGGAAAGTTTCCCGCGCGGAGATAATCCCGCATTTTTTGCACAGGGCGGACACTTTCCCGCGTTGTATTTTGCAAATCCCGGATGGGATCCCGCAACTGCATTTACAGCAGGTTGAGCGAAGAGAGGGGGTAAGGAGTGGGGTTTAGTAGGAGAAGGGGTTATAAAGCAAAAGTCATATATTCACACACGAGCTTTATTAAACAATACTCACGACCTTTATTACATAATTCTCAGCTGACGTCTTCTCAACAGACAACACCAAAGAATGAACAACACCTCTACTATTCCCTATAATCTCATGTTGTGTCTGAATCCAATCAAGCATTCGCTGACTGATTTTCGACCAGATACTCAGAGGGTCTTCAGGCGATTCTGCAGGGCGGCAGTTTGGCGGCGAACTCGCTTCGCAGGTCTCTGACCAATGGCGCTTTGTGCCAACTGTGTTGAAACCACGGCGGCATTCCAAAGAATGCCAAAATGTCGGGTTGGCATGTCCCACCATCGTACGAAATCCGTTATTGCTATTGCGTAATGAGTCCGGGTATATTGCTTTTGGACAACACACGGGGCCGATAGTAAAACAGTTCAAAGGGTCCTATCTGCATATCTAATCAGGGGACAAGCTACGGGTGGGGTATCCCTTATCCTTTTCAAATCAGTTGCACCATTATGCATTTAAATCTTTAAATTGCACGTTTAAACAGAAGAGCGCTTTGAGCCAATCACAAACAGCTTGCAAAAACACAAGTTCTTTGAAACATTCCTAATGAATCTTATCTAGCATTCAAATTAATCAAGAAAATTCAAAAACAATTCGAAACGAGCGCCAGTATGAAAAAATATGGAATGCGGGAAACTCGCTGGGAAAACACGCGGGAAAACGTCCGTGCATGTCGATTTAAGGGGGATAATGTTCGCGGGGGAAACTCGCCGCGCGGGCAACTGTCCGGGATTCGGAAAAATTGACATTTGACCAACTTTCAGTTTTAGATATATATAACCTTATAAATCTAGTTCGAGTTCGAGGAAGCGTAAGAAAAAGTAATTTCAAAGAACTGCTCATTCGCATCAAAGAGATGTTGTGTTAATCCCCTCTCTGTCATTGAGTGTCATAAGGTTGAGTTCCACGTGCCCCGTTAATCTCCGTAATCCGGCGTTATACAAGGCGTTATACAAAGAAACCCAGACCTGGTGGAAGCTTTAGTGTCATCTCAGGTACGTTTTTTACGTGGTTTTAGTATAAATACCGGGATTTCTCAACCAGAAATTAAACCAAATTTGTCTGCTATTTCAACAAGATCAACTGAACTGCTATTGCAACAACAACAACAACAACTGCCGAGATGGAAATGTTGACAACCAATCGTGGTGGTCCAAAACTGTGTTTGGAGGGTCACATCTATATGAAACAAGCGATAATTGTATGTGAAGTTTTTGGAGGATATGAGATTACTACCAACCCGGTAGTTTTGGACATTACTTTTACTTGCAGTGTTATAACTGTTTAAATGTTGCTTTTGTTGGAATATTTGTGATTGCTAATGTTTTACTGATAAGTGGTACGAAAAAGAATAAATTATGAAGTTGGTCAAATGTCCGTTTTTTCTTTAAGAGGTTGGTCAAATTGCGGTTGGTCAAATGTCGGTTGGTCAAATTACGGTTGGTCAAATTTCGGTTGGTCAAATATCCTACACCCCCCTTTTGCATACCCTTTTAAACTTCTCAATTCGGAATAAACTTTTGCCGCAAAATCCATTTCCCTGAGATTGTTTGTACTGTTATGCATTATTGTCGAATACAATTGATCAATCAAAATGGATTATAAAAAGAGATGTGCCTTTATTGGGTGGACGGACAGTTTCCCGGGCGGAAGGTTTCCCGCGCGGAGATAATCCCGCATTTTTTGCACAGGGCGGACACTTTCCCGCGTGGTATTTTGCAAACCCCGGATAGGATCCCGCAAACTGCATTTTCAACGAAGCTGTGTTGAGCGAAGAGAGGGGTAAGGAGTAAGGTTTAGTGGGAGGAGGGGTTATAAAGCAAAAGTCATTTTCGCACACGAGCTTTATTAAACAATACTCACGAATACAGAGGTCCAATAGTAAAACACACTCCCTCTCGTTCGCCGTGTCATAGCGACGCGAACTTCAAAGGGATCTAGAGTATTGCTATTGCGTAATGAGTCCGGATATATTGCTTTTGGACAAGACACGGGGCCGATTGTAAAACAGTTCAAAGGGTCCTATCTGCATATCTAATCAGGGGACAAGCGACGGGTGGGGTATCCCTTATCCTTTTCAAATCAGTTGTACCATTGTACATTTATATCTTTAAAGGAATTACGTGTTTAAACAGAAGAGCGCTGTGAGCCATTCACAAACAGCTTGCAAAAAACTCAAGTTCTTTGAAACATTTGTAATAAATCTTATCTAGCATTCAAATTAATCAAGAAAATTCAAAAACAATTCGAAACGAGCGCCAGTATGAAAAAATATGGAATGCGGGAAACTCGCTGGGAAAACACGCGGGAAAACGTCCGTGCATGTCGATTTAAGGGGGATAATGTTCGCGGGGGAAACTCGCCGCGCGGGCAACTGTCCGGGATTCGGAAAAATTGACATTTGACCAACTTTCAGTTTTAGATATATATAACCTTTTAAATCTAGTTCGAGTTCGAGGAAGCGTAAGAAAAAGTAATTTCAAAGAACTGCTCATTCGCATCAAAGAGATGTTGTGTTAATCCCCTCTCTGTCATTGAGTGTCATAAGGTTGAGTTCCACGTGCCCCGTTAATCTCCGTAATCCGGCGTTATACAAGGCGTTATACAAAGAAACCCAGACCTGGTGGAAGCTTTAGTGTCATCTCAGGTACGTTTTTCACGTGGTTTTAGTATAAATACCGGGATTTCTCAACCAGAAATTAAACCAAATTTGTCTGCTATTTCAACAAGATCAACTGAACTGCTATTGCAACAACAACAACAACAACTGCCGAGATGGAAATGTTGACAACCAATCGTGGTGGTCCAAAACTGTGTTTGGAGGGTCACATCTATGTGAAACAAGCGATAGTTGTATGTGAAGTTTTTGGAGGATATGAGATTACTACCAACCCGGTAGTTTTGGACATTACTTTTACTTGCAGTGTTATAACTGCTTAAATGTTGCTTTTGTTGGAATATTTGTGATTGCTAATGTTTTACTGATAAGTGGTACGAAAAAGAATAAATTATGAAGTTGGTCAAATGTCCGTTTTTTCTTTAAGAGGTTGGTCAAATTGCGGTTGGTCAAATGTCGGTTGGTCAAATTACGGTTGGTCAAATTTCGGTTGGTCAAATATCCTACACCCCCCTTTTGCATACCCTTTTAAACTTCTCAATTCGGAGTAAACTTTTGCCGCAAAATCCATTTCCCTGAGATTGTTTGTACTGTTATGCATTATTGTCGAATACAATTGATCAATCAAAATGGATTATAAAAAGAGATGTGCCTTTATTGGGTGGACGGACAGTTTCCCGGGCGGAAGGTTTCCCGCGCGGAGATAATCCCGCATTTTTTGCACAGGGCGGACACTTTCCCGCGTGGTATTTTGCAAACCCCGGATAGGATCCCGCAAACTGCATTTTCAACGAAGCTGTGTTGAGCGAAGAGAGGGGTAAGGAGTAAGGTTTAGTGGGAGGAGGGGTTATAAAGCAAAAGTCATATTCGCACACGAGCTTTATTAAACAATACTCACGAATACAGAGGTCCAATAGTAAAACACACTCCCTCTCGTTCGCCGTGTCATAGCGACGCGAACTTCAAAGGGATCTAGAGTATTGCTATTGCGGAATGAGTCCGGATATATTGCTTTTGGACAAGACACGGGGCCGATTGTAACACTCCCAGTCCCATAACAAACACTGTGAGATACGATCACATGGGAACAGAGTGTCGAGATCTGACACATGTAAACCAAGCTCGCTAAATACATAAGAGTGGTTATTGCCATCCCCCCTTCCACCCACTGGATGGGTCCCAGCCTCACACACTCAACATCGAGGTTACCAAAAATAATTTCAAACCATCGATATTTTGACAATACGATCGTAAATCTCGGAGATTTACGCAAATAAACCTAATACTGCCAGGGATTGAGCCTGCAGTATTCACAATCAGATAACATGCTGTACTGACGTAAGACTAAGGTAAATGATAAGATCCAATTGCCCGAAGCAAAGAACAGAATAAAGTGGAAGTTTTTACCCGCAAAACCTACAAAATACGACTAGATAATCTTTAAATTTTAATACTGATTGAATTTAAACTTAAAAATGTGAAAAACTTTCACTACAATATGATTTCTCGTGTCTTGGGCCAATTACGGGCCCATGGGCACGGCGTGCATGGTCATCATGGACCAATCCCCTAGTTGCCGGAGACGGTACGGGACTACGGGAACAGTAGGTACCGTGTATGCACCCCATTTTCTGACCTTAGGGTCCGAAAAAAGAGGACGATGGCAGGCTGCTGGTTATTAGGACAATGGTGACCCTGCCCGGAGATGGTACGGGACTACGGGAACAGTAGGTACCGTGTATGCCCCCCCCCCTTTTCTGACCTTAGGGTCCGAAAAAAGAGGACGACGGCAGGCTGCTGGTTATTAGAACAATGGTGACCCTGCCTGAACAAAATAAAATACCTCTAAAATGGAAACCATTCTTGATATTAAACTAACGTCCATGCAAGTGAAAATATCAGTTCTGTGGTGATTAAAAAAACACTTGCTTAACGGTACTCAAGGTACGACAACAAAGTCGGCAAATGTCACTGCTTCTTGCCCTTGAATCCGTTGTTGTGACCTTTGGCGAATCCCCCTTTCTGTTTGCCCTTGCCCTTCAGTTTTGGAGCGGGTTGCCTGTATCCAGAATAGAAGGCCTCGTAATGGCGGTTTCCGCAGCAATGAAGGGGCCTAAAGAGTAAAGCCCGACAACTCGTTCTGCGAAAATTCTTTAAGGTAATACTTAACGAGTGAGTTGGGAATGGCATTTCCTTTATAGCCTGTTTTGCTTCTGATCCCTGCTGATAAGCGATGGCTAGGTTGCCTGGAGCTTTGAGTGTTAAGGGAATGGTTGGCTTGAGTCCCCTCGGGCCCTTCTTGAAAGGGAGGGGTAGCCGTTCCTGAGCCACCGGACTACTCTCCGGGAAGCCCTCGCTCGTGGATAGGGCAATGAATGAGTCGTGGGGTGCCACAGGTAACGTTAGCGAGGCGGACTATTTCCTGTATGAAATCTCTAAACGGGACGTCTTCTGGAGCTATGGACGATGACGTCACGGAGGGTGTTCCCTCTTCCCCCGGAGATGGGAGATCGGGATGAGACTCGGTCATGATCGGGCGACGGCCTGCTGCTGCTGGGTCGTGCCATAGGAGCTGACCACGACCTGGGGAACATACAGAGTCCATCTCCCGTAGGGGTAAACGGAAGTGAGCAGGTGCGGAGGGCTCTTGGGGCATTTCGCTGGCCTCTTTCTCTTCGGACGCTTCCTCCTCCAGCTCTTCTTCACCCTGCTGCAGAGTGTTTGTGGGATGCTGGGTGGGTAACTCTCCCGAGGGCGTGTAGATCTCTCTCTCCCTATTAGAGGGAATAGATGTTATGGGGGAGGTGTGAGCTTGAAGTAGGAAACCTGCCCGGACGGTGGAATACCTGAAGAATCCTCCTCACTGGGGTCTTCCGTCTCACGGTCCATTACCGGACCCATGGCGGGGGGGGGGGGGGGGTCGTGGGAAGTGGACGCTAGGGGAAGTGGTTCCGGTGGCGGGCGAGAAAATGTGGCTGACGGTGCAAGCTTTCTGCTGGGGGTCAATTTTGCCTCTTGCTCTTTAATTGAACTTTGCAAGTCTTGGATCTGGCGTTGAAGTTGTGTCTGTAAAGCCAGTATCACCGACAAATTCACTGAGTCACCCGTGGAGGGGGGCAAAATTGGCGGATCCAGCTGGGGGAACAGATCCTCTGGCACTGGTATGCCTAGTTGACCCGGGGTAGACGTGAAGGCAGATCCCGTAGCGGTATGTACAACAGTTACTTGCTCTTCCGGGGGGTAAAGCTTCTCCGATCCTGACCCTTCCTTCCCAGAGTCCGGTCGGTCAGCGGACCAGGCGTTACGTAAAGCCGTGCGCTCGTCGCCCCTACTATGTCCAGTTCAGCTACTGTCTCTGAGAAGGCTCTGGATGGCTTTGGCTTTTTGCGTTTGCGTTTGGTGCCCGCTGTATCTGACTCTGCCCCGGTATCCAAACGGATGGGTGTTGACACCTGCTGAAGAATTACTGAACTCGCCTTTTCCATTGTGCTAGAGGTGTAGTCCGGTGCAATGAAAAGGGAGGAGGGTTTGCGTCTGTTCCTTCTACGGTCGTTCTTTGCCCTGTTCCTTTAAATTGCACGCCACTCTCTGTGGGTTAACTGTTCATACTCAGGGCAGGTATTCGCCTCCACACACAACACCAGACCCCGATCTCTTCTGCAGCGATCACACACTGAATGAGGAATGAGTAAGGTAGGCGGGTGTGAACACGGCAATTCCCTTGCGTTTGACCGTAGGGTGGCCTCTGTCAAGTCTGACTGCATCAGTAAATATAAGACAACAGCTAAAAACAACACTTAGGCTATCGCTCTCACAGATATGCAGTGCTTTAAACTGAATTACATCATCTAAAGCAATCGCAATGTTGAAGATTAAGATGAATAAAGGCAAAAAACTCTTATTTCTAGAACATGTACCCATATGGGACCGTGTTCCCATAGGGCCCACAGTCCCATGCTCCCAAATGAGACCATGTTCCCATAAGGACCATATGCCCCTATGGGACCGTGAACCCATAGTCCCATGGTACACTACGGACCCATGTTCCCATGAGACCCATAGTCCCATGTTCCCATGCGTCCCATGGGGACATGATCCCATGCGGAGGTATGGGACGTCCCGTGAGCCCGCAATCACCAGTCTGGGAATACGTGGGATTACGGTCCGTGTGGCCACGTGGGCCGTTGCTATGGTCCCCAAAAGGGGTCTGCGGAGGGATTATGCCTGTTTTGGGGTCTCTAACGGGCGTGCGTTCCCAAGGGTGCCACAAGCCCGAAAAACGTCTCAAAACAGCTTTTTTCGCCCAGAAAAAATTCTATCTTGCAGAGCTTGCAGATACAAGAAAGAACAAGTCCTGTTTGGAGTGCAAGCTTTAGCAAAAACCGGCCATTTCTGCTATGGCACGGTAAGCCGTAAAAGCTTGGAGTCGGAGCAGGCAATGCGCATTTCAAAACTCGAAACAACTCCTGAGGGTGTGTGCTCGAACCAGTGGGTGTAGCTACTCGATCTTGCAGCGTCTGGTGGAGAAAAAGAGGCACACTTCTTGGGACTATCGACATGTCACCGCTTCGAGCTTACTCAAATTCTGCCGTCCCGAAGTTACAAGTGCTGTATTTGCCTCGAAGCTGAACCAAATTTATCCAACTTCCAGAGAATGATAAAGTAGTCCTGAATTAGTAAAATAAACTAAACAAAAAGCAAATCCGCACCTTTCCACTAGTTCCCCAATAAAATATTCGTGGAGCACACAGAATGCCGTGTGTTTTCAAACACACGCTTAAAGGGAATGCCCGTTGTTAATCATGACGAAATACCAGAGGATTCCCTCATTTTGATTGGTGGATGGATGGGATGGATGGCGGGGTAGGCTATTCTGCAGGCACAAAAAAGTTTGTTTTTATTTGCGTGAAAGGTTAAAACCGAAAGGGAACCCATCTAAAAGTGGAGATAAGCGAATTCAAAGGTTTTGCGAAGTAAAATCCATCAAATACGTGAGTCGTTCTAACAACTTATTGAAAAAAGCTTAAGCCCGAAGTTGTGAATGTTATTGATGTGTGACATTACTGATACTGATATTCCGAGTGATATTACTGATACTGACATTCTCAAACACGCGCTTGAATTCCATTCTTTTGTGTAAATGTAAAAAGTGAAGTTGGGCCGTTGTATATTCTAATTTTCTGTCATCGAAAATGAGCTTTTCGCCAACAAAAAAAGGAAACCCTTTACATTTTGGCACCGCAATAACTTAAGTACACAAAATGCGGAGTTTACGGCGTCTAATCACCCTCTATCAGTAAGCGAAATTTCGTCACTCTTTAGCAAATGGTGAAAACCCAAACGCTGCAACTAACTTAAATTTGCACACGCTGTGATGACTTTCATTGAGAGTTGGACGATCAATACACCGAGACTGATATCATGCCAGTTTAAACTAGAACCTTATTTCGCTAGCGAAATGTTAAACACTTGACAAAAATTAAAACGCAAAAATACAATGGGTTATTTCTTGAATAATATATTGCAAACAACACAGCTTGAATACGTCTTATAAGCCGACTAGTGGTTGGTTTTTGTTGGCTTAAGGTTTTATTGATTGAGCAGGCATACGCCGTGCTATCTATTTATGCAGTGAGAGCACGCACAAAGCTCAGCAACTGTGTTCTGTGATGTACGTTAAATGCACTGCATTTACTTGCAAAAATACAGTCTTTTCACATGGCGTTTTAACTGAAAAATTAAGCGAATTTAAAAAATATACAGGAGGATCAACTAGACATACTGAAGTTTATCATATCCAAATTTCATCTTTCTAGCCCTAACGGCCTCTGACTAGTTCCACGGACAAACTAAAAAAAAAAAAAAAACGTAAAAAAAAAGCCACAATTGCGGCTAAAATTTTCGCACAAATTCAATACACCAGGGGATTTTGGCAAATCCCAAGTGTAATGAAACTTCAGTTCAGGCTTGCACAATTCAGAACATATATGACATATATGTTTCTTTCTATTCCAGGGTAGGGAGTACTTGGTGTCTTACTTGTTACCATGCGCGTCGAAATAAAAACGCGGTAGGCGGGGGATTATATTGACGCTCATGGCATGCTAGTTTAACATTTGGCTAAAGATGAAATCGAAACTGAAAGGTTTTATAAATCAAAAGCGAAAAACAAACAAATTGAAAGTCAGAGTTAAATGCAGATACTGACAGTTTATTTTTTTCCGTCACGAGAAATGGCGACAACGAAACTGCAGGATATAATAGTATTGGCATGGTGTCAAGCCGTGTTCTATGGCCCAATGCGCTCAATTGCTATATCCCCTGCAGTTTCTATTCATTTCTTCCAAATTTTAGAAGACTGCTATTCTCAAAAGATGGCCTAATGGTGGCATTTGAAGTTTAAGGGAACAAGTTTTTCAATATGTTTCCTCAGTGTATTTTTGATAATATTGCTTTCAGTTTTTATCGGAGTGGCTCGAGTTTAGGCCTCTCCTTTTTTTTTTTTTGGGGGGGGGGAGGGGTGGGATCCGCCGGAGATTGGGCAAATGCCGTCCGTTGAAAAAAAATGTTAACCAATTTTCACAATGCTTGTCTAATTTGCTTTGGCGATCCTACAAGCATTGTGATATTTGTTTAACTACATCTCTGCTGGTCAGTGTCCCGGGACAAACACTTACATTCAGAAGTGTGTGTGCTACAACTTTTGTTTGCCCTTTACGTTGGTCACAGAGAGCAATTTCGAAAGAATCCCCTCTTTTGTGGCCAACGCGAAATTGATATACAGAGCTGAAGTAGTGTGAAAACGGGGGTTCTAAAACAGGAAGTGACGTCATAGTGACGTCACATGGTGTTTTAGAACCCCCACGGGGGTTCTAAAACAGTGACGTCATATTGACGTCATATTAACGTCATATTGACGTCATATGGTTATCATATGGTTATCATATGGTTACCATATGGTTACCATATGGATGTCATAATGACGTCACGTGGTGTTTTAGAAGCCCCATGGGGTTTCTAAAACAGTGACGTCATTATGACGTGATCTAGACGTGTTATGGAGGTGATATGGAGGTGATATAGAGGTGATATGGAGGTGATATGAACGTCATATGAACGTCATATGAACTTCATATGAACGTCATATGAACGTCATATGAACGTCATAATGACGTAATATGGAGAGTGGGCGGCCATTCAAACAACCATTCAAACGGGCGGCCATTCAAACAACCATTCAAACGGGTGACCATTTTTTTTTTTTTAAGCATTTCCCACACTCTCATGCATACACATACATACTAACACCATGACACGATTAGCGCTTATTTCAGTATCAGTGGTGGGCTCTTAAAAGAGCCAGGAGATGTTAGTTTTTCTCCTGCTGCTGCCGGTCCCGGTTTAAAAGAATGTCACAATGTCCTGCACTGGCCTACTGCAATGTGTGAGCTGTTGCCCGTTGAACAAAAAGTGGTCCCCTCGCATGCCGCAGGTAAAGCACCTCACAGAGTAGCGGTCATTTAGCGCCAGCAGTTCAGTCCACTGCGCCGCGCAGACCAGACACATTTGATGGTTGCACTCAGACAGCACCCGGTCTGGGGAGATCATACACCCACATCCTGGGCAAATATCCAAGTCTTGCTGGAGGAAGAATCTCCCCCAGGCCGGGTACTCTTCTTCTTCCATCCGCGAAGGTATTGACTCCCCTAGCATCATCGTTCTAAAGAACGCTTCTTCATAGTGACCAGCCTCTATATCTCTGAGCCTCTTTCCAATCGTGACTTGACGGTTGTACAGGACGGGCACGCACAGGACGGATCCATGAACCGGGTCTGGCAGCAGCTGGAAGAAGTAGACTCTTTCTGGCGGTGTCTGTGGTTGTGTGACAGGCAGGTGAAGTTCTCTAACTTCAGCAATGGTGCGAGCATCATGTAACCCGAAGAAGCACTCCATGTTGACGGAAGCGAGTGTGAGCCCAAACTGAAATGAGCATGCCTTATATACCACCTGAAGTCAGGATCGGACCCCCCCCTAGTGGAGCAAAACTCGGACCCCCCCCCCCTAGTGGAGCAAAACTCGGGACCCCCCCCCCTAGTCGAGCAAAACTCAGGACCCCCCCCCAGCCGAGCTAAACTCGGGACCCCCCCCCCATCAGCATATAATGCGAGGATGTTCGCTAGTAGTATATAAAGGTGGGTTACAGCTTCATTATCCAACACAAGCAGCAAGATGTCAACAAATCGTAAAATCACAGTGATGCGAAACGGCAAGGCAGTGACGCTAACGACTGAGTGTTATAAGTGTTGGGTATGGTTGGAGTACCCAGGTCAACCACACAACTGCCCGGTGCACCACAATGCACCACGACATTACTGCTGCAAAACTTGCGGTGGACTGCTCTGGTACAAGTTTACTGCGAGATTGCCAGGACCGCAGCCATGCACGGACTGCTGGTGGTGTGGAGCGACACTAAAAAACTTTGGCTACTATAACCGTCATCCGTTCAAGTGCTCGCGACGACCGTTCTCCATGGAACAGTTTTACAGATACCAGTGCGACTGTGGCAATCCGACTTGCTGGTGAAGCGTCAAATTACTAACATCTTTCGGCCCTTTTAAGGGCCATCCTCTGTTATGAAATGAAAACGCAAATTCTGTCTATGTATGAATGTGTATAAAAGGGGGATGTTTGAGATTACATTTCAGCATTTTAGTTTCAGCAGTTGACGTAACAACAACTAGCTAAGATGGAACGTGAAGAGTATGGGAAAGGAGCAAAGAGACAAAAGATGGAAGAAGATGACATTTGGCCATACGGTCCAGTTCAGTGTGCGGAATGTAATGTAGAATTTCCATCTATGGATACTTTTGAAGCACATACATGCAAAGCTGAGATGAAAACTTTAGTGAAACATGAAGGGAAAGGAGCAAAGAGACAAAAGATGGAAGAAGATGACATTTGGCCATACGGTCCAGTTCAGTGTGCGGAATGTAATGTAGAATTTCCATCTATGGATACTTTTGAAGCACATACATGCAAAGCTGAGATGAAAACTTTAGTGAAACATGAAGGGAAAGGAGCAAAGAGAGAAAAGATGGAAGAAGATGACATTTGGCCATACGGTCCAGTCCAGTGTGCGGAATGCAATGAAGAGTTTCCATCTATGGATACTTTTGAGGCACATGCATGTAAACCAGCTGAGATGGAAAATGTGTCTCAAGAACATGTTTCAAAGAAACAAAAGACAGGACAAGTAGGGAGAGGTAGAAGGGTTAGTCTTGGTGAAAACGCGCAGGAAAAACGGTTTGAGCCCGAGGATGGATCAGATTTACTGCTTGAAATGCGACAGCAAGAGAACCGTATCAAGGCACATTTGTTGGAGACCTTAAACCATGGAATGAAATGGTACATTGTCGTACATGCACGTTTCAAGAAACTGACAGCAAATGCTGAAGGTGTTATGGTAGAACAAGTGGATAATGCATTTATCAGCAGTCCAACATATACAGCATACAATCCAGCAGATATTGAACAGGACTTGCCAGAAGCCTATAAAGAATTATTTACTAATTTTGACGAACATGAGCGACAAGGCTCTGGCTGGGTATTGGATAACATACTATACATTGAAGTACATACAGCTACGTTGATGCCTCTAGAAGCGAGTAGTTTTATTCCACTGCCGAAGAAAGTGAAGAAAACAAAGGGTGTGATAAACATTAAGAATGATGATAACAAGTGTTTCTTATGGTCAGTATTGGCTTACCTTCACCCTCATGACGACAACCCAAATCGCGTGAATTACTACAAACCATTTGAGAAGGAATTAAAGGTAGAGGGTATGACATTTCCGACACCAATTACTGACATTCCAAAGTTTGAAAAGGAGAACGATGTAGCCATCAACGTGTTTGGATACGAACAAGATGTAGTTGTTCCAATACAACTTAGTCGAAACGTCAGTGTCAGAGAAATCAACTTACTTCTGATTAGCAATGACAAGACAAGGCATTACTGCCTCATCAAGAGTTTTAGCAGACTTATGGCTTATCGATCAAAGCATAAGTGTGCACATTTTTATTGCTTCAACTGTCTTCACGGGTTTATGCGACAAGAGCTTTTAGATAAGCATCGTGAAGTGTGTGACAAGAATGGAGCACAACGTTTATCATTTCCCAAGGAACCATTCATCAAGTTCAAGAATGTGGCTAAACAACAGCGAGCACCGTTTGTGATTTATGCTGACTTTGAATGTTTCACGCAAAAGCATGAAGAAGGAGACAAGTATCAACATCATCGTCCAAACAGCTTTGCCTATGTGGTTGTGAGCCAGTACAACACACGTGCACCAGTTGTGTATCGAGGAGACAATGCCGTAAAGGTCTTTTTAGACCATATGGTGAATGAACGCGATCGTATTGTACGTGGTTTAGAGCAACCAAAGGAAATGGTGATGACTCGTGAAGACAAAGAGAATTTCAAGAACGCCACTGATTGCTACATTTGTCATGAACCTCTAGGAGCAGATCGTGTGAGAGATCATGACCACATCAATGGCAAATATCGTGGAGCAGCACACAATGAATGCAACTTACAATTCCGTCTTAGAAAAGATCAGCAAGGGGATCAAGATTCTTTTATCATTCCCGTATTTTTCCACAATTTGCGAGGCTATGACAGTCACCTTATCATGGAGGAAATTGGGAAATTCAAAGGTGAAACGATTACAGTCATTCCCAACACCATTGAGAAATATATTGCATTCACCCTGAGCAATCTGAAATTTACAGACAGCTTTCAGTTCATGAGTACCTCTCTACAGAAGTTGGTATCCAACCTTGCAGCAGAAGGGAAAGATAACTTCTACAACATGACCTCTCACATTCACGATAGTGATCAACAAGATTTGCTGCTGAGAAAGGGTGTGTACCCCTATGATTACGTGGACGAACCATCCAAGTTTGCTGAAACACAGCTACCATCAAAGGATAAGTTTTATAGTCAGCTTAGCGAAGAGGACATTAGCGATGAGGATTATGCGCATGCACAGAAGGTGTGGGATACATTCAACTGTACAACATTTGGTGAATACCACGACCTGTACCTGAAATCAGATGTGTTATTACTAGCTGACGTGTTTGAAAACTTTCGTCAAGTATGCCTCAACACGTATGAATTGGATCCTGCTCATTACTATACAGCACCAGGACTGTCGTGGGATGCAATGTTGAAAGCGACAAAGGTGAAGTTGGAATTGATCAATGACATTGACATGTACCAAATGGTTGAGCAAGGCATACGTGGAGGAATATCTGTGATCACACACAAGTATGCGAAAGCGAATAATCCCTACGTAGCAGAATACAATTCTGAGATACCAAACAACTACCTGATGTACCTCGACGCAAACAACTTGTATGGCTGGGCCATGTCACAAAGCATGCCACAAAGAGGATTTATGTGGGTGAGCGAGCCAGAATCCCTCAACTTCATGGATGTGGATGAAGATGATGACATTGGATTCATTTTGGAAGTGGATTTAGAATATCCAAATTCAATCCATGATCATCATAAGCACTACCCAGTGGCTCCAGAACGGAAATGTGTCAAAGTTGAAGAATTGTCAGAGTACAGTCAGAAGCTGCGGAAAGATCTAAACATGAAAGAGAAATCCAGTGAAAAGCTCATTCCTAACTTGTCTGACAAGAAGAAATATGTACTTCATTACAGGAATTTGCAACAGTACGTCTCACTGGGGTTGAAAGTCACTAAAGTACATCGCGCCATCATGTTTGAACAGAGCAAATGGTTGGCAAAATACATTGCCTTGAACACGGAAAAGAGAAAATTGGCCAAGAACCCATTTGAGAAAGACTTCTTCAAACTGATGAACAACTCGGTGTTTGGCAAAACCATGGAAAATGTGAGAAAGCGAATCAATGTTGAACTTGTTCACAAGGAAAAGCGGTTCAAGAAACTTGTAGCCAAACCTTCTTTCCACAAATTCAAAATTTTCAACGAAGATTTGACCGCGGTACATTTACGCAAAGTGGATTTGCTTCTGGATAAACCCATTCAAGTTGGTTTCACCATTCTCGACCTCAGCAAAGTGCTTATGTTCAACTTTCATTACAACTACATCATGGTCAAGTATCCCAATGCCAAGTTATTGTTCAGCGACACCGACAGTCTATGTTACGACATAGAAACGGAAGATATCTACAAGGATATGCAGCAGGATGCTGACCTGTTCGACACAAGTGACTATCCGCCGGATCATTTCCTACATTCCAACGTGAACAAAAAAGTGCTTGGGAAAATGAAGGATGAGACGGCCGGCGTCCCCATTGAAGAGTTTGTTGGACTCAGACCGAAAATGTACAGTTTATTGTGTGGTGGGAAAGAAAAACGTACGGCCAAAGGCATCACTCGCGCGTGTCAAAGACGCATTAAACATGTGCAGTATAGAGACAGTTTGTGCAAGAAAACTCAAACGATGGCTACAGGACACATTATCCGAAGTCATAGTCACCAGCTTTTCTCGGAGAAGTTGAGGAAAGTAGCCCTCTCCCCATATGACGACAAGCGATATGTGCTGAATGATGGCTATTCCACTTTAGCGCATGGACATTACAAGGCTGTGGTATAAAAGGGGGAGGTCCTCCAACGGAAGAGTTATTTGAGGTGTGAACATTGAAGCGTTAACATGGAACGTGAAAGTCGTAAGAGATCTACAACTGATATGGATACTCTTGCAGATGCAGTTAAAGACTTAAAAGTGAAAAATCCTACCACTACCATCAAGAAATTGAAAGTGGAGACAGCACCAACACCACAGTCGTGGGATGGAATGCTTTCTCTAGGAAATGGAAAGTATATCAAGATTATGAAACAAAGCAATGAAGGAGTGGTAAACATTCGCAAGTACCTGAGAGATGAGGGGACTGGAAAAAACCGTCCAACGAAAAAGGGTATCTTGCTGACAATACCTGAATGGAAAATGTTGAAGAAGCAGGTGAAAGAAGTGGATAAAAGGCTTCGCAGACAAGAAGGTGGCTCATAACAAGGTAAAAACATGAATGCACTCATGCTGAACGGTGGTGCTTACCTTACTGTAAATGATAGGAATGAAGTGATACTAGATTCTCAGAGAAGTTATCATCGGTTTAAACCTGAAGTGTGGAAAGACTTTAAAAACATACCACTTGAACATGGGTTTAAACGTAGACTTGAAAATAAAGTGGAAGTGACGGTGGCTGAATATGATTCTAACATACGTGTAGAAATCTGTAGAAATCTTTTACAGGATTATCCAGAGGATTATAAGGGAGTTGTGCCAGATACACCATATACAGATTTGATCATCTTTGATATCAAGAACTGGCGCGCAGTCTTACGATTCCTAGAAGTGATACAACATCCACTCTTCACCATCTTGCGAGCATAAAAACGACAAGGAGACAGCTCATAGTTCATCTCACTGTTGAACGAGATGGAAGACTTTTTATCGGAATATGAACCCATTACGCATGGATTCTCATATCTGAGAAACGTATATGATGACATCGTGCTAAAACATTTTGGAAAGTATATCATTCTATCAACTGACGAACAATCTGTGTTGAAAGACCATCTAGAGAAGCTGAGGATACCTGGCTTTCTCCTGAAACTCTCAGAGGATTTAGAAGTGCGTGTGACTGAGAACTATTTAGACGTGTTTGTACGATTTCGCCAATATGACGAGCTTACAAAATGCTACGACTACATCACCCTCAACACAGTGGAATGGCACGCTCTGTTACAAGCATTGGATTGGAAAGAACCTGACGCTTGAATTCAAAGAGGAAGGAGTGCAACTCATGCGAGGCACCAAGTCCATTGAACTGACACATCCCATGTGTGTTATGGTGATGAACATTGACATGAATGATCATGGATATGAACTGAAACTGTCTGAACACAAAGATGTTAAAATAATAAAGTTTGGTAATGGACAGTGTTATGCTAGTTTTCATAACATTTACAAACGTGGATGTAATGTCTATGATACATATATTAATTTAGATTGGTATGAATGGCATGTGTTTATTGATGTATTGAATGTATTTGTAAAATAAAAGCTTAATGTGAAATAATTGTGAAATGTAAATAATGTATAACACAATAAAAAAAAAGAATGTTGTATAAAACTGTCTTGTTTATTTACAATATTCATAATACAATTCACAATTACCAACAACTTAACTAATGCAACTTAACTAATACAACATCAATAAAATAATGGTTTATAATGTCTATATACAAAATCCTTTACAACAAAATCACCATCACTTCTTCTTAATACATCAATGATTTCAAAAGGACTATGTCCTCGAGCTCTTTGAATTATATAATATATACAATAAAATCCACATGTAGAGGATATCGGTGTTTGTAATGGAACTGAATTATAAATGAAATTAAACTTTAAAAACTTATTCAAACGACTGTCTATAGGTAAAAGTCCATAAGAGTCAAAATATTCTGCAGGGTCTTCGTCATAATATACTGCCACCCAATGCTCTCCTGGCTCATCATGATCGTCTGTGTTGATGACATAGGCACCGCGTTGTAAAGATGGTAACTGGTCCATGGCAAACACACCTTGAAACAAGTCTTTTGTCGTGGCATCATGGGATAGGATGGCTTCTATCTGCTTCGTGTTCATGACTGGTAGTCGAATTGAATGCTACGATTTGCACTTATTTCAACAATGTTATCAAACTCAGCATACACTATAACATTGACTGTATTTTGCAAGGCACCAGCAAAATTCATTTCTAGTCTCAAATTCCCATGTTTGATAAGGGCATAATGATCAGCACCATCATAATCAGGTGTTAAGTCAAAAGAAAACAACGAATAACCTCTGGGCCAATCTTCCCGTTTTATAATGGAACTTTTCTCGCCATCCAATCTATCAAAAGATTTGTAAAGAGTTTCAAAAGCATCAAGATATTTGCCTTGATTTATATCAAGCTTGAGAGGTTTGGATAGGACTGGTTCACCATCAGAGTAAAGCTGCATAAAGTTAAGATTAAAATGTTCAAAATTGTATGGATTTCTCAATACTGTTCCAGCAAAGGATTCATTATGAACCATTCCAATGACAATACGTTTTGGTAATTGGCCTAAAAAGATGCTATCTTTCACAAAAGATTGAAATCCAGTTGGAATAGCTAAAACTTTACATTCTTTTCTATTAACAATAAACTTAGCAGGACTTTTCATCAATGCATCTGCATGTCCCAACTGAATACCTAGACTAACCCTCACTTTGCGAATGGTTAAAAACGCTTCTCTCACTTCTACTTTAAAACCATTATTTGCAGCCATTAATACATATCCATCTTTTTGTCTATGTAAACGTAATTTCATACTAACACCATTGGGAAGATAACGATCCTGCTCAAACAAATCTACCCTTAAACCACCTGTAAGCGCAAACTCACGGCTTAGACGTGTATACAAATAGCGATTATGTAAACCATTATTTCCTGTTTCAGCTATATCACCACCTTCAATATTTACATGAAAACCTGATACATATCTTTCATGATTAGGTCTTTTCACCTCATAAGTATTCATTGACCCGGCAGTATCTTTAAAGATGAGACGCATAGAGCGCTCAGAATGGAGACTTTCTTCCGAGTCATGAATGAGATGAGATATGATGCTAGTATAACCATGGGTATTGTAACTATGTGATATCAAACGATCATTTAGAAATAATTCAATATTAGACCATAACCCATTAAACAAATCATTGATACATGACACGTTATCATCTACACCACACAGTGTTCCATCAGCCTTGACAATGCGACATACAATATGGAGTTTACTGTTCTTTAAATCTAGATATTCTTCTGTACTCGCAGGAATGTAGAATTCTATTGGAGCACCCTCTCTAATGGTAGTCATTGGTTGATAGTCTACATTATAACTTTTTTCTACAGCAGTTTGCGTTGGTGGTATGTGAAACCATTCTAATGGAGAAAGGCTACATTCACAAGAATGATTATGAATTAAAGACATGATTAAAAAATATCTTTCTTATGTTTTTTTGATGTTATCCGTTTAGCTGCCTTTCGCCTTCTGACACGTTTTGCTCGTTTCGGTCTCTTTTGTCCTCGTAACCCACCACCAAACATACGTTGTGCTACTCGACCTGTAACATCTTTCGCGATATCTTTTGCAGCCCTTTTAAGATGTGGTGCAACGATTTTAGCCCCTGTCTTAAGCAGTGGAATAGCTTTTCGAGCCAATGATCCCAGTATTGAACCAATACCATCTCCATATTGTATTCGCGCTCCTTTAAATCCTGGTAATTCTCCACCCACTTGACGAAGAAAATGGTTGTGATATATAGATGGATTGTGTGTGTATGCTTTCATAATGCTTTTGGTCGAAAATGAAGTTTACAGATCACCTTCCCAGTTTGAAATGGAACATTATGGTCTGTGTCATCCTTAATATTCATTTCTATCACGTCAAATTTGGATGTGTTTACAGGAACATAATGAGGTTCTCCATAAGTTTTCATGATAATGTCTCCATCATGTCCTTGTATTGCAACAGAACGTAGCAAAGGAACATAATAATCACCAACAACTTGTGGCTCGCAAATACTACAGTACACATAAAGTGTATAAAACCCCTGTTTCACATCAGCTTTATATTCAGCTGTACACGTTTCAGTATACCATTGATTTGGGATAAATCCTAAAATCTCAGCTAATCCAGTGGAGAATGACACTTCAAAGCCATAATTTAGATATAGAAAAACGCGTCGTCTAATTTTATCATACTTTATCCGAATACCTTCTTTAAGGTCATCTTTCATAGAATTAGTTGCTTCTTCATTAACTGCATGACATATTTCTTGTATGGATCTGTAGTAACCATAAGGAATATTGATTGTGTCAAGAACAATATTATTCAGTGGTTGTTGTCGATACTGAATAGAATAGTCCATTCCATGTCTCATGGTTGTCCATGTATGTGGATATTGAATTTCAGCTAATGCCACTTCATATTTTCCGTTCAGATAGATGGTTCGAGGCATACGAATTTGATAATTCGAAGTCTTGTTGTTGGGATAATAGTTCATACTAGCATTGCTGGGTAAAGTAATGTAAAAACTTGTTGACTCCATGACAGCTAAATCGTTTATGTGATGTAGATAGACTAGATGTGTATATACATTACTTCATGTTTGACACTCTTCATCCTCACTTTCTACATTGCTGTCTACATTATTGTCTAAATTGCTATCTACATGATCTAAATTGGTATCTACTACTTCTCCCTGACAACAAGCACTAACACACCTAATTTTTACAGGAATAGTATTTTTATTTCCATTTTCTTTACAACAACAACACCATAGCTCTTTAATCCATGTTAAAAAGTTTCCCATCCTTCTGGAAACAATCTTTGTTGACGTTGTTGTTGCTCTTTTGTAATATCTTCACGAGTTGTCTTTTTGCCAAAAACAGTTTTTGGAATATTAGCGTCTACAATTTCCTCAATAAACTGCTTCCAACCACGCGGTGGTTCTCGTCGTTCTTTTCTTTTTGTAGCAACCAACGCTTCTTTCAACAAATCAATAATGTTAGAATTTGTAATGACAGTACCTGTTTTTAAAACAAGTTCATTTTTATCTGTCCATCTCGTACCATATTTCTTAAGTTCTGCCAGAAGTTGTGTTAGTTTTACATGATAAATGGGTTGAAAATGGTTTAGAAACTGTTGGGACTTTTCTGATTTTTCTGCATTAGATGTTGTAACAGACTTTTGTCGTTGTTGTTGTTGTGATTGAATTGTTCGTAAATGACGTCCAAGCACTTGAGACATTTCTATTGCTTTTTCACGAGTTCGTTTCCCACGTAAAAGTTTATTCACTTTCGTTTTGATTTCAACATCTTTTCCCTTCTTTTCTAACAACATTTTATATTCATATTCAGGAATGAGAACCATTTTCAAAGTATGTTTCATTTTAACAGCAACTGAGCTAACAAGGGTAATGCAAATTTAGCAATAGCTCCAATAAATCCTCCTTTCTGATTAACCAACTTCTTTTTTCTTCGAAGTGATATCTTCTTATTTGCCAGTGTACGTAGGGTATGACGTTCACGCTTGAATAACTTATACCTTTTTGAGCTTAAGGGTAAATGTCCTCGCAATATATTCAAACAAATTTCAAACAAGCTAGTTAATTCCTCCTTAGTAGCTTGTTGTAGTAAGGATTTACGTCGTTTAGGCCCGCTGCGTGCAAGCAAGTGAAGGAAAGGTTGATTCGCTTGAATACGTTTAGACATCTTGGCTGCGAATGGTTAAGTGACTTGGTTCTTGTTCATACACCACCTTATCAACATATACGTAATGTGTATCTTTTGGTAAAATGCCTGTACGAATACGTAGTTGATCATTTGTCTTCGGCTTCAAATCAATGAATAAATAGCCGTGAGGTTTGCTGGTAGCATCTTGATAGGCTTCAATGAGAAATTGAGATTTTCCAGGATACATTTGTCGCGCTAATGTACTTATTTGTTGACTGTCTCTAGGATTTTTAAACAGAATGATGTAATGTGTATTCAAACTAATATTACGCATTTCTCTACCATGATGAAACAAATTATGCACAATAAAAATAATGCTTAGATTTTGATGACTGCTGCCAACACTAAATAGACGTGTCATGCGTTCATCACTATGACATTTGGTCATTAAGTCATCAATGATGAGTAAGTTTGGTTTTTTCGGGTTAAAACGCTCTTCAATGTTATCTGGAATGCCTTGGTAAAATTCCACACCTTTCATTCCCTTATACAAAGGCTGATCTGCTGCATAGAGCCATAAAATGGTTTTTGGAGAGGGTTTAATTAACTTTTGTTCTAGAATTTCTCTAACTAGAGAAGTTTTACCACTGCCTGTAGGTCCAGAGACCAAACACGTGAATGGATGCTTCATTTTCGAATATCTGTTTCTTTCACCCAACTGTTAAACTTCTTTGGCCAACCTAACCACTTCACAAATAATTCTTTAACACCTCGTCTTTTTCGTGTTTTCAAGACCTTTTCAATTCTGTAGACTGATTCAATATCTTTTGTCACTTTCTGCAGTTCTTCTTCATAAAAATGTCCGTCAATATCTTCATCCAAAAAGTCTTTCACACGATACAAGTGTATTCCTTGCTTCTTACAACGATGTGTGATAATGAACACTTCTTGCGTCCACTTTATATGATAATCCCGTTGAAATACATATTTCATGTGAGAAATGCGAACCTGATCACCAATTTTAAATTTGTAGGGTTTTTTCTTCTTCTTTGGTTTTAATTTCAATTTGTCTACATACATATACTTCCACACTTTCGATTCTATGTCTTTACGAATATCTGCAGGAGCATACTTATTAGGGAGGGAGCCATGAGGTCTATGGTTATAATTATACACTAAGTCTGGAAGGATGTCCATATATCGATACGTTTGATTATGAAGGAAATATCGATACATCATTCCCTTTAGAGTACGAATGACTCTCTCAGCAAAGTTGGCTTTGGTTTCATTCTTTGTCGTATAGGCATGTATTCCCTCCTTCTTCAAAAATGCTTTTACCCATCTGTTTTTAAATTCAGTTCCTTTATCTGACCTTAGAGTTCGTGGTCTTCGTTGTGTTTCATGAAAAATCTTTTGAAAGGCTTCTATGACGCTGGTATGTGATTTATTAGGCATTGGCTGCACCCACAAATATTTGGAAAACACATCAATGACAACTAATAAAAAGTGGGTGTCATCATTATAGGAAGCTATGTTTCCCATGTCAGCTAAATCAATGTCCCACATGTCATCAATTCCACGTGTAATGACACGTTGCCTTTTAAACCTGTATTTTACAGGTTGTAGTAAACTGAAGGCATCTTGATCCTGTAACCATTTCTTCACTTGTGAATGAGTGACTGGTTGATCATGTTTTTTTAATATGTGATATAGTTTGTAAGGACCAGCAAATGCCCCGGGTTGACCAGGTTTAAAGTAAATATTGGTTAAGTAGTCTTTCCACGTCGACATGTTAACACTAAATGATCAACACTTGTTAACATATCTTGCATTTTATTTTATCAACATATCTTGCATTTTATCAACACATCTTAAATTTTATTAACATATCTTAAATTTTATAAAAGCTCAATCAACATATCTTACAAATCAAGTATTGATACAATGGTGTGAATAATTGGAGTCCATTGATCTTCAATGAACATTAACCAACAACTTAATTCATCAAATGTGATAGCATCTACACCATATTTTTCACAGCGTTGATTTGCATTATCTAACACTTTATCTAAATGAATGTAATATTTAGCTTCATTCCAATATGTATAGACACATGCAGAATGACAGGTATGTTCTGAACACTCTTCATTTTGACAAGCAGGACATACTAAACATGCAAACTTTTTTACAGCTAATAACATTTCTTCACAATATGTCTTTTGCACAATATATTGTCTCAATGTAATGTCTGTCATTATACTGCAATGTAGATTAACCACTCTCTCACTTCATCAAACAGTCTTGGATCAAATCGAGCGAAGTGATATGCTGCTTCCACATCAAACTCCTCAGCTCCGTCAATGTTTGAAAACATACACTCTTTGATGAAATCCTCACGTAAGTTTGGTACACTTAACGTGGAATGCGCAAGTTCCCAATAAATGTCAAAGTGTTGCAGTTGTTGTTGAATAGATCCAAAACGCGCCAGTTCACTTATCATGTAGTCCACATACTTGTCCTTGAAACACGTTTCTACATCCATCTTTCACATATCCATATAACACGTCTGCACACTGTGACGGTTGGCAAACAAATGACTCTCAGTCTTACTCCGCAGAAACAGTTAGTGAGCCGCACTTGTTGCAGAAGTTGTCTGGTTCACACAACTTGCAATTGTACTTGTGGCAGTGACAATCATAATCCTCAGCATATCCGTAAGCACCACAATATTCACAGGTAAGTCCAAGTTGATTTTGCACATCCATATTCTCCAATTGAACTTCAGCCAGTCTTTTCTTGGATAACTTTGACACTTTCATCCGATTGTCCTTTTGTAGTTTGATAGGAGTTTTCTTACCATGACATTCCGTGCATGGCAATAAGGTTGAGTTAATGTTATCCATCTCCTGAAGCAATGTCTCCCATTCACCATCATTCATGTTGATGTAAAACTTGTATTCTTTCCCGTCAAACAGTGATGCTTGCACAAAACTCACATAGCGCATGTCCAAGTATGAAATGACTTCAAGCCATTTCGTTTGCGTTAAGTATAGTTTGAAGCCAATGTCACGTAATCTTGGTAAGTTCAGACACACAATCTTCCACAAGGATGGTGATAAAGCAAGCCATCTCTCTCCACGTTTGATTCGAAGAAATAATCCAAATTGTCCATGCTCCACAGTAATTGTTAAGTTTGCACTAATTTTAAAGCTGCTTGTCTTCTCCATGGCTGCGCGTCGAATGATGACTGCACTTGACACCTCACTCCTTTTATATGGACATTACATGTATGTTTTCATGAGATGTTTGCTAAATCGCGGAGTGATCTCGTTGAAACCATCCAGAAAGGCTGTTGGTAAACCGTCTGTTAGAGATTGTCTCATGACGATCACTAAAAAATCTCCTCGTTTGCGACTTCCAATTATCCATTGGAAGAGCATTGACATGGTGAAATATCCTTTTTCATAGAGGTAGGCCATCATCTCGTACACCTTAATACGTTCTTCAAGGTACTTGAAGCCATGTAGCATGACCTTTGCATATTTGGAATCGCGATCCTCATCAACACACTTTGGCGCCGGTAGACATAATGTCTTAAAAAGTTCCTCATGAAGACTTCTAATAAGTTGAACGAAACGTCGGGTCATGGCTTCGGAGAACTGTGGCTCTGACGCGGGAACATGCTCTATGTTTCCTTCTAGCATGTAGATAAGCTGAATGACAGTGTTCACTTCTTCCGTTAGGTATATGTATGTGTGTTGGTCGAAAAAGCCTTCTTCACATAAGCACCATAAAATGTTACAATCTATCAGAGGAATCACTGCTTGAAAGTTCCGTTTCAACAGCGTGACGTCTTCTTCAGTAACAGGAATACTTTTGCTCAATTCGAATTTAGATTTGAGCTGCTTTTCATCGTCGTCGCTGTCGTCATTGTCGTCATTGTCGCCATTGTCGTCATCGTCGTCGTCACCGTCGTCATCGCTTGACATGACCACTTCTTCCTCCTCAAGATGCTCTAGATGAGCCTGTAACTTTGTACTAAGTGGTTTGGCGCTACCATTTACAAGCGCATTGGCAACCCAGAACGGGTAGTCAGATCCCTCGGGATCGGGCATTGCTTGCTGTACTGGCTGTACTTCTTCAGGCCTAGTTTGCTGTACTGTAGACACGGCTGACGGAGCCCCTAATGCTTCCTCCAAGGCTTTTTCAGCTTCTTTTAGTGTACTTAGGAAGGCAGCAGTCTCCTCTGCAGTTAAAACTGCATCTGTAAAAGCCATTGTTTCATTGCTGAACAGGCTATCAATTTCCATGTTGCTAGCCGTTGTTGCGTTTCGAGACGTCTCCATGATGGTTTGGCAATACAATGATTAGAGTGGTGTCGACCCGACCTTTTTATACTACTGACGGTGAGCCGTGAGCCAGCGGCGTAAAAAGTAGCCGGGAGGGGGGGGGGCTCACTAGGTAGCTGGGCCGGGGGGGGGGGTCCCTACTATATACCGTCTGCTTCTGCCTCTGGGGAGGGGGGGGTCGATCAGTTTGCTTTGCAGTCTGTGTGCAGTCAGTCTGCTTTGAACCTTTGAAGCGAACACATCGAAATTGAATCATGCAGTACAAGGACGAGTTTTTTTCGGATGAGCTTCGAGGTCGCTACTTTCTATCAGCGAGGGATGTCAACTTCTGGGAGGAGATATTTATAGAATATCAAATTTTTCTGTTTCGGAAGCGAGCACATCGAAATTCAACCATGTTGTATAAGGACGAGTTTTTTTCGGATGAGCTTCGGGGCCGCTACTTCCTATCACCGAAGGATATCAACTTCTGGGAGGAGATTTACATTGAATATCAAACTTTTCTGTTTCGAAAGTGGAGAAATTTCCTTGCGAACAGACCGGAGGAACGGTTCAACCTGTTTGGCAGGGCGGCGGAGGAGAGCCATAAGCGACTACGCCATCGTTCGCCGCCCAGGGACCCGTCGCCCTGCCAGGAAGTGACCAAAGTGACCAGAGTGACCAGAGTGACCGCGGCAACGATGACAGAGACTCCTCCAGCCAGAGTGATCGCAGCAACGATGACAGAGACTCCTCCTGCCAGAGCAACTCCTGTCAAAGTCGCTGCGTCAACGATGACGACCCCGTTGAAAGTGAATCAAAAGGAAGCTGATGTGACTGTCCGGAAGGTGCTGGCGGCACCAAGCGCAACCGTTACAAGACCGGACAGTCCGCCACCAGCTCCTGACGATGAGCTTACAATCGCTGTCGCCAGTATTTCGGATACAGTCAGCTTCATACAGTCACCTTCAAACACTGACCGCAACAACGAACCTGCTCAGGTGAAACTGGAGAATGTCTCTAGAAAAGAGTCAGATTTCCAGGAGGTCATGCAAATCTTGGGCACTTTGGATAATGTTAAATATTGTGAATTCTGCCATTTTGGCTTTCCGGTAGAATATTCAATGAGATTGCATGAGCAGCAATGCCCGGAGGCTTTGAAGTCCCAATATTATTTTTGTAGTGTCCAGGGCAAAGGATTCACCTCGAGCAGGGCCGCGGTTGCGGCACATAAGCGGAAGTGTGGCTGTGGCGAGGTTGGTGGCGGCAGCGGTGCCAGCGGTGGCGTCAGCGGCGGCGCCAGTGGCGGCGACAGGAGAACCGATGGTGGGAGGCAGTGACAGCGGCAGGAGAACTGATGACAAGAGGCAGTGACTAGGACCAGACTACGGAAATCCCTCCAGGGCTGCTTTTTAGCGGCCCTCCCATTATTACGAAATGAAACGCTTCATCAGACAATCTTAGTATGAATGAGAGTGTGGGAAATGCTAAAAAAAAAAAGAGGACTATAAATCATTGATTTATAGCTCCATCTGTCCGTCTGACCGTCTGAAAAAGCTAAACAAATTGCTGCCTGGGTTAAAAATAGCCTAGCATGAGAAATGAAACGCTAAATCTGTCCGTCTGCCCGTCTGAGAAAGCAAAACAAATTGCTGTCTGGGTTAAAAATACCCTGGCATGAGAAATGAAACGCTAAATCTGTCCGTCTGACCGTTTGAGAAAGCAAAAAGAATTTGCTGTCTGGGTTAAAAATATCCAGGCTTGAGAAATCGAACGCTAAATCTGTCTGTCTGACCGTTTGCTGTGTTATGTGTGTGAAGAGAGAGAGAGAGAAATAAGCCACTGTCTGGGTTTAAAAAAAAAAATACCCAGGCTTGAGAAATATAACGCTGAATCAGTTGTGGCTATTGCTATATGTGTAGAGAGAGAGAGGGATAAAAAAAAACAAAAAAAACCCGACTGTCTGGGTGTCCGTGTGTCTGGGTGTCCGTGTCTGGGTGTCCGTGTGTCTGGGCGTCCGTTGGTTTGGTTGTCATAGGTGTTAGAATAGTGAGAAAGCTTTAAAGAAAGGATTGTTGCTTGTATATGGCCACAATGCATGGAGACACCTCTCTTCCTTAAGGAAAAAGAGTGCTCATTTTTAATTGCTGCCACGGCAATCCATTAGTGATGGTGTGTGTGCTTGGAGAACGGTAAAAGCCCTAAAAAACACTTGTTTCCGTGGTTTGGTTTGATGTGGGTGAAGAGGGATGAAACTAAAAAAAAAACAAAAAAAAGGATTGTATGGGTGTCCGTGTGTCTGGGTGTCCGTGTCTGGGTGTCCGTGTGTCTGGGTGTCCGTGGGTTTGGTTGTCATAGGTGTTAAAAGAGTGAGAAAGCTTTAAAGAAAGGATTGTTGCTTGTATATGGCCACAATGCATGGAGACACCTCTCTTCCTTAAGGAAAAAGAGTGCTCATTTTTAATTGCTGCCACGGCAATCCATTAGTGATGGTGTGTGTGCTTGGAGAACGGTAAAAGCCCTAAAAAAACACTTGTTTCCGTGGTTTGGTTTGATGTGGGTGAAGAGGGATGAAAACTAAACAAAAAACAAAAAAAAGGATTGTATGGGTGTCCGTGTGTCTGGGTGTCCGTGTCTGGGTGTCCGTGTGTCTGGGTGTCCGTTGGTTTGGTTGTCATAGGTGTTAAAAGAGTGAGAAAGCTTTAAAGAAAGGATTGTTGCTTGTATATGGCCACAATGCATGGAGACACCTCTCTTCCTTAAGGAAAAAGAGTGCTCATTTTTAATTGCTGCCACGGCAATCCATTAGTGATGGTGTGTGTGCTTGGAGAACGGTAAAAGCCCTAAAAAAACACTTGTTTCCGTGGTTTGGTTTGATGTGGGTGAAGAGGGATGAAAACTAAACAAAAAACAAAAAAAAGGATTGTATGGGTGTCCGTGTGTCTGGGTGTCCGTGTCTGGGTGTCCGTGTGTCTGGGTGTCCGTTGGTTTGGTTGTCATAGGTGTTAAAAGAGTGAGAAAGCTTTAAAGAAAGGATTGTTGCTTGTATATGGTCACAATGCATGGAGACCTCTCTGTGGTTAAAACACAGCATCCCTTAAGGAAAAGAGTGCTCATTTACTAATTGTTGCTGCAATGGCTTGGTTAGAGAGTGAGAAAACACCGAAAAACAGTTGCTGCCGTGATTTGGTGTGTGTGGAGAGAGAGAGGGATAAAAATAAAAAAAAACATATGTATGTGTGTCTATGTGTGTCTATGTGTGTGTGTGTGTGTGTGTGTGTGTGTGTGTGTGTGTGTGTGTGTGTGTGTGTGTGTGTGTGTGTGTGTGTGTGTTCGGTTTTCGTAGCCGCAATGCATGGAGAGTTCTCCCCCTTAAGGAAAAAGAGTGCTCATTTTTAATTGCTGCTACGGCAATCCATTAGTGAACGTGTGTGTGCTGAAAGAACGGTAAAAGCCCTAAAAAACACTTGTTTCCGTGGTTTGGTTTGATGTGGGTGAAGAGGGATAAAAACTAAAAAAAAACAAAAAAAAGGACTGTCTGGGTGTCCGTGTGTCTGGGTGTCCGTGTCTGGGTGTCCGTGTGTCTGGGTGTCCGTTGGTTTGGTTGTCATAGGTGTTAGAATAGTGAGAAAGCTTTAAAGAAAGGATTGTTGCTTGTATACGGCCACAATGCATGGAGACCTCTCTGTGGTTAAAACACAGCATCCCTTAAGGAAAAGAGTGCTCATTTACTAATTGCTGCCACGACAATCCATTAGTGATGGTGTGTGTGCGCTGGGAGAACGGGAAAAGCCCTAAAAACACTTGTTTCCGTGGTTTGGTTTGATGTGGGTGAAGAGGGATAAAAACTAAAAAAAAAAACAAAAAAAAAAGGACTGTATGGGTGTTCGTGTGTCTGGGTGTCCATGTCTGGGTGTCCGTGTGTCTGGGTGTCCGTTGGTTTGGTTGTCATAGGTGTTAGAATAGTGAGAAAGCTTTAAAGAAAGGATTGTTGCTTGTATCTGGTCGCAATGCATGGAGACACCTCTCTTCCTTAAGGAAAAAGAGTGCTCATTTGCTTGGTTAGAGAGCGAGAAAAGGGCTCATGGGCCAGTGAGCCGGGGGGGGGGGGCTCATGGGCCGGTGAGCCGGGGGGGGGGGGTTCTGTCGACTAGCTCACCCATATAGATACAGTGTATGCTGAAAGATTGCTGGGCCGGGGGGGGGGGGGGGGCTCATGGGTTGGTGAGCCGGGGGGGGGGCCTACCAACCTGATGTTTGGCAGGCCCCGGGGGGCTTGCCAAGCTGGTGGTGGCAGGCCCCGGGGGGCCTGTCGACCTACTGTACGGCTGGCCCCGGATTGCCTATCCATCAGTTGGTTGCAAGCTTGAGTCGCTCTGTGTGACGTCATTGATGGGTCAAAATACACAGCAGGCCAGCTCTAACCATGTCTCTATGAACCCTTTGCTGTCCGGGTGCTCAAGTGCTCAAGTGCTTGAGTGCTCAAGTGCTCGAGTGCTCGAGTGCTCGAGTGCTCGGGTGCTTGAGTGCTCGAGTGCTCGAGTGCTCAAGTGCTCGGGTGCTCGAGTGCTCGAGTGCTCGGGTGCTCGAGTGCTCGAGTGCTCGGGTGCTCAAGTGCTCGGGTGCTCGAGTGCTCGAGTGCTCGGGTGCTTGAGTGCTCGAGTGCTCGGGTGCTCAAGTGCTCGGGTGTCATTTTGTCCGGGCACCATTTTGTCCGGGTGTCATTTTGTCTGGCTGCCCGTTTGACTGGTCGTTTGAATGGTTGCCCGTTTGAATGGTTGTTTGAATCGCCGCCCGTTTGAATGGTTGTTTGAATGGTTGTTTGAATGGCCGCCCGTTTGAATGGCCGCCCACTCTCCATATTACGTCATTATGACGTTCATATGACGTTCATATGACGTTCATATGAAGTTCATATGACGTTCATATGACGTTCATATCACCTCCATATCACCTCTATATCACCTCCATATCACCTCCATAACACGTCTAGATCACGTCATAATGACGTCACTGTTTTAGAAACCCCATGGGGCTTCTAAAACACCACGTGACGTCATTATGACATCCATATGGTAACCATATGGTAACCATATGATAACCATATGATAACCATATGACGTCAATATGACGTTAATATGACGTCAATATGACGTCACTGTTTTAGAACCCCCGTGGGGGTTCTAAAACACCATGTGACGTCACTATGACGTCACTTCCTGTTTTAGAACCCCCGTTTTCACACTACTAGCTGACCCTGCCTGGTCTCAAACTCAAACCACATTTCTTCTCGTTTTTATTATTTATTTTTGGATACACATGAGGACAGATATGCTGCCAAGTCCCACCCACCCCCACCTCCTTTCCCGTGATTCATGTACTAATATATTATTAAAACAATGGCTTTCCTTCCGCCACACAAGAAGTTTCCAACCGCGCACAGCAACAAACACATGGCCAGGATCACAACTCCGAGACATTTGGCATCATCGCCATAAAAAAATTCACAGAAAGTGGAAATTATATAATTTTTCCACTTTCGTTTTAGGGGTGTACTTAAGCTTAGTCAATTACGATTTTACTTTGCAAAAGCTATGACTATATCCACATTCAGGCGGGATTACCATATTTTCGATGATCAGTGCATAAATTATGAATTAGACTTTTTTACACGTGTAGGAGTACAGTGTGAATAAGCATTGCCAAAATGGCCTCATTTGGTGAAACCGAAAGCGTCCGTGTCTAAACGTCTGACTGACAACAGTGTTGGGATCTGTAGAGCTCGAGTATTCGACAGTACCACAGGCAAAAATCGTGGTAAATTCAGGCTCAAAAATCAAACACAATCTGAAGACATCTTTGAGTGACTTGATTTGGCAAAGTTCAGTTTTGTAAGAACCAAGAAAGGAACTGTTACAAATTATATACCGTTATGATTTATGGACATTACTTTGCAATACGGAATATAATGCTCATCTCTTTGCCCTATATTTATCTTAATTTTAATCCAAGTTTCACAAATTTTTACGTTTCTTGTTTCTTTTCAAGCAATATGGTACCGACTACAATCCTCGACTCTGATTGGTCGAGAGCGGTAGCGTGACAAAAAAAAAAAAAAAAACAGCGAACGCCTCCGGATCAGTAACAGGTCTCCCAAAAATTTCCTTCACTGGAAATTTTACCACTAACTTAAATTTAATAACATGTGTTTTCATGTTCGCACCTATACTATATATAGACGTCGTTGCGGCAGTCAGTACATATGATGAGCACAATACACATTGAAATTAGAGATGTCAGGCCTTGTTCTCTATATATAGAAATACACAGTTTTATATTTTATATATGTCACATTCGAGATGAGTTATACAACAGCGGGGTCGACGACTTTGTCATTATCTTTTATGTGCGTCGCGGAAACTAAATGCGGGTTAACGGAAGGACGATGTAAAGTGGAGCTGTCGAACACGACTGGCAAATACTTACAAATTCAGTTCGTGTATGGCAGAGTTCACAAATAACATTCATATGGCTTCTCGGTGGGGAATCCCTTGCTCACTGGGATTCAGGTACAACAACACATTTTATGCACAGGACGATCCAAATACGAAGGCGTTTTTGTTCTCTTGCCGTTTCGACCAACATAAGGGTCGACTGTCCAAAGTTTGGCTTTGCGAATTAAGCCATCAGTAGACTGGTAAATGTCGTCTACGATCGCAAGTGGCCAGTTGTTGCGCTGCGTTTCTTCATCTTTCAGTAAAACGACGCCACCTTTCTACACATTGCACTTTGCATGGAACCGTTTCTTTCGCGTGTTTCTGCTTGTTTCTACGTGTACGGCTTTGCAGCTTAAGCAAGTGAATAACAGAGGCGGGGTCACCTTCTGCTCGGGACCTCAATACCACCAGTGGTAGACGACAACCCTTACTGTGAATAACACGCCGTTTCTGTTCATTTCCTTTCGGCCTTCTTTTATCGAGAATGGCCCAAACGGGTCAACTGCTGTATACGTAAGCGATTCTGCCGTTTCTGCTCTGCCTTCCGGTAGATTTGCCATCTTCTGAAATTCGAGACAGCCTCGAAACTTTCTATAACTAGCAAACTTGTTGATCAGCAGGCGACGATTTGCTTGCATCCTGCAATTAATATCCAACTTTCATTGTTATTCCTCGTCTTTGGTAATGCGCGCATTGTTCCTGGGTTGTTCCCAGTAAGGTTTTTCGGTTATGTTTGATACGTGGCTGTTTCTTGGTAAAATCAGTGGATGTCTCAGCTCTTCAGTAACAGAAGCTTTTTTTGTACCACAGACAATTTGTAATTGCTCTTTTCAAGTTCAACCACTTTGAGAAACATTCGAATCGACTCGTATCGAATACGTCAGCATTTTTTGTGGTGGTTGCAAATGCTTGTTTCTTTTTCACTTCTTCGTTCTCACTTTCGTCAAAAGTTCTACTAGCGAGAGTAACTTCGTTCTGTCAGGGAAATTCTGGACCGTCACACCATATGTTTATTTCTGCACGAGACTACCCCGGTACTTGTAGTCAAACCTCATGAGGCAAAATCCGTAGGATTGTTGTTTGACTTAACGTGGTGCCACTGATCGGGTGGCGTGTGATTTCGTATTTGTTGTACGCGGTTGGCAACAACAATGTTGACTCGTTCAGCATCACTCGAAATGCATGCGGGAACAACATCGCTGTCACCCCAGAAGTGCTCCTCTAAGTTGCTGTATTGCAGTTCTTTTTTAAGAAAGCTGCTGATCTTCATAGTCAAAAGAGCAGCACAAAGCTCTAGTTTGTGTTGTATTGAAACAGTTCATCCGTAGGATGGGCCCATCCTATAACAGCGAGGTATTGATTTACCCCATCTTCGTTGTTTTGCGCTTCTATAGATTCAGCCCATATTTGGCTATAGGAATAGCACATATTTTCTTCTCCCCTTAAGAATGGGAACAAACTACCTTGTGTTGTGAACAAGATAGGCTGTTTTAATGGTTGATGGGTGTAGAATGGGCCCATCGTGTAGCTGTAAGCCACAGAAATAGCACATATAGAATCAGTATGTACCAAATCTACAGACAGATGTATAGGAATACCCCATCCATAGAAAAACACATCATATCAAGAATATGGGCCAAATCTACAGACAGTTGCAAAAAGGAATGCACCATCCATGGAAACAACACATGACTGGCCGACAGAATTGTACCTTATATTTGAGGCGGGGTCAACGTCTGCCCGGGACCTCAATACCACCAGTGGTAATGATGTCCCGATCGAGGTGCACTGAGGACCCGCTGGTGGCACTGAGGACCCAAACTATTTTTTACTTCAAAATGCTAGATTAAGCGGTTTTAAGCTGAAAGAAACCAAAACAATGCTGCTCATATTGCTGCTTCGATCAAGGCTCTTCAAGGCTTTAATTACAAAGCCAATGGGAATGGCAACAACAACAACAAAAAAACGCAATTTGTCTTCGCTGCGTAGGAGGGGTGGGTGTGGGGTGGGTAGGGGGCTATATATATATATATATATATATATATATATATATATATATATATATATATATATATATGCCAAAAAGAGCTTTTTTCTGGAACAATTTGTGAATAGACATGTATTTATATACCACCAGTGGTAATGATGTCCCGATCGAGGTGCACTGAGGACCCGCTGGTGGCACTGAGGACCCAAACTATTTTTTACTTCAAAATGCTAGATTAAGCGGTTTTAAGCTGAAAGAAACCAAAACAATGCTGCTCATATTGCTGCTTCGATCAAGGCTCTTCAAGGCTTTAATTACAAAGCCAATGGGAATGGCAACAACAACAACAAAAAAACGCAATTTGTCTTCGCTGCGTAGGAGGGGTGGGTGTGGGGTGGGTAGGGGGCTATGTATATATATATATATTATATATATATATATATATATATATATATATATATATATATATATATATATATATATATATATATATATATATATATATATATATATATATATATGCCAAAAAGAGCTTTTTTCTGGAACAATTTGTGAATAGACATGTATTTATATATATTTTATGAAAAAAAAAACTGTAAGATATTGAGATAAACATATTGGGTGGTAGGGGGCGGGGCGGTTGGAATACAAGTCATTGTTTCATCAATTAACCATTTTTAACAAGAAAAAAATATCACCCAAATCTAAATATAAAACAAAATGTTTTACTGAGGCTAGAGACGAAGTCCGTATGCGCTGTGTTTTCCTTCACCGAGTCGTGTTTTATGGGGAGAAACTGTATGTGCTGTTTCAATCGTCTCTGTATTGATTTAGCCCAGCCATTGGATGGGCCCATACAATGATGTGGTGTTTCAATGCTGGGGTGTTTCAATGCTACAGGTATCTTCAAAATCTTTAGCGGTGCAACCCTGGATTTCACCATCAGTAGAGTGCAATGAACATGACCAGACGAAACGATCAATCGTAGGTATGAACACATTACCATATCCAAGAGTACTGGCATCGCACTGACACCATGTTGTGAAAGTCGTCGGACTGAACACATCTCGGTAGTCGGAGTTTTTCTATCTCGAGCAAGTCATGTTTCCATTTTTTCAATCGTCTGATGATGTGTTCGGGAAGGCGTTCATCCCATTCAAAGCGTTGTTGACATATATCTTGAAGTATTCTGCGTCCTAGTAGGATGACTGGCGATAGAAAGTCTACAGGATCAAACACTTGGCTCACAGCTGAAAGAAACCCTATTTGTGTCAGAGTTGGCCTTCGAAGGTTTACTTTAAACTCGAAAGTGATTTGATTTGCCACACTTTTCCCAAGACCCATTATACATTACTGTCGTGAAGCTCAATTTCTTCTAGACACTTCACTCGATATTTAGATACAAGTGGTTCAACTACTTGCTTAGAGTTCGATGCGAATGTATGAAGACATACTATTGGAAAGGAAGTCTTTGAAGCTTCTTCACGAAGTTTCCAGGATTAACTATGTTGCCCAGTTATTTATCGGGCTTTTCTATTGCAGGTATGGCTGAAGCAGAAGGCACTGCTCACACGGAGACATGCGGCACTCCATTGTTTGCTGGCCAGCCACACTCCGTCTGCGACAAGTGCAGGATTTCTGAGGGACTGATCTTGTGTGCTTAACAATGTGTCATGGAGTGAGAGTATCTCTCCCGTTCAGAGAAGGTGATAGAGACAAATCGCATTAAGAACCAACACCCAAAGGAGTTGTATGAAGAACGTAGCGCCAGACGGCGCTGCCAGAAACTAAGAGCTGCCTTCTGCCCTCATTACCGAGTCATCCAGGCCATGGCTTCAGATAGCCAACACGCTGGGGTTACGCCAGGCTAAAGCCACAAGAGATCAAAGCTAAATCGCTCAGTGTGTTCGGAGTCAGTAGCTAAACTGGATACTGAGAAGAAAGAAGCATTAAGAGAGTGGCTGTCATCTAAATCCCCATTTCGCCATCATCAAGAGATGGCAGAAATGACAGCCATGCAGAAGCAAACGCCAGCTCAGCTGTTCTCTCTTTATATGAGTATTCTATTTTAACTTAAAGGCAATCCGGCTAATGGTGAGGATTCACTGGGCCTCTTTAAGTCGGGCCAATTCTCGGTGCTGCAGTCTGGATACAATGAAGTCGAGCGTAATACTAGAGAGTAAGCTCACCTCTTCTGATCACATCCAGGGCACAGGAGACGATCAGGGGATACACGAGGAGAAGGAGCCTTGAAACGGAGGCACTTACCCACCCCATCCGGCTCATGGATGAAGTAAGCTCGCCGAAGGAGACAGGCGTCCGATCCTCAACGCATCTCCTCCCACCCTATCATTTATTTCAAATGGAGACCCCGAAGTAATACAAAATGCTGCTGTTGGAAACTAGGGGACCGTTTAGAGATGTTAGGCGCTTATCTGCACATTCTTATAGCTCCGATGATTAACAAGTACATGCGTTTCCATTTAAAAGGGAAAATATATTGGTTTCTGGGATTCCCGTTTGGCCTTTCTACTCACCGTATGCATCCTTCAAATTGATGAAAGTATTAAAAACATGGGCCAGACTTCAAGGTCCTCCGGTATTTGGACGACAAGATTCTGGCTCACGTGGTGAAAGCTCAAGCAAGACTTCAAACCCGTTTTAGTAAAACAAGCTTTTGGGTTAATGTGACAGGTTTTTTCTAATGTTGCACAATCAGGACTACTGCTCAAGCAGCAAATGATATTTCTAGGACACAGGTATTTGAGAGGAGTTAATCAGGGCTTACTCCACAGAGGAAAAATGGGAGAGAATTGTCACAGCCATTTAAGCAATTACCACATCAACCCATGAGGCTTGCCTAAATAAAGGGCTCATGGAAGGGGCACTAAAGAACATGACTCACTTACATAAACCATCCACAACGGAAGTCTATCGATCACAGTGGAATAAGTTCTGGGTGTGGTGTTGGAATCAAAACCTTGACCCATTCGAGGCATCTCGGGGATGCTGGCCGATTTTTTTTTATCTATTTGCATGAGGAGTTGTATTTCAGACATTGTTCTGTAGAGGGGTATAGATCAGCCACCGAGGTAATGCTGAAGCCAATCTCGAGCTATGATCCGGGGAAAGATTCCTCCATCTTCCAACTAATAAGATACTTCATATTAGTGACCTCCAACCTGACCAAATGGTGCGCAGTGAGAACGGGGATTGGTTCTCTGGTTTTTATCAAACAGGGGCATATTTTTATGAAGCAGTTTCTCCCAGAGGGACTTTACCTTTCTCTTGATTGTGGCGCAAAGGAGAGGGAGCTCTATGCGTTGGAGAACAGGGAGGGACATTGGTTCTTAAGCCTAAGCCATCGTTTATGGGTAAGACCCACATAGTTATTAAAGGTTTAAAGGTTAAGGAACCTTTTCTATCCATCCTGAGTGGCAGGTGGAATAGCTATCCCTGCTATGCCCTTGCACGTGCCCTCAGAAAAAAAGGAATTATAGGACACCAAGTCAAAAGGATTTAATCATTTTTTTCAGACCTGACGTGATCAAAGACAGTTCCAAACAAATCATTTCTAACTAGAACCCCATTTCGCTAGCGAAATGCTAAACACTTGACAAAAATAAAAACGCAAAAATACTTCGTTCAATGGGTTATTTCTTAAATAATATATTGCAAACAACACAGCTTGAATACGTCTTATAATCCGAGTAGTGTTTGGTTTTTTTTTTGATTTAAGGTTTTATTGACTGATCAGGCATACGCCGTGTTATCTATTTACGCAGTGAGGGCTCACACAAACGCATGGCGTTTTAAGCAAGAAAACGAAAACAAAGGCGAAAATAAAAAGTGTCATGCACATTTTCATATCAAGTTCTACTAAAGTTCCAAGTTTCGTGGCCCTAGGGCCCGTAGTGCCAGTGGAGGAGATGATACAAGAAATCCGATCAGTGTCAAGAAAAAAATATCAACGGCTGCTCGTACAAATTCAAAAACCCCTTGCAAGCCAAAGGCTTGTCAAGTGTTAATTATACAAAGTGTAATGGTAGAGGCATATGGTAAGGCTCAAACAGACCCAGTCTTCTGTCGGAATGTAAAATCAAAAGTCCAGCAGATTCAACTCGCTGAATGCCTCATATAATGTTTCTCTTGACGACGTTTTGCGAAAAAGTTGTTGGTCTTCTCCAAATACCTTCATTAAATTCTACTTAAAGTATTTACTCAGAACGCATTAACGGGTTCTCGTTCCATTGGGCCTTTTATTGCGGCAGAATTAAAGCATTTCTAGCCCTGGCTCTCTGTAAGTTACAACAAGGGCTATAGCCACAGTCAGAGAGGAGCCACCTCAAGCAAGCGAGGGTGTGACTTTAGGCAATCCCCAAAGTCCAAGCACAGAAGTGGAAAGCAGCCCCAAGGCCACGATTCTACAAGGACGTTTTGACTGTGACGTGTGTTCCGTTCTGTTTTGTCCGCTGTACCGAAATGTCCGCTAAATAAAAACTGTTCCAAAATGTCCGCTAATCCTGTTCCGAAGTATCCGCTCGTTCCGAAATGTCCGCTAACTATGTTCCAAAGTATCCGCTCGTTCCGAAATGTCCGCTAACCCTGTTCCAAAGTATCCGCTCGTTCCGTAATGTCCGCTAATCCTGTTCCAAAGTGTCCGCTCGTCCTGATTTGTTGGCTAACCCCGTTCCGTTTTATCCGCTGGTAGTGTCCGCTAAATCTTCAATTTTTTAACCCAGCCGACTTTGTCGAACTGGGTTAATCGTATCACTATGACGTATGTTAAACTTTCTCTTTAAAATGCTACTCCTCCCACAGTTTTGCTCCAATCGTCTTTATATTATGCAGGAATGTTCCCTGGATGGTACCCCACCTGGCTATTACTTTTTTGACGATTGACGAAAAACTGACAAAATGACGGCACTTTTTGTGCCCTTTTAACCCATTTTAAAATGTTACACCTACAGTTCTACACCAATCGCTTAGATGTTGCGCAGAAATGTTCCCCAAGGGTTTGCCTACCAGGCTATCATTACTTTTCGCGGTTTGCCAAAAAATACCGAAATGGCGGAACTTTGAAGTTTGCCAAAAAGTGGAATAAATGGTGGTAAACTAGACCGAACTTCGCTACACGTAGCGAAATGGCACCCACTTGCAATGGTACAATCTATCTGGTCAAAGACACATTTTTCAGTGTTTCGACATAATTGTCAGTTTCCGAATCATTATCTTGAACGAGGACATCGAAGTAAATATAATGTTATCTCTTTTGGGTATAAATAATCCAATTTCTAAACGTTTCCGAGATAATGGTCAACTTCCATTTTTTGATCTTGACGATGATGGAGGAGGTCAAGGTCACCGAGATACCTGTTATATAATGTGTTTTAGGCCCAAACGGTCGAAAATAAGCTCAAAATCGCTCTACCTCTAACCGTTTTCGAGATAATGGTCAACTTCCGGATTTTGACCTTGACTATGACAGTAGTGTATAAACGAGAGTTCTGCGTCAATCAATCATCGTGACGTCATCAGCCACGTGACCAATTAAGCCCCGCCCATCAATTAAAGCTGTCAATCACGTGATCAATTAAGCCCCGCCCACTTTCTATCTATCACATGTCAATCATCGTGACGTCATAAATCAGTGACCAATGAAAAGCCAATGAAATCAATGAAGACAATGACGCCCCACCCACTTTCTGTCTATCACCAGTCAATCATCGTGACGTCACACCCCCCTCATATCTATTCTTAGACTGGGGAAATTTTACAACATTTATTTTTAGTAGCTTTTAAAAAAGTAGATCACTTTTGTTATGTTCAACCGATTTTAATGGAAACTTCAGCCTTTGATTTAGTTTTATTCCTTGTTTTGACATAAAGTAATCACAGGCTATTTGCACATGTGGCTGTAAGCATAATGTTTATTTTAGTAACTTTTAGAAAAGTAGATAACTTTCGTTATGTTCAACCGATTTGAATGAAAATTTTACTCTTTGATTCAGTTTTATTTCTAGTTTTGGCATAAAGCAGTCACAGGCTATTTGCATAGGTGGCTGTGAGCATTTTGTAGGTGAGAAGAGCACAACATTCAAAGATGTGTTTGAATGACAAGCCCCATTCAAAGATGTGTTCGAATGGCAATCCAAATGGATTATTTCACCCAAAGTGTCGGAGCAATATGGATAGGTTATTGCATGAATGGAGCCATTCTTCGTTTGGTTTACACGGTCTTTATTTATTTATATGATCTTGTACTTAAGTATATGCGATATTCTTTATCGAGATTGTTGTTTTGTTATAGACTCATTGAATCCTCAAGGGTACTTCGATGTCTTAATTTAATCGTTCAATACATACATGAGTGAAACTGTAGAAAAAGCTTTTCGACACTAGGCGTACCTATCGGTTTTTATCCCAAGGCCGGTTTCTAATTACAGCTGAAGGTGGCGATAAGTGAATATCAGCTTTTGCAAAGTAAAACTGCCCTTTATTTCGTAAAATTAACGTTTTATTTCGTAAAACGAGCTTTTACGAGTAAAAGCGCAATTCGCGTTCTACATTTTCAAATGGGTTTCCCTTTGGTTACGTTTACCACGCAACAGAAACTTTTTCTTGCAGATAAAATGGGCCTATTCCACTCTCCATCTATCGACCAACGAGAAAGAGGGAATCCTCTGATACTACGCCATTTGAGATAAAGGTCATTCCCTTCAAGCGTGGTGTTACCAACACACGCCATTCTGTGTGATCCGCAATTATAGGGAAAAGGGAACTAGTCCTAGGTGCGAATTTGCTTTAGAAATAGTTTATTTTAATGCTAAAGGACTAATTTATTTCTACGTGAAAATAAAAATTAGCTCAAGCAAAATTTTTAGCACTTGTACTTCGGCCCGGTAGTTATAGAGTTTTCACGTTACGGTGACACGTTTACTTAGTCCCGGGAATGTGCCTCTCTTCACCAGTAGGTACAAGATCGAGATTTATGTACTGGTTCCAGTGGAGTTAATCTGAGTCTTTCGAGTCCGCATTGCCTGCATTGACTTCAAGCTTTATCTATCCCACTTCTCCATCACTGAATGGCCTGTCACTGCTTAAGGTGTCACTCTATGGGACCGGTCAGGCGTATTTAAACAGATGTTATACCTCTGACATTGGTCCAAGCAAAAGAAATGCTTTTTAGGCGTTTTCTGGCTGTTTTCCTGGCGTTTTGGCGCCAAATAACCATTTTTGTACCACCAGAGAACCGTTATGGCACCCTGCTGTACCATGTGCGGTACCTCCGTCCCCTTTTTGGGCTATGGGATTGGGGTGGCATGATGGGCCCACCTTGGTCACAGAACCAAGTACAGAGGCCCGTTTTGTGATAACCCCTTACCAAGGCCCATTTTGGTCACAGGACCAGGGACCTAGGCCCGTTTTGGGATCGTGTCGCTATGGCAACCAAAATCAGGCCTGTTTCGGGCCAAGTTCCGTTTCGGCATACGGGAGGCGGCCAGAACACGCCTACACGCATTTCTGTCGTCTAGAAACAGCAGATTTGTCTCCTGACAGCAAGAACTGTTGTTTTTGAAAAAAGACACCAAACACTTGGTCACTGGGTAAAGCTTGAAGTGTTACCTTAAGTGTTACTTTGTACAAAGAGAAAGGGGCATTACAGGAGATGCCAGAAAACCAATCAGCATTTTTCAGCAGGGTTTTCTATTCGCAAAAAAGTCCGGGGGTTGGAGACTAGTAATAGACCTCTCCGCTCCGAACAAGTTTCTGCAAGTAACACCATTTCAAATGGACATCGCCCATGTTATCAAAGAGAGCTCGCAGGCAGGGATGTGGGGCACGTCCATGGACCTCTCCGACGCATATCTCCGCATCCCGATGCAGCGGTCAGCCAAAAGGTTTCTGGGCTTCCAAGTAAATCCAAATCGGTTCTGGTTTCTGTCATTCCCCTTCGGCTTGTCCACAGTCGTCCCGTACGCGTTTTCGAAAGTAATGAGGGTACGCAAATCATGGCTTAAAAGTATGTTAGTGTTCCAGTACCTAGACGATTGGTTCCTGGCATACTGAGACAGAGATACAGTTCATCGTCAGACCCTGGCACTGGTACGCAAAGCCATACAGGTAAGTCTGGTGGTCAATCTCCCCAAGTCCGAACTACAGCCTAAGCAAGGCATCGTCTTTCTGGGAGAAAGATGGGATTTAGTGAATGCAAGAACTTTCCCCACCACAGAAAGACAACAAAAGAATTCCCAAGGCATAGAAGGGATTCATTCAGGCAAAAAATAAGACTGCAACACAAGGCGTCCCTGCTGGGTCTCCTAGTAGCCACAGAGCGAACAGTCCCACTGGGTTATCCGCACTACAGACCGTTCTACAGACAGGTGAGAAGTGCCCTAAAGCAAGGGAGATCCCTACAGGCAAAATTGACCGTATCACAAGCTTCTCTGACCTCCTCCTTATGGCGGACCGATCCACAGATTATGAACGATGGCACCCTTTCCACTCCAACCCCAGAGATAAAACTCCGTAGAGATGCATCCAAGAAAGGATGGGGGATACATCGTCAGGGCCAGATATGGAGAGGCGAATGGCCACCCTCTCTCAAAAGGTACCACTTCAATTGGTTGGAACTGCGAGTCGTTTGGATAGCAATGAAAAAGTTTTCCGAACAACTCAGAGGGAGGAGTGTACCGTCAACCTCCTGACATTTTTGGAAAGAAAGTGATTTCGGCAAAAAAATGCTACGGTAAGGTTCACCTTTTTACTAGACCTAGCCTCAGGCAAGAGAAGGAGCGAGATACATGCCCTGGACAGAACGGTACGCAAGGGGAACAGGAAGTGGGAAAACATCACTTCAAGACCCATATCATAACCCATGAGATCATAGAAAACAAATAAAACAAGCAAAACTTAGATTTCAGGATTTATTTCATTCCAAATTGCAAATCCCATCTAACATTTCTTAATTGGCAACACCTCTTACGAGTATTTGCATATTCGCGACCTTTTTCATTCAGAATGGAAGGCTTCCCAGCTCCAGACTCTAGTCCCATCTAAAAGTAGAGATAAGCAAATTTAAAGCTTTTGCGAAGTAAAATTAACGTTTATTTCGTAAAACGAGCTTTTACGAGTAAAATCGCAATTCGCGTTCTCCATTTTTAGCATATATTCCCTCTCAATCATCCAACCCATTTAGGGGCTTAAAGGGAATGACCATTATCTCCAATTGCGTGGTAAACGTAACCAAAGGAAACCCGTCTAAAAGTGGAGATAGGCAAATTCAAAGCTTTTGCGAATTAAAACGCTTTTTCACGAGTAAATACATAGTTCGCGTTGTCTGCCTTTAGACCTTTCTTAGGCCCGCCCTATTCCATCCCCACTCTATACCCGCGCAGGAAGAGGGATACTGATATAACTAGAAGCTCATTCCGCTAGCGAAATGTTAAACACTTGACAAAAATTAAAACGCAAAAATACTTCCTCCAGTTGGTTATTTCTTGAATAATATATTGCAAACCACACAGCTTGAATACGTCTTATAAACCGAGTAGTGTTTGGTTGTTGTTGACTTTAAGTTCTATTGATGGTCAGGCATACGTCGTGTTATCTATTTACGCAGTGAGAGCTCGCACAAAGCTAAGCAACTGTGTTCTGGCTGTGCATTAAATACACTCTTTTCACATGGCGTTTTAACAAAGAAAACGAAATCAAAGACGAAAATAAAAAGTGACATGTGCATGTTTATATCAAGCTCTTCAAAAGTCCCAAGTTTGATGGTCGTAGAGCTCATAGTGTCAGAGAAGAAGAAGATACAAAAATCGGAAAAACTGTCAAGAAGAAAAAAAGGACGAATTTTGCTCGCAGAAATTCATATAACCCTTGCAAGCCAAAGGCTTGTCAAGTGTTAAAAATGGAATTAGGGTTAAGTACTCCAGCGTTTGCATTTTTGGCAATGTTGATTTACATTGTATGCCTACACGTATCGAAAAGATCGATTCATAATTTATGCGTTGATTACCGTAGATAAGGGAAATCCCGTGTAAAGGTAGAGAACGCGAAGTGCACGTTTACTCTTTAACACGTGTCACAAAATATTAAAAAAAAAGACAGTTTGTTTCGAGTATGCATAAGTAGGCCGCTGCTGTCAAACACACTAACATAAAGTACTCTTACAGATTAGCAGAAGGATACCACAACTGCACAATGGACTAAAACAGGATGCCATAAATCTATCGTTTTATTTCGTAAAACGAGCTTTTACGAGTAAAAGCGCAATTCGCGTTCTCCACTTTTAATGGGTTCCCTTCCAGTAATATTTACCACGCAATATAAAAAAGAACTTTTTGAGGTACTGTTCAAGATACTCTAACCCTTCCATCCATCCTTTGGCCAATCAGAATGCCCGAGACGTCGTCTGCTAGTCTCGTATAAACGACATTCCCTTTTTAGCCCCAAAGACGGTAAAACACGCCCAGGCTAGTTGGGGATGGATGGGACGGGTTAAAATCAAAGTTAAAAGTGGAGAACGCGAATTGCGCTTTTACTCGTAAAAGCTCGTTTTACGAAATAAAACGATAGTTTTACTTCGCAAAAGCTTTGAATTCGCTTATCTCCACTTTTAATGGGACTTGAGTCCGGAGCAGGGGAGCCTGCCCTTCTTGAACTGCCCAAAAAGGTCGCGAATTACACTATGGCTTGTAAAAGCTCATTGCATGTAGGCGAGGAGTGCTGTGCACTCGACGCAAAAGAAGAAATAAAACTTGTCAGCTAAGTTTCAATTCTTTAATGATTTCCTAAATAAAGTCCGGAGGCGCACCATTCCGGTCTTTCAACATAAGGTAAAATCGTAACAAAGTAAAAATATCACAGCAACTGTCAGTTGAGATGAGAAGGCTTCCAACCATGCCATCATCTTTTTTTAGAACTATCACCATCCCCCTCCAACCGCCCACCGGATGGATCCCTTCCTCAAGTTCTCACTATTCACTTGCTATGTATTGATGAACAATTAGGTTTATTTAGAAGTACTACAAAACGATCGTAAATCCATAGGAATTACGCAAATAAACTCTTTGACACTTCTAGTAAAGTGACTGAAGTGTCTTACAAGACATGCAATTCAAACTTGAAAAAAGAAAGCGAGTCCGCTGTCTAACTTTTCTTCTTCTCATTTGATAAATTACCACGTTTATTTGAAATAAACTAGTAGCGATTGACTAGATAGTTCTAAAACTACTGTAAATTGTCATAAAATGAAAAACAGAAAAATTTTGCTTATTTATGACTGTTTTCCTATATGGGGCCGTTATGGTCCCATAAGCCCATAATGACACTATGGTACCTCATACCATGAACCATAAACCGGTTTTTCGGCCTTCCGGCTACAACGGGTGTACGGTCACTGGGTACGTCTGGGACCGACATGGTCCCCCCCCCCTTTCTTTCTGAAAAACATGAAGAAAGGAGATCAAAACTTAAGCATCCGAGTAGCCGTAAGACCGAAGACTGGGCTGTACTCATTACACATGCGATCCTGAACACTTCGGAGTAAATAAATGCTTAATTAAACATAACCGTCCAGCGTTCGTCCCTAACTTAATATAAGCACGGAACCGAAATGGTCCGAAGGACCTGAGCGAAAGGCGAAATGTTCAGAGTAAGAAGGAAAGACCTTCTTGTAGGTTGTTACTTTCGTGGCTTGTTGTTGTTGTTATTGTTCCCGTTACGGCCCTTGGAGAAGTTACTCTTGTGCTTCCCCTTGTTCTTAAACTTGGGAGAAGCATTCCTACAACAGAAACACTCAGCCTGTAATGGTCGTTTCTGAAGCCACGAACGGTCCTAATGAATATAAGCCAGACAATTCATCTTGAGAAAAATCTTTCAGATAGTATTTAACAAACGAGTTGGGGGAAACCCAACAACCTGTTTTTAATATATCCGAAAGGGACACGTTACGTACCGCCCTGAGGGAATTGGCTACTTGCCTTACCTGATGGGCTTTGATGTTCGATTCCCCTAACGGGTTAGGGTCGATTTGTGCATCGTCATAGGCTGCCAAAATGATCCTTTTAATATAATTTGAGATCGACTGTTTCGAAAGATCTTTGCTAAATTTCGGCATAAAAGAAATGATGAGAGCCTTCTGATTTTTTGATCTGTAGGCCTCTGACATTTCTAAATACTGTTGCAGCGCTTTGACGGGACACAAAGAGACCAGACCGTCTGAGTCGGGGTCATCTGGTAGGGATGGGAGAGTAATGTGATCGAACGTTCCCATCCCTTGGGTCATGATGTGGGTTTTTCCCATGAATCCTGCTCTAGGGACTAGGGTGACCTTCTCCCATGTACCCTTATCTTTATTTACCTTTCTGTCCAGGGCATGGATTTCGCCTCTTCTTTTGCCCGAAGCTAAAGCCAATAAAAACGTGAATCTTAACGTTGCGTTGTTTGCTGAAATCACGTCCTTACTAAAAACATCTGGGCGCTGAAGATACTGTAAGACTAACGATAAATCCCACTGCGCTATGTTGGATGGGCAGGGTGGGGAGTTTACTTTAAAATGTCTTACTAACTGTGATAGGGATGTATCTTCGCCCGGGTCGTAGCCTGTAGACGCTTTGAGTCTTGACCCTATAGCGGCCCTATAGCCCTCGATGGAACCTACCTTTAATTTCACCTCCGTGAAAAGGTGATCGAGGAAATCCGCTACCACTGCTGGGCTAGCCTGAAACGGATCTAGCTTAGAAGTGCTACACCAAGCGGCAAATTAATTCTACTGCGACCGGTAAACTTTGGCCGTCGAGCCCTTGTGACTGTTTACTATTTTCTCTCTCACCTGCTTAGAAAAACCCTTGTTTTTCAGAAAGGTCTGGTCAGACACCATAGGTGGAGGTTCAGTAAGCGAGGGGAGGGGTGGAAGTGATGCCAATGGGGTTGAGATAGCAACTCGTTGTAGCATGGGATCGGTATCGACCTTACTACCTTGCAATGGAGTAGGAGGGCGAACCATGGAGCTTCCGGTGTCCATGGGGCAATGAGTAATAGGAACGGTGGTTTCAACTCGATTACTCTCTGCAAGACTTGCCCTAAGATCGCTTGTGGGGGAAAGGCATACAGTACCTCGTCCCGTGGCCACTGACAATTGAGGGCGTCTACTGCCCAAGCTGCTGGGTCCGGGCAAGGAGACACGTACCGGGGAAGTTGGGTGGTCATAGCGTTTGCAAACAGATCCAGAGTCGGGGCACCCCATGGAGATTGGTGTGTCACCCACTGAAAGGACCGAGGGGAGAGGCACCACTCGGTGTTGATAACTTGACCCTGTCTGGAGGCTAAGTCCGCTAGGACATTTAATTTCCCGGCCAGGTGACGGGCGGAAACGGTCACCTGTTCCTCCCTGGCCTTTGTAAGAATTTGAAACGCAAGTTTGGACAGGGAACGTGATTTGGTACCCCCCTGCTTGTTGAGGTAAGCTATGGCTGTGGAATTGTCTAACCGAAAGAGGACTGCCTTGTTTCTGAGTTGGTTGGTCAGTTTGGTTAGGGCAATCCAGACTACCCGAAGCTCCAGCCAGTTTATGTGGTAGGACTGAAGCGAGGTTGGCCATTTGCCCTTCCATACCTGACCATTCCAATAAATTCCCCACCCCGAATGGGACGCATCGGTCTGAATCTCTATCTCCGGGGTGGGGGGGGGCTGAAATGGCATTCCTTCGGACATAATTAGAACGTCGCACCACCACTGTAGGGCTTGTAGGGTTACCTGTGAAACTTGCATACTTGCTGCGGGTGAACGACCCTGATGCAACGCCCATCTTACCTGGCTTTGAAATGGCCTGTAATGGAGACGGCCCAGGGGGACTGTCTTCTCTGTTGCCACTAACAGGCCAAGGAGAGATTCCATGGCCTGTAATCTCACCTTCTTTCCTGGGGAAATACCTTTTATGGCATCTGCAATTCTCTGGCGGCGTTCTGGCGTAGGGAACGCCTTTGCTATTGCCAGATCCCATAACTCCCCTAGAAAGGTAATGAACTGTTTGGGGGTTAGTTCGGACTTGGCTAGGTTTACTACTAGACCTACCTCTAGTGCCTTGCGAACTAAAGACATTGTATGATTCTCGGTTACCTGCCTGTCTTGATTCGCCAGAAACCAGTCGTCCAGATACTGAAAGACTAACATCCCTTCTAGACGTGCCCATGTTTTCAGTACTTTCATGACCTTGGAGAAAACGTACGGAGAAAACGTAATGACCCTTTTATCACCTGGGCCGTGTCCATCTGAAAGGTGATCACTCGGAGAAAACCGTTTACGGGGGAGAGGTCGATTACTAGCCTCCACCCTCCGGATTTCTTGGGAACCAGAAAAACCCTGCTGAAAAAGCCCATTTGATTTTCTGGCATTTCCTCTATCGCCTGTTTTTGAGACAAGCTCAATAGCATTTCTTGGAGAGCTCGGTCTTTTTCTGACCCCTTGGCGTAAGAGGTGACTAGTTGTCTTGGCGCATGGGCGGTTAGGGGAATAGGGCACCTGAGCCCGTTCCGGTCTCGTTTGAAAGGTAGGGAGTAACCTCTCTTTAACCAACGTACTACCCTTCGAGAGGCCCCCATTTCTGCCCATTGCTGCCAAAACTTTCCTAGTCTTCCTCCTACGGGCAAGGAGGCGTTTAAGGAAAGTAAATTTTCCAAGTCTCTTAAGTTTGCTAAAGTATCGCCAGGAGATGAGGGAATCTCGTGACGGTACTTTGATTGGTTGCTACCTGAACGACTGTGGAGCCGGACCCTCTGTCTTGCTGCCGGGGCTGGGTTTCGGTTTCTTGACAGGGGGCTGTTGTGGCTGCGCACTCGGCTTAGACTGTGCCGGAGAGGACTGTTGTGGTCTCTTCCTCTTCAGTGGACGTTTGAAGGAGGAGCGAGACATCCTGGACATCAGGGCATAATCTTGCGAAAGCGAACGACTTTCCTGGTTCACCCTCTCTATCTCGGCGGGAGGAAATAGCTCTCGTTCCTCCAGGATAGGGGCATGACGCAGATCCCGTAAACCTTTGACACTAGACCAGCAGTGCTGGAGGAAGGCATCTCGACGTAGGTAGACCATTGACGTCATCAAAAAGTGGAAAGTTTGACCACGTCTCGGGTAGCTAAGGCCAGGCATTCCATCAATTTAGCAGACACGGGATCACTAAGGCGAAGTTCTTCCCAACGCGACTTTAGTGCTTTAAGTGCATGATCTTTAAATGACATAATGTTCAGGATGTGGCGAGAAGATGCCTCGATGGTCTTGGCGTCTTTCTCCACTAATGGAATGTCTGAGTCACTACGCACTGTGGGCATCCAGACTGTACGCTTCACGGGCTGTTCCAGTGCCTCTAGGGGAATTTTTTCATCCGCTGACCGATATGGGCCTGGTCGTACTAGGCAATGTTTAGATAAATGGAAACGCGACAGTGTGCGACCCTCACCGGCGTCCATCTTCTTAAACTCTTTCGCGCGGACCGTGACAGCATGAGCAATGCCCTCGCTGGTGGCTAGTGCGATAAAAGAGTCCTGTTGTGGTGGAGCGGCCTGAGATGTCATACGAATGGGCGGATCCTCCTTATCTAAATTTGGGGAGCCACAGGAGACCTCTGCTAAGCGGGCTATCTCTTGAATGGCATCCCTGAACGGCACGTCTTCTGGTGCAATCGTAGAAGCAGAACTCGAGGGGGCCGCGTCCTCGACCGATGGGGCAAGGTCTGGTGGAGAGGGAGTACGGATGGGTCGTCTGCCCGCTGCCGCTGGATCTCTCCAAAGTCGATGCCCTTGGCCGGGAGAACGCACCTGCTCCACTGCCCGTAACGGTAAATGACAACGGGAATGTACTGACGTACCCTCGGATTCTTCTTCCCCGTCTTCCACCTCCGACTCCTGTTCATCAGATGCTGCTTCTGGGAGTTGGGATTGTGGAAAATGTGACATGTGGGGTTCCCCTACTGGAGTGTAAATTTCTTTCTCCCTGTTGCTTGGGACTGCTGCTAGGGGAGAATTTTCCATCGGTCCGATTTCCTCGTCATCTTCCAGCAATGTAGAGACTTGGCCCGAAAGGGGCACGCCCACGGAATCCTCCTCGCTGATGGTGACCGTTTCGGGAATATCCACGTTAGAGTCCAGCGGGAGGTGAGGTACAGGCGAGCCCGACATCTCTGCCACTGACTGAATCTCCGGAGGAGGACGAGAGACCGTAGCTTATGGTTTAGGCTTTTGTCTTTGACTAAGCAGACTCTCCTGCTTCTGAACTTGATTCTGTAAATCCAAAAGTTGCTTTTGCAGTTGCGATTGCATAGACAAGAACGCTGAAAATTCACTCGGGAGACGCTGTAGCTGAGGAGGGGGGGGATAAGTCCTCTCGCGGGGGAATGCCTAACTGGCCTGTAACCGCCGAAAGCACTGTTCCCGTATCCTTATGCGTTAAAGTCACTTGTTCCTCAGACGGGGACTTAAACGCCCCTCCTGGACTGCCACTCGGTTTCACTCTAGGAGGTGAGGCCCATGCCTCGCGGAGACGATCCCGTTCTTGCCCTTCCGGGATGTCCAATTCTGCTACAGTCTCAGAAAATGCACGTCCTTTACTCTTGGATTTTTTATGTCTCTTAACTGGCGTAGCGGATTCCGATTCTGCACCAGTGTCTACGTGTACGGGGGTGGAGACCTGGCCCAGAATAACGGAGCTAGCCTTTTTCATGGTATCCTGAATAAATTCACGAGTAACAAACGAAGCTGACGAAAGGAATTTGCGCTTATCCCTCCTGCGCTCGTTCTTGGTCCTATTCCGTAATAGGACTTTCCAATCCTCTGGAGTGAGATGTAGGCACTCGCCGCACGGGCTGTCTGGCTCGCACAGAGGTATTCCACTATTCCGCCTACAGCGGTCGCAGATGGAGTGGGGGTTACACGCAGTTGGAGGATGGATACACTGAGGCAGTAACGGTGGAGAATGTAGACTGGCCTCTGTCATATCTGAAATGCAAGCAGAGAAAAACAACGGTGAGAATATGTAGTATAAAACAACGCACAATACTACATTTCTCAGTGCTTTGCTTCAACTGCAAGCTTTAACCCTCCAAGCTGTGTTTACAATTGCTTAAACACCGCAATAACTCGCTGGGTCTAAGGAAAAGACGAAAAGAGATGCTTCCCGGAACGGTAGCGTTCCCGGGCCGTAACGGGCTGGACCGTAATGGCACTACCCGTGTCGGATATGGATCTCTCTTGCCTCAGATGCACCTGGTACCATCGGACCGTAACGGGTTTGTGAATCCCGTTGGACCAGATTGGTCTTCTCGCACCCGTGACCGTATGACCACAATGGGAAAACGGTCCTGGCAAAGAAAATGACCCTCAGACGTCACAGAAAACGTCTCTTTTCGTCGGAGAACGCTGTCAGACTTGCAGAACCTGCTCTACGAAGACTGAGAAGCGACCCATGGAGTAAAGCTTAAGCAAAACTGGCCATTTCCGCGATGACACAGCTGGCTGGTAAAGCTTGAAGTCTGATCAGGTCCAGCAGCCTGAAAAGATCCTACTCCTAGACGAACTGAGGTGGAACTGGTAAGTTCCTCGATCTGAAAGAAAGTGGAGAAAGAGGCGCACTTCTCGGGACTAGGAAAGTGTCTCCGTGATCGTGCAAACTCAACCTAATCAGACCGAAGAGTAAGATGTCGAATTAACACACTTCGGCTCCATAAATTTATCCCAACGCACAATAATAGATAAAATAATCCATTAGGCAGTGAATTAAGTAAAAATGAAGCAATTCGCACCTTAAACCAGTTCCCTTGCTGCAAAAAACCGGCAGCAAACAGAATGGCGTGTTGTACAGACGCCACGCAAAAAGGGAATGTCGTTTATACGAGACTAGCAGACGACGTCTCGGGCATTCTGATTGGCCAAAGGATGGATGGAAGGGTTAGAGTATCTTGAACAGTACCTCAAAAAGTTCTTTTTTATATTGCGTGGTAAATATTACTGGAAGGGAACCCATTAAAAGTGGAGATAAGCGAATTCAAAGCTTTTGCGAAGTAAAAGACTACATTATGATCATAACGCTGAACCCCCAAACTGATGGGGCAGAGGGAGGGGGAGGGGGGAGGGGGAGGAGGAGGGGGAGGGGATATTGCGCTGGACCCGCTATCACCATGTTCACCACGGACAACTGGCGGCAATAATCTTGGACAACATTCTTGTTGTTTTCTTTGAGAAAATTTTTTTTTATCTCAAAAATTGATTTTTGATATCAAAATGTCGGTCTATTTTTACATACAAAATTCAGAAGCACACATATGTGAATAAAATAAATGACTGGTCCTTGCACACAAAATCTTTCTTTTATTTTTTTTTACTGTAAAAAAAGAAGGCAATTCTTGATATCAAAACTTGTGTTGTTATTATTGATATCAATAATTCAAGTTTTCATCTCTTTAATTTAATTGACGATTTGATTTTATACAAATGTGTGTCTTCGTTAAGATTTGTTAGGTTTATAAATCGATTTTTTGATCTCAAAATTCAATTTTTGCCACCTGAAATTCAATTGTTGATAGCAAAATATAAGTTAAAGAGATCTACAATTATTTATTGATATTTTAATTATATTTTGAGATCATAAAATAGGCATTAAATGTTAAAACGGCATACCATAGAAATCAACAACTGAATTGATGACTGAATAACTTTTTTTTTAATGTGTGCTATCAAAAATAATATTCTTGATATAAATAAAGATTTTTTATGCAACAATTTTTAAGCCAAAATTCAATGTCATTGAAAACAAAAACCGAATTCTTACCCACACATCAACGCCACAAGAGCGGCTCATCCACTCAGCTCCAAGGGATTCCCGCTGGTAACGAAATCATTTGGATCTTGGGGGGAGGGGTAGGGGGGGGAGTCTTGACGCACTTAGATAGTTCATTTGGGTGGTTATGTTCATTGAAAAGACTACCCGTTTTCTTCCCGAGTCAGCGGTATTTTCGGTCTGGTCAACATTGTTGAACGATCAGAAAAAAAAGAAAGAAAGAAAACAAAATAAAATCTTCTCGAATTTTCTGCAGCTGCTGTCACTGAGTTATTATTTCGAAAAATGTTGGAACTATATATAACTAAGTGCGGTGTGTCCTTTATTCATCTCCTCCTCCCTCTCACTCCAAAGAAAAGATAAATAAATAAATGTATAACAACTTTGTATTCTTGAAAAATTTTGGAAGAAGCCTTAATTTGTGACGCTTTACTTCGAGCTCTGGCTTTGACATGAATTCTGTGCCACAGACTTAGGGAAACTAAGCTCTTCTGGACACCTTTTCTTTGAAGTTCAAAGAATGAGATGTATTGGAGTACCAGCCTATATGTCGCGCCAGACATTGGTAGGTGATTAATATTTGATTGTCTTCTATATGTGTTACAGACGGATTTCACTGAACATCTTTTCGTCTTGTAAAAATAAACTATATTAAGCGCAGTCCTCACGTCTGTATACACATTTGCTGGTAAATGACAAAAGGAAGGCCTATAAAAAGATATTTGCGTTCAGAATAAAAGAGTTTATTATGAAAGATACGGAGAATCCTCAGGCGGTCCGTTTCTATTTTTATAAATTATTAACTATATTATATATTTAGGTGTGTAATGATGCGAAAACTGCAATTAGTTTTATTCAAGCGCATATAATTGAGTCTCCCTTTTGAAAGGAAATGTGCCGCTTTGGTATATTTTGAACGTCAAAAGAGCGATTTGATTTTTGTCAACAAAAGCCTATTCAAGAATCGGGAACTTTTGCTCTTATAGACTGAATTAGCCCCAAGAAAGAATAATGAATGTAGGAGGTCTATCATACTGAATTTCTCAGAAAATTTACAGAAATTATGCTCCTCGGAATATAAAGCATATATTAAAGTTCAGAATATCAATAAGCTGTGCCTTGTCTGCGTCTGTCTGTATAAACTACGAACTGGACCCGTTCTTCCCAATAACAGTCTTGTGTATGATAATTTCAGGGCAGACATGGCTGAAAAAACTGTACAAGAAGTCCTCATCCGAATCTTCTAGCTTCACCATCGCTCTACTAACCTCTGTTGGATATCCGCAAAAATAATTTGTAAGCGGTACCCAACCATCCTCCCAGACATAGAACCACAATTAAAGCCAATTTAAAGCCAATAAAACTATTTGGCGAATTGCACTTTAGGTTTTCATACCAACGCCTTCGAAATTAATCTTAACGACGGGAAAGAAACGTGCAAAGAACGTTCCAATGACGGCATTGTTTTTACTATTAATATCACAACACAAAAGTAACAAGATCGTATTATCGCTCACTGGAGATATCGGTGTCGTGGGAACAGAGTCAGAAAGCAAGTCAGATAATTATTTAAAATATATCACAATTTTCCTACATATTTTCAAAAAAAGATACATATTGAAAGTGAAAAAGTACTCAACATGTTTCTCGGAAAGACCCCGAGGTATTTCATAATAATCCCTTAAAGAAATGCTTTTAAAAATCTTTGTCACAAAGTCCCCCCTCCCCACCGTCTCGAAATATATATAATGATATTGTCGTTCATAGAACGTCGTGCTACCAAGAGTATACAACGTTGCATAAAGGGCATTTCGACGTTCATTTTAGAATAAACTCCGGCGTCTATTTTATATTGCTTCACCAGCTCAAATATACTTAGTTCAAACAATAATCAACCATATTCTCAAGCACTAGCCAACCAACCCAGCTGTCAAACACGAACCAACCATGCTGCGAGCACGGCCCAACCATCTTTGAAGCACCAAGGCGTCATCTGTCAAGTATATACCCGAAAAGCTCAGAATTATTTACCCTCTTACGTCGTCGATTAACTATAACAACGCCTCTATAACCGCATGTCCCCTGTCCATGTTATGGATGGGCCCTAACCACCCATACTTCGGTTACTTTTGCCGCCCCCTCCCTTAAAAGGCACGATGCCACCATTTCCCGAGCACTGGCCTAAATTTATCCCGTATAAGTCCATCATCACTATCGAGCGATTCTTCCATTTCTTCCAGTTTCTTGTCCTTCTCTCGATAAACTGTATATATATTTTCCGTAGTTTATTAAGCATAGAAATACAGAAGAGCACTTTTGTGACTTCGTTTATTTGTTCTGAGCATTTATCGAGTTGACTTCTGTGGTCTTTTTAGTCGCATTGGAAGACTATAATCGGCATAAGAGGAAATAATGTCCTGTGGGGATATTGGTGCCAGCTTTTGCGGTATCTTGTTTCCCTGCTGCAAGGCTATAGTTTCTTTGTTTCTTTGTTAATTTAAAATTATGTTTTAAAAGAAAAACCTATATTTATTTAATTGTATTTTTTCATTTAATTACCCAGTAGCATCCCTGCGTCCATCAATCGTGTACTCGACATCGCGACGTCGCCGAGACGTTGTTCAGCTAAACCTCAAGTATCTAAGAATTTCTTTTTTTTCTCAGCGGCTATCCAAAGCTGCTCCTCAAACGTCCAATCAATGAATTCGATAATCAACCTAGTCCCGACGTTGATCCGACGTCAGATCGTGACGGCGTTTGAACGTTTAAGAAAGTCGCTTGTTTACTAGACAATCATAAAAAAACAAGTCTATACATCTCATGTACAAATGTTTTAATTTCATGGAGCTTAAGAATAAATTAACCTGCGGACGAATTGATGCTAACTATCATGTTTTTAGGGGATGGAGTCAATTCAGTATCATGTCGCCAGGGACCGCATGTGACGATCATGTTTTGCATCTGTGTCAACTTTGCCATGCAAACAGCACAACAACCACCATGAACATTTCTCTCTGTTGAGAGACCTTTAGTATAACTCAAAAACACAGATTACGGGTAGGGGGTGGGGGTGGGGGGGGGGGGCTCGGTGGGTGGGATGGGGGAGAGATGTGGTGCTGTGATGCCAAAGTTTACGGCATGGCGCCTTAAATACTGCTACGTGGTGGAGTATAGAAGAGTTGGTAAAGTATAATCTCAAATTTCACAACTAAAGGGCGTGGAATAAAAATCCACAAAAAAGGCTGAAATTGCAAACTAAATACACACTACCCTTTTTATCTCCATTTGAACTATTACGTAAAACCTAAGTTCACGGGTTACTGGCTTCGGTGCATAATTTAACATTAAAAATAAGAAAAGAAAATGTAATTGTTCACGGTTTTTTTCTGCCTGCCCATTCGACCTATGTGACCGTGTTAAAAAATCGAGCATCGATATTTTTCAGCAACATTACATTATGCCTGTCTGTGTTATTTCACGACCTCAAGTGACATTCTGAAAACACATACTAAGATGCAAAGAAAACGTATCTGTTTATGAGCTAGCCAACCAACTAGAGCATATTTTCAGCTAGGATATTAATATTACTTCTACCCACAAGGCAGACTTTTTATTGATGTTCCATCTTAAATGTTTTAACATATTTGACCTAGAACTGAGGTAAGAGGCCTTAAATGGCATCCGAAATTTTCTCTCAAGCAAGTAAAATGAATATTTAAACAGTACCAGCCCCAGGGTTGTAATGGTTCACGTTATTCAAGGCCTAATTGCCTGGATTAATCATGCTCTTAAACACTTCGAAAAACGCTTAAGAATGACATTTTATTTTCATTCCAATAGGGATTTATTTGAATCTTTTTTTCAGGATAACATTTGTATTAAGGCATGTAAATAATGTTGGCATCCGTGTGCTACACACTTATCGAACTTAGTATTATTGCTTGTACTTTTGCAGTCATTTAGATTTCACTTTGAAAATACAAACTTGATACATTAAGATCCATTAAGATCTGGACATGAAGTGCGCAGTGCTAATCATAGTGTCGCGAGGTTCGTGTTTAGAAATGGATTATCGTTGTTTTGTTTGTTTGTTTGTTTGTTTGTTTTTCTTTTTTGATAAACAAGTTATTATTGTAAAGGCGTGTCAGAAATACTGAGGAAAGCAAAATTTATTAATGAAAACAGCTAAATTTAGTAGCTAAACAATACTGTGCAATTGTTCACACAGCAGCGTTGGGTAGTATAAATGCCAGCTGCCATAGTGTACAACCTCTAGAGTAGTGAAAATTACGGCTTTCCTGGTGGTCTAATTTAGTAAAAATGGTGCGTGCTCTAATGGCCAAACAACCTAAGGTAGTGAAAACAGCTGCTGTTCTAGTGGACACAAGAACCTAGAGCAGTGAAAACAGCTGCTGTCCTGGTGGGTACAACCATCTTAAGTAGTGAAAACAGTGTTTTCGTAGTAAACACAAGAAGCTAGAGAGTTGTTTTCCTAGTTGACACAAGGGTCTAGATCAGTGAAAACATCTGCTGTCCTGTTGGGCAAAACAGTATTAAGTAGTAAATACAGCTGTTGCCTTTGAGGACACAAGATCCTGGATCAGTGTAAACAGCTGCTGTCCTGTTGGACACAACAGCATAGAGCAGTGAAATCAGCTGCTGTCCTAGCGGACATAAGAGCCTAGAGGAATGAGAACAGCTGCTGTCCTAGTGGACACAAGTGCCTAGAGCAGTGAAAACAGCTGCTGTCCTAGTGGACACAAGTGCCTAGAGCAGTGAAAACAACTGCTGCCCTAGTAGACACAAGGGCCTAGATTGGTGAACATAACGGCTGTCCTGGTGGAAAGTAATTTGCTATCCCTCAGTCGAATCAATTGTACAATAATACAGGAATATATTTGTAGCCCTGCAATCATGCACCCATTTATTTGTAAACCGGAGAAGAGGTTTTGGAATTTATATGAACAAAGGTAGCTGCAATTCCTGCCAAAAATTCAAATAAGAAAAACAATGGAAGGTAAACTAAGGGGAGCGGTGAATAGTTGTCTGCTTGCCCTCAACGGACCTTGTAAACAAGGAGCAGATTCCTGTTCCACTTAAGACAGTGGACAAGGCAGCCTGAACACCAGTTAAAGCAGGAATCTATGCAAGTTTAAAATCCCCGTATATACCAGAAAAAAGCCAGACCAGACTATTGGCAGCTAAAAAAGCGAGTATATGAAACAATTGTCGGTGCCGGTGAAAGCAATTGTCTATAAAATTACACCAAATTCCAAATTTATCTATTTGTAGAGTTTGGATATATCACTTGAAGGTTTTGCTCGGCAACATCAGTGGGCTGTAACTTTGCAAGAGGCATCATTCCACTGAAAATCTAGTAGCTTTGGTCGTTTTTTTTTCACCAATAAACGTGGTCATGAAACCAGATTTTAGGCTAGACTTTTAAGTGTTTTATGCAAAACAGGTTTCTGCAATTAACAAGATTGTTTTGTTTTTCTTGCAGTTATATTTAACTTAAATAAATATTTTGGGATCTCGCCCTCGATAGTAGTGGGCTTCGATAGGTAAAACAGAGAATCGAGTACTTTTGCCGATCATCGATTCCAGCGAAGCGAAAACACCAGAGAAACACTGTCGTTTTGTTCTCATATGGAAACTTCGTTTCCAGTTTCTGTTTTTGTAATTCCGTTTCCAGAAAACTTCTCTAAGACCAATAAACCTACGAAGATGAAATTTGGCACATTTGTAGAGGGTAATATGATCTCACCGGTACAACAAAAACTTCTGACTTTGACCTTTAAGATTTAGGTCAGATTAAGGTCAAACGTTATTTTTGCCTCACAATAGTTTACAGACAAGTCCTTATAGACTATTTGTCGTAGAAGCTTCAGTTTTTATATACGTACAGGTGATGATTAGGTTTTTAAAAAAAATTGACCTTGATCTCAAAGGACAAGGTCAAACTGAGGTCAAAACGAAAAATGACCAGAAATATGGCCCAATCGCAAATTAAACGCATATACGTTTTGAATTTTGAGTAGCCCTGCGATCTGAATTTTGACCTTCAGGGTCAAGGTCAAAGGTCACGTGACTTCGTATACTGCTAACGGAAACGGTTCGTGATAGAGCGATTTTGAGCTCTATGTTCCCAAACGATGTAATATAGTAGGTACTTAGGTGACCTTCTTACCTTCACCTTCTTGTTCAAGGTCAATGTGGAAAACCGGAAGTTGACCATTATTTTACAAACGGTTAGATCTTTTGGCCTGGACGATGTTACATAAGGCGTAAGAATGAGTAGGACACGATCTGATCACTGCAGTCTTCCTTCTGATCACCAGTTGAAGGAGTGTAAATGAGTTTCACCCTATTCTGTATAACAATGTCAACAAAGAAGAGCCAGCGTGAGGTTGAATATCCTTCTGATACTCCTTGGTTAAAACAACTGATATCTGCTCCGGCGGTATAGGAAACCCTCTGCCTCTGCGTTCTTATTCTTTCACTTGACGGCTCTGGTTGGAGTTGAGCAGAAGCGACGGATGGGGTAGTGGATGTTAGAGGTTTTCGCCTTGGCCATATAACGTGCCTACTGGTCCAACAGTCTGTTGTTTTGGAACATCAGCTTCGCATTTGCAATAAACGGCGGGTTGGTTCAGCGGTGAAAAACTGTAAAATTTAGTCAGACAATCTTGCCCCATCTCAGTCTCATCAACCAGCCAAACATCCATCACCCAAAGTGATCTGTTCCCTAGCCCCCATCTTCTGCCTCCCTTTTGGCAACCGCGTCGGCTGCTTGTCCCCCACCCTCGTCCAATGCTTCCCAACCCCCGTTTCCTCATCTGACAAGGTGTCCAATGTTCATCCCCCGCCCTCATCTGAAATGGTGTCGACTGAACATCCCCCGCCCTCATCTGACACGGTATTAGCTGCCTATAAGCATTCGTTGACAGAGTAACTGGCCCAACGCCCCCAAAGACATGGTCAGTGTCAGCACGGTCAGTGTCCGCACGGTCAGTGTCAGCACGGTCATAGTCAGCACGGTCAGTGTCAGCACGGTCATAGTCAGCACGGTCATAGTCAGCACAGTCATAGTCAGCACGGTCATAGTCAGCACGGTCATAGTCAGCACGGTCAGTGTCAGCACGGTCATAGTCAGCACGGTCATAGTCAGCACGGTCAGTGTCAGCACTGTCAGTGTCAGCACGGTCAGTGTCAGTACGGTCATAGTCAGCACGGTCAGTGTCAGCACTGTCAGTGTCAGCACGGTCAGTGTCAGCACGGTCATAGTCAGCACGGTCAGTGTCAACACGGTCAGTATCAGCACGGTCATAGTCAGCACCGTCAGTGTCAGCACGGTCAGTGTCAGCACGTCAGTGTCAGCACTGTCAGTGTCAGCACGGGCATAGTCAGAACGGTCATAGTCAGCACGGTCAGAGTCAGCACGGTCAGTGTCAGCACGGTCAGTGTCAGCACGGTCAGTGTCAGCACGGTCATAGTCAGCACGGTCATAGTCAGCACGGTCATAGTCAGCACGGTCAGTGTCAGCACTGTCAGTGTCAGCACGGTCATAGTCAGCACGATCAGTGTCAGCACGGTCATAGTCAGCACGGTCAGTGTCAGCACGGTCATAGTCAGCACGGTCATAGTCAGTACGGTCATAGTCAGCACGGTCAGTGTCAGCACGGTCAATGTCAGCACGGTCAGTATCATACAGTCAGTGTCAGCACGGTCAGTGTCAGCACGATCAGTGTGAGCACGGTCAGTGTGAGCACGGTCAGTGTCAGCACGGTCAATGTCAGCACGTTCAGTGTCAGCACGATCAGTGTCAAAAACTGGCGCCTTCAACTGAAACCGCTTTTGTTTCCTGTCAACGTATTTCACGAATTCCTTTGCCCTAACTTGGCGTTATTTGTTACCTTTCATCGCCACGCGGTGTGTATTCAGCGATTCTCTATTGAACATATATAATGTGAAATTAAAAATTTATTAACTCGATACTTCAATGCAAAGAGGATATAGAAGTTAACGGCCTAGCAAATAATTAACCTTTGGAGACACCGCGTGTGTCGACGCCGGAGAAATGTTAACATTTATTCGATAACGGAGGGTCGAAACATGAGTTTTGACTTGCAGTGAATAGATCGTCTTTTCCTAAAAACGTTGAAAAAAAAAGACTTGAATTCTGTCTTGACCGGAAGTCTTTTATGCTACGCTGTATGGACGTCTTTGTTATTACCTTCTGCGGGCATCTCCAAAATGGAGTGATTTATATCCGACACCTATGACATCGATGCAACGTCATTACCATCAGCAGCAGTGGTTCATGAATACTCTACCACCCCCACCCCCCCCCCCCCCAACACTCCGTCTCAGCCCGATGGGTCCGTTTCGCCAAAAAAGTGGACAATGGAAAATAACACTGCGTCTGCTTAATCTAATGATTCAGTAGGCAAAAGCAAGCAAGAAGTAAAATATAGAGAGGGAAAACTATAACTGAACCTACACGCGGAGGTGTGTCGGAAGAACTTCATTTTTGTACATTTTTTTTATCATATTTTCGATTACATGGCTTCTCTCTCTCTCTCTCTCTCTCTCTCTCTCTCTCTCTCTCTCTCTCTCTCTCTCTCTCTCTCTCTCTCCTCTCTCTATTTCTCTCTCTGTCTCTCTCTCTCTCTGCCTCTCTCTCTCTCTCTCTCTCTCTCTCTCTCTCTCCCTCTCTCTATTTCTCTCTCTCTCTCTTTCTCTCCCTCTCTCTATTTCTCTCTCTGTCTCTCTCTCTGCCTCTCTCTCTCTCTCTCTCTGTCTCTCTCGCTGTCTCTCTGTCTCTGTCTCTCTCTCTCTCTCTCCCTCTTCAAACCCTTAATTGAGCAACAATTATGTTGTTATATTTATGCTGAAATTGTTAATGCAAATATATATCAAACCCTTCTACTTATAAAAAAAATAACCCGGTAGGGACGGCACACGTAAGTTATGTGACTTTTTGGCTTTTATAAACAGATACCTAGAATAGAAATACGGATTTAGGAGCGTTCTAGTTTGGATTCCAATCCAGTTTTATTACTAACATGTCGACTTTAGAGTAATGAAGTGCAGTGCCAATTCTCTTCTGTCAATTGTTTGCGGTACAGATAAATACAACACAATGTTACTGGATCCTAAAATAGTGCCCTCGTGACTTTTAGACTACGTTATATTATGTAAAATCATTTATTGGCGTTTGAGAAAGGGGATTCAGGTCAAGAAAATATATATTTTCTATCGATAGGCAGTCATTGACGCCTGTTGCAATGGGGGGAGTGGGAGGGGGGGGGGGGGGGACAGTAAGTACAGTTATATATTGGCATTGCTTGTTGTTGACATTTCCAGAACATTGTTCAATTATTACACGTGCGATTGCCCCCCCCCCCCCACCCCCCAGTCAATCCGGCCATCAGAAAATTGAGCTATGAGAGTGACATATGACACAGATATCTAACGCTACTTAATACTCAATGAGGCACCCATAGAATGCCCTGTCAATACTAAAATGGGATATTTATTCAATTTAAACAAAAACAACAACAACAACAACATCAACAACAACAACAACAGAAAAGTATCATAAGAGTAAAGTAAAAATTCACAAAATTAATTCGATGTGACTTTTTAAATTATATCAAGTTATATAACAGGCACTGAGTATTTATACGAGGAAGTCTTCTTAAAATGTGAAACAATAAAATAAAAATAAAGGACAGAATGAAGTGAGAAAGAATGTGGTGAAGTGCAGTTTATTTTATGACTCAGTTACACTCAGAGAAAGAGAGTAAATTGTAGAGCTCTCTCTCTCTCTCTCTCTCTCTCTCTCTCTCTCTCTCTCTCTCTCTCTCCCTGTGAACAGCTGAAACTGTGTGAACTCATCCCCCGCAGAAGGAATACTTAATCTATGGTGTGGGCGCAGAAAAGAGTAGTGATATCCCTCACACTTGTGATCTTTATTCACGTGCAAAGCAAAAAAAAAAAAAAAAGTTTGGACTATTTTTGGAAGATTTTGGACAGCGTTCTTTTTGTGTCCCAAGAGAGTAGATACACTGAACATGCATTTTTGTCACGTGTGTAGATGTTTGTACAAAGAAAAGAAAATTCCCAGTGCTGCTTGAAACAATAATCGATTCGACGCACTGTAATTTCACAGTTATTTGCAATGCTCTAATTTGACCAAATTCGATGGATTATCTTTCAGTATGTTACATAATCTAGCACGGCAAAGTTCAATAAGATATCTTGACAAACCCTAAAGGTATACTTTTATTAGATTTTTCTGCGGATATCCAAGAAACGACGGCAAAATATCTGCAAGCCATAGACATTTACTGTATTTATCAGATCAAATTATTGTTTTCAAAAGACATGAACTTTTAACAGAACGCGCAAATATAATGCTTTATACACAATAACACACAAAAATAAGATTGATCCCCCTTATACTTCTGGCTAAATTTTTAAGTGAACTCAAGAAATAAAATAAAATTTAACTTTTTTGCGGATTTCTAACAGCATCACCAGAGAAAAACGTTCTGAAAGTTTAATCTGTAATATAAAATAAAAAAATTGCGTTAGTGAAGGGCAGACTTTCCACCAGCAGAATATTCTGTTCTTCCTCCTCATGGATATACAAACATCGCATTAAATATTCTTCACAGAGTATTTTTTTCACCAAAGAAACACGGATATGCTTTGCTGATTCGAGCTGGATAATTGAAAAACGATGGATTCGACTTTGTGGAATATTTGGAAGCTGTATAAATGCACTGCTTTTCTATTGGTGGTGTTCACACCTGGTAGGTGACCATTTTTCCCTATTTTTAATCAAGTCTCCTCAACCGTGGCAGAAAAATATTTCAATGGGACCAAGGGAGTGAAAGTTTATATTTATTTCTGAATTGAAAGAAACATCTAATATTAGGGTTTATTGAACAGAAATTCAGATACAGCTTCGTGTAATTTATTTACATATAAAGGCGTTTTGTTTTGCTAGAATACAGAGTTTACGTTAAGAAAATTGTTAGATCCGGAAAACTTCTGGAAGCTTCTCTGGATTTCCAATATGGGTGCAGCAAATGGTATTTGAATCGGGGGTTTTTTCTTGAAATAGTCTGGCATTTTTCCCCAGAATGTAACTTGGATTTTTGTTCCTGAATTTGTTTACAAAACAGGAAATAAATGTGTTTTGTTGTGAAATAGTAAGTGAAACACTCTTAAATGGGTCATAAATGTTGTCTGGGAATGAATGGACAATAAATGAAATCATGCTGTTTCTCGGTCTTGGAATGATTTTAACGTGAAAAATAGAACATTTGGCTGATCTGAATAGTAAGGCCATAGATGAGACTCTTTCTGGCACTGGCAAGGTGAAGATTTAACAATTAGCCGGACAAATATCCCACCAGGATTGCAACGTATGAAATATTAATAAAAGTGATTAGTGTGATTTGGATAGGTATGGGGCCGCGACAGCGTTAAGGGTGGGAGAAAAACCAAATTTTTGGACATATTGTGGGCGTATGCTATCCTGGTCTGCCGTACTCCTGTGTATTGTGCCCTGGTCATATGGAGATCCAGAGGTCAATGACTTTTTATCAGATCACTTCTCAGTTTACTTGTAATGGAGATTGCATAATGGTGAAATAAAGTTGTTAAAGGCCAAAAAATTCGATGCCGCGGAATATCTGAATCTAGTCGGCAAAGAACGATACGTATCGGAAAATAGTACATGTGATTCGGCTTCCGGATATTGTTGGGTCAATGAGAAGCGGTTGTGCTTCGTTGTTGGGTGGAGAATGTTGCCTTCCTGGTAGTTATGATCCAAATAAGGAACAGAGACGTCTTTTGATGTGCATCATTGTAAGCGCTACAATACTGTAATGCTGCAATGTTGTAATGCTGTAATGCACTGAACAAATAGAGTATAACCTTGGAAATGTAGCCAGAGTCACCTAAAGTGGTCCGGTTTGGTGTGTTCTTCATAACGTAATGCACCTTGAAAATAGTCCTGTTTGTGAGGTGGTTCTATTCGTATACGAAAGATGGAAGCTTAAGTAAGCTAGTCAATGCTTAAGACTTCACCCGCAGAGCCGGACTGGTAGGACCCCTCCCACCCCCACCCCCAACCTACCACATCGATCAGTTCGATTAAATGGTGACAAAAACACTGTGACAACTAGAGGTTTACGCCCTCCTCACCACCCACCCCCTCTCTATACCATAAATTCCTAGAGAATATTCTGAATCTGCACATGAAATTTCTTGCTCTTCCTCATCATTTGAGCGAAAATCTTTCTGAATGTTATTTTTGTTACTGTAATTAAGTAGACCATAAAAGTGTTTTAAAACGCTCTTGAGAACAACATTTATCTTGCAGCCACCCTTTTAAGCAAATGTACCGCAAGTATGAAAATGTAACGAGGCGCAAAGAAATAACAATGAGGCAAAGGCGGTTTGTCTTAGTAAATTTGGCTTCCCCATTTAATGCTTACAAAAATAATGGCATTCTGCATGGCTTGACTTTCAGACTTCACATTTTTCTGTATGCGTGCCACCATTGCTTACCATCACCAAAAAAAAATTCTTAAATACAATGAACACCTAAAACAAATTGTTCGTCGTGGAAAACTTGTTTCTTTTCAGGCTGGAACTCAGCATTTGAGTCATTTAGCTGGGATTTTTACTTGTATTTAAAAAGGTTCGGTCAAATCCAGGCATAAGACCACTTTACAACAAGGAGACAGTCGGACAAAGGTGCAAACAAAAGTGGTCTCAGTTTGAAGGTGGTCTTATTTTATTTTAGAGATTCATTAAAGTGAGAGCAATTGGAACCGGATATACAAACGGTCGTGGTTCGAAGGTGATCTCATTTGAAAGTCTTTTCGAGAGAGTTTTTGTTGACAAGATTGGTCATTCTTAAATGTACGTTAAAACTAGTTTAACGTCTGAGTTAAACAATTTTGCAGGCCGCTTCACAAATAAATATTAGCTGGTTAGTTGCATGACCCAGTAAACATGCCAACATTGAGCAACGTTCGATAGATGTCGCACCCAACGTCGGATCAATGTCTGGTTTTTTATGGAAATCGAAACAACGTCTCTCTTCCGATGTTGGATAGACATCGAGAAAGCGACGTTGTATAGATTTATAGAGTTAGAGAAATATTACTCTCGAATCACACTAACAATGTGATCGCCCCTCAGTACCTCAGGACCACAGTACCCCCACCCTTGGGTCATCCTGTGAAGCAAGATATGCCTGAAGTCGATAAGTTGATTTCCAAGAATATTTATCATGAGTAGGTGGGAAAAAACTTCCCATATTTAGCATCCTTTTTTTTGGTCTGTTTTCAAAGTGACCTCTCATGGCTACTATTTCCAGTGAACAATAATGCAAGGAGCTTGTGTTTTTTTTTTGCTGTGAGACCGACGTCCACACAACGCCGATATCTCGATGCCTGTCCAAAGTCGATTTTCCGACGTCGATTCAACGTTGATTAGATGCCGGCGAAATTTAGGTTTTGGTTGGAACAAACAGCAACGTCCAAACAACGTTGATTTTCCTACGTCTATTCTACGTTGCATCAAAGACATTGGTTAAGACGTTAATCTTTGGGCGCGACTAATCACAACCAAAGTACAGTCTTATCAAAATCGATCGAAAGCGATACAATGACTATCTATCGATACAATGACGTTAGATAGACGTCGGTTATCCGACGTCTAATCAAAGTTGAGAAAAGATGCAATCTTACAACGTTAACTTTTCTCAGTTCTGTGCAGTCATTGGTTAACTCTCAATAGCAAACATTGTTACCGGTAGCAATATGGTATTTAATGTTATAAGATTACAATTCACGTTTTGTATCTTATCAAAATGAATATGTAAAACGTTGGTGGTGCTGCTTTCATAGCTAAACTAAATAAGGCAACATTTGGTTGAGACACTGTTGAGTAAACCCTTAACGAAAACTGAGAACTATTTATATTTGACAATTTCCCATTCGGCTGATATGCCTGACTTTCAAGAACAATCAAAATGCACCCAAACATCTGCAGGACATATTAAATAAATGACAGCAAATGTGACGTTTGTTAGATAAAAAACAATCGAAGTCAAGCTTTTAAGGAGACATGACAAATGACATAACGAACTCAGCAACCGGTTAATAAATTAAAAACATGCACACACCTGTGGGAAATCTCCATTATGGCTATAAAACTGAAAGATGCAAATGTGCTCGTAATATGTGGATTTTTTCAGTTTGCAAGATGATAAGCAGAACGAAATCCCAGGAAAGTTTTGTGTCGGTCCCTTATTTAAATCAATACATGTCAAATAACACGTCAACCCAGGAACTTTTTGCGTCGGTCCCTTATTTAAATCGATATGCATCAACAACACGTCATCCCAGGAAATTTTTGCGCCGGCCCCTTATTTAAATCGATATGTATGAAACAACACGTCATCCCATGAAATTTTTGCGTCTGTCCCTTATTTAAATCGATATATGTCATAAATGAATCATATGAATATTTACACTTGTTTGAACTTCACTTGAAGACCGAACTTTGAACAATCAATACTAAGAGACTGATTGTCTTTTAATGTAATTTACTTAAACTCTCTTGAAAGCAGTTAAGACGGTGAAACACGTGTAACCAAGAGACTCATAATGTTTGTTGAGTCCATAAAGAAGCAACATAGATTATCTCCACGAAGTAGAGCTCTGTGCTCAAAAGGTTAAAATTACTTTAAAAGTAGCATTCTTCCCTAAGGATCAACTGAACTGAGGTTAAATTATCAACTTTGTGTTTAATTTTTCCTTCATTGTCTGGTCAAAAGTTTCTGAAGATTTTGTTGTAAGAAACAATTCAAATAGACTGATAAAACAGATGGCTTGAAATCAGCCCGTTTTTAGTCAAATAAATACTGCTTTTAAGCCACAAGTGTAAGATGTTTACAAAATTGTGGCATTAAGAACTGTCGCATCTATTTCAGTTCTTCACACATAACAGGCTTAGGACCATTGTATTAGGTTTTGCACCTCGAGTAGACAACACCAGCCTTTTTGTTCCAACTCGGAATGATTGACGATTCACCACGCTGCAGGTGCCATATGCTCTTTTAAGATGTATAGCTTTTGCAGATACAATAAAGCAACGTTCCCACAGAATAAAATGGTTTCTAAGGAAGGTGCATCTGCCACGCTTATTATTGTCATGGCTACTGGTTTTGTTTATTTTGTCTCAAACAGGTTTATAAACAGACTTCTTTTCAGCACGATAAAGTTGTTTTGAAAGCCGAGAAGAGTTTCAGCCACCTTTTTCATACAATCATATAAAATGCAGTTGACATTTTCTATAGGTTAAGTTAGCTGATGATTTCCCAGTCGTTACTTGTTAACCAAGAAAGTGATCGTTTTGTTTATTATTTTTAAATGTGGGAAAGCGATGGCCAACCACAACTATCTGATATCTGATCTGCTTCTCAACATGCAGTTTCTTCTCAAAGTGCTAAATGCGATGGGATATCAGTCTGGATTGCGCCTAAAACTTCTAGTGCCTTTGCGGAAATGTTATTGCTATTGTGCAAATATATCTGTAGGTTTTTACTATGCCTAAAAATGTAAAGAAGAAAACATCAATAAACTGAATTAGCGCCCTTAAGTCACAGACCAATTGCTTACATAGCAAGCCATACTAAGAATAATTCTTTTGCTCTATTTTCAGACATTCTTTCAATGAGTAAAGGAACAAAAATAATTGAAAATCAAAGAAAGCCCAAAAAGTCAGATTTTATACCTCATCCGTGTCTTGAAATAAGTCTAATCTGACATTTTTGCTAAAACAGTGTTACGTCACAGAAACAAAGAAATACTCAATATTTGAAGTTTCCAAAACCATCAACAATATTTTACAATATAAGGGAACAGTGCAAAATCAAAACTTCTTTGACTCATGTAGCTGGTCTGAAAGCACATAGCGTACTGTGTACCTATTGTTAGGTATATAACTAAAACTTAAAACACTCAAGTTTTTCGCGCAAATTCAGGAATATTAAAACTTTAAAGCTTTTCATTCTCATCTCGAGATGGACAAATTTAGGATATTCTTTATTCGTGTTGCGAAAATTTGATAGAATATGCATGTGCTCAGACAGGCTTTTTACTTTTCTTTTTTCCCTAAAATCATAATACACTAATAGACCTAATACATTGGATAACAGATATGATTAGTGATCCGGAACGTACATTTATCACGTTTCGACTTGAATTCTATACCATTTTCTGGTTAATCAGAGTGAGTTGATTAGATCTGATGGAAAAGATTTATTTAGGTGTTACATATTGAAGACAGTGGCGACTTTCATAGTGCTAATAACATGAAATCAATCATATTGTTGATTCATCCAAAACACAATTCAGACTTTGTATAAGCCGTAACTACTTTTTATACAAAGCTATTGTAAAAAGTAACAATTACTTGTGCAAAAAGACAATGCCTCTAAGCGATAAATTTATTAGTGCCATCAATAGAAACAATTTAAATATCGTCAAGTTTAGGATATAAAAACTTGATCGTTAATCCCTTATTGTTTTACAATCGTAAAAAGGACATGTTTTTATTTTTTCAACGCATTGGTTAGTGGTGATCTAATTTAATACATCAAATAAATGATATGCTTACGATGACCTTGACATCTATTGATTTTACGCTGTTTACTATTTTGTTTATACTTGTCTTTTGTTCTCCGTCAATTGACATTACCTTGATTGCAGCTTATACTGTGTCGTTTACATATTCCTAAGTTGTTCCACTCTGAGCAAGCTCCCAGCTTATTTGTCTGAAGGCATCTAGGGCATGTCGTGATGGCGACAGTCGATGCATCAAGGGAGACTCTCTTTCCTCGTTGTGCACACATTTTCATTGCTATGATGGACAGTGATGGTTTCTACTTTAGAAACAACATTCGATTCCTTTTTTAAATTATTTACTTCATATAGCAAACACTTCATATTTGTCATTTTCTTATTTTCTGCAGTATGAGATTTACAATTTCTAAACAACACTAGTTCAGCTTGATGTTATGAAATATTTTAGCGTAATTAATTAAAACAACCATTTGCCCATGGTCAAAACATTTCGATATAATACATACTTATCATGTAATTATGCATGTGCAGTGTCTAAAATAAATACAAGAATCTTGATTTAATGAATCACTTAATCAATGAAGTGCCCTAATTTGTACGAGCTTGTAAATTTGTAAACATGACTGGCAGAAATGAGAGCTGGCATGATATGAATCCATTTACGTCAAGATATCCACGCAAGTAGGCCATTTTCTCCATGACGTCTAAGTCAGCCACGTTTTAGAATGGGATTTGAAATTTGACGTTTTGAAGCAAGTTTACAGTAAATGTAGTCAGAGCTAAAGCTTGACTCAAACTTTCAGCTCCTGTTCAGAAATAATCATTTAGAGATTGTTTTTATAAACAATCTCTAAATTAAATCCATTCATTCACAGCAGACTACTGCACCAGACGAAAGAAAAAATAATTTAAAAAGCTATACAGAGATTCAATTGAATGACCTAAAATTTGTAGCAAAACTATGTCACTTGGGAAATCCTTAATCTCTGCCAGACAAACAACTACGTGTCCCTTTCCCGGTAAGGAAATAATTGTTTCAGACATTTTTTTGAGCCAGAGACAAAACATTAGTTTTAGCTCAAGACTGTCGCTTTTAATATCAGATATGCTCATGAATAACACTGCTCATCCTTCATTTGCGGGGTGCTGCGGTGTCAGCTGCGATGCAGCCTTGTTAACGGATGGCCTGGGTTCATAGATGTTTCAAGTCGTGGAAGAATATTTGCTTGTGACGTCACAATATTTATTGAAAATCCTTTTATCTGATGTAAAATTAATTCAGTTAGGATGAATGGTCTATTACGGTGACTAATTGCAAAATGTGAGGCTGGAAATTGAATGACACAACGCAACATTTGTTGTTTTTTTTCACTTTTCCAATCGTATCAATGTGTTTACATTGTTATGTCACACAAACAAGCGTTTTTGAGTGACAGCTAATTCAGTTCCTATATTAATACTATTTACTGCAAACGGTTACTAGAAAAATATAAGATCCTCAGAGATCAGTAGCATTGCACTTGTCTCTACTCGACTCTCATCCTTGTTGTAAACTCAAGATGAAGTACGGCCTACTAAGGACCATGCTATTACTTAATTCTCCATGCCTATTACTGTCTGGCACCTGTCTGTAAAGAGGTGTTAAAGTTGGCTGGGTATATATATGATTGGAAACCTCACTGCTTGCCCATGGCATACAGCTAAACACGCTACATCAATGTGGAGTCTTTTTTCGTGTATCTGGTAGTAACATTATTAAAAACTGAACTCCTTCTCCTGCATGTTTTAACATTTGTACATTGGTCACATGTTCTTTAACTGTTTCCTGCGTGAGTTAATGCTTCAATAAAAAAGAGAGATTTTTTTTCAGTTTATTAAAGAAACTCAGTCATGTGCAGCATATTGTATTGCTGTGTTTAGATAACATCAATCATCTTATTTATAGAAACAAGTTAGATTACTTCGCACTCGTTACAGGATTGACAATTAATTTATAATTTATATATTAACTTCTTCGATAAAATTTAGGGCAATTTGTAGTAAACGACTTCCAGCGTGAGTAATTCTCAATCTTAAATAGCATTTTAAAAGTGCAGTCAAGCTTAGCACAAAATGACAGTCTTTAGGTTGATAAACAGAACATGTATTCCACTTGGGAAAATACTCAGACAAAAAATCCACGTACAGCGGTTTCTGTATTTACATAAAATAATACCATTTATTTTTACTACTTAATTGAATTACCTGTGTCTAGAACATGGTGTCTGGAACAAAAGTAGGGTGCGCGCAAGAGCCTTTGAGAAATAATACAATAATAACTGCGTGTTAAGTAAATGGATTGCCCAAGAGGCTCAAAACGTCACTGAAATAGGATAACCAGTCGCCTGTAGGTATAGTAACGTTGTTTTTTTTCAAGAAGTGCACGGTTTATTTTTATGAAACAGACAGAGGGCGCTTAAATTCTTTTCATGTATTGTGCTTCATGCTCTGGCAAAAGCTATGAGAAGATGCATTAGCTTCTCAACATGAATAACAGCAAGATAGTTATAAGTGTGCGTCAATTCAATGTCTACTTTATACGTGCTGGAGACGAATATGTATAGAGTGCAGTTATATACTTGTTCTGTTACCTGTGTAAGTGGAATGCAAGCGCCTCATGTGAATGACGAGACATTAACTCTTAGGGTATATTATATCAAAGTACCTAAAGTACACCAATTTTTCTATTTTTGTTATTTCAATACTTCATTAAATATATTACTTTACTTTAAAATAACTTTAAAAGGCTGGCCACTACTACTTGGCATCATTTTGATCTTTCTGTGCATCCTCCACATCCACTGGCGGTGGTATATTCTGATGTGCCTGGTTTAATATGTATAGTAACTTCGTACACTTTATATAAAAGATTTTTTGACAATACTTAAACCCACTATATATATGCTGATGATGTTCAAAATACTAGTGCTATTCAAAATACTGATGATATGCATAATGCCGGTGATGTTCAAAATAGTTATTATATTCAAAATACTGACAATAATAAATGACCGATGATATTCAATATACTGATTTTGTGCAAGATACTAATTCGAAATACGGATGATATATAAACGTTACATCCTGTGACATTTAATGGATAGAAATTCTCACATCCGTCAACCAGTCATGCGTCAACGTGTTATAGCTTCAGGAACTACTTTCTTTAACAACAACTCTTCAATTGTTTCGATAATTTATAGTCTGAGTTTTTTTTCTCAAACTCATTAAGGAGCTTTCGAGCTCTATTGATACATCGCACTAATCTCAAATGAAATTGATGGTGTGTTTACTGAGGGTTAAAGCAGAAAATTTATTAACGTAGCAGCGTGAATGTTCAGTAATAAATTGCATTCAAATCAGTTCATTTTGCAATTTTAAGTGCAGACTGTGGGCATCAAAGTTGCAATATCCACGCCTAATGAGAATGAAAACAGGTTATTAATTTATCCAAGTGGAATCAACTGCAAAATGAATCAGGATTCTACAACCCACTCCTAATTATGACTAAGTTAAATATAACAGGAAGAGTTTTTTTCTCATTTTGATGTTTATTTATTTATTTACTTTTATGACTGAATGCGGAATTATGTCAATTCAAAAATTAACGCTCTTGTGTGAGTCTTAAAGGAAACCCTTCAGTACAGAGAGACCTGCGACAAAAGAAGCTAAATTTCCCGCCGTCCTTCCCTTTCGTGTATCAAAGAGTTTTGCCTTTCTTCCTAAATCTGACAGCTTATTATTTTAATGGCGCGCAAATTTACATTTTCGACTATAGAACGTACTACAACGACATTCCTTGAAAACAAAACCCTGTGAAAACCCCTGACTGAACAATGCTGGCTAAGCTGTTTTCATTGTTTTTTTTTCATAGCCACGATCAAACTTAGCGTTGAAACTTAGCTTGAACTCAAGATCATTGTATTTGTGAATTGTGCTCACACAGTGTTCGAGATCGCAGAGGTCACATCATATTTGACCTTGAAAGTGTAGGTCAGTGTTTAGGTCATGACGTCACAACTTATGAAACTACGTATTGGAAGAGAAGTGCGAAAAAGAGGTCAAAATCTCGTACGGTTTTCAAGCATGACGCTTTTTCAGTATTAAACCTTGGCATTCAAGGTCAGGATAAAGACAAAATAACCATTTCTAGCTTATTGTTTAGACCCGGGCAAATTATCTGTGATGTTCTTACCTATGGAAGGGGGGGGGGGGGGGCAAGGTACAAAGCCGGCCTTAGATTTGCCCTCTTATTGTTTTCGAGGCAAGTGGATTTCGTCAAATCAGGAATTTATTTTGCAATATAAAGTCACTAATGGTTGCTGAGCCCTCGTTATGTTACATGTGTTTCCAAAGTTTTCATGGTTCTTGCCTAAAGTTTTTCATGGTTCTTGTCCAAAGTTTTCATGGTTCTTGTCCAAAGTTTTTATGGTTCTTGTCCAAAGTTTCCATGGTTCCTGTCCAAAGTTTTCATGGTTCTTGCCCAAAGTTTTCATGGTTCTTGCCCAAAGTTTCCATGGTTCCTGTCCAATGTTTTCATGGTTCTTGCCCAAAGTTTTCATGGTTCTTGTCCAAAGTTTTTATGGTTCTTGCCCAAAGTTTCCATGGTTCCTGTCCAAAGTTTTCATGGTTCTTGCCCAAAGTTTTCATGGTTCTTGTCCAAAGTTTTCATGGTTCTTGCCCAATGTTTTCATGGTTCTTGCCCAAAGTTGTCATGGTTCTTGCCTAAAGTTTTCCTGCCCAAGCGGTCCTGGAGGACTAGTCTGGAAACCACTTCACACCAGTAATGAACTTTATGACCGTATGTCATATGTGACTCAGCCACCCCCCCCCCCCCAAAAAAAAAAAAAAATCAAGTGGTATGAGCCTTGGGAAAAGATTAGAAGTGTGACGTCGATCCACAAGGAAAGAAGGTTACTTTGAAGTTAAATTTGAGAACTGTGTTAACCAATAACTGAAAATAAGTGGAGAAAATTAGGGGGTTTAATGTCAGCCAGCGGGTGAGGTTCTTGGCGATGATGTAGTGGCATGTTTTGAGAAAATAACTGAAAATCCTGAACATGATGTGTCCGGGAAGAAGATGAGAATCAAGAGAGCACTTTGCTGTCATGGAGATTACAAGGAAGAGCGCACACTTAAAGCTGCTATGAAAGTTGTTGGTCATAGAAAGAAGATTTGTTTCTTACAGCGAGTCATCACTCATCCAGTGCCCCCGACACGACAAGAACGAGGAGCGGGGGGTGGGGGGGGGGCGGCGGTGGGGGTCGGGGAGGGGAGGAGGTTGGTAAGATTTGAAGGATAGTCCGCAAAGATCTTAATCTTTTTTCCGAAATATGCTGCTCTTGCTGATGACAAATGACAAATTTTCAGGGGTGGGGGTTTCACCCCTGCAACTCTCCAAACTCTCTTGCATTTAAGCCTGAAGGTGTGTCTGAAAGGCAACAAGCTGTCTTGAATATGAGAGTTGCAAAATACTTCAGAATCATCTCGATTGCCTGTTGCTTTTTTTGCCACACGTCTTTAGAAGACACAGTCAGTAGCGGGATGTAACTTTCGCGAGCTTATAACAGAAAGGCATGCAGAGGGAGAGACAGAAACAAACACGGAGCTGTTTGAAAACATCAAAGACTATAAACTACTAAGAGTAGTAAACAGTCTTTGAAAAGATTAAAACTCGAAGAAAAAAACTCGAGTTTGAGGCTTAAAGAGTCCGCTTATACAAACGCGATTCCTGTGAGTAAGAGCTCTTAGAAACCCTCGAATACATAAGATTGTTACTTGTAAATAACCTAACACACACTTCCGTTTTTTTTTAGACCAGCCGACTTCGTCGAACTGATCTTATCAGTAGAGGGGGTATCCGTCGTCTGTATGTACGCACATACGTATGCAAATTTTTATTTAAAATGCTTCTTCTCCCTCGGTTTTCATCGGATTCCTTTTAAATTTTGTCCGAATGTTCTCTAGAAAGGCCTTTCTTGAAAAACTACTTGCTTTTGGCAATCCGCCCAATATTGGCCAAATGGGAACCATTGAAATGTTTTGGTTGCTAATTTTCAAAATGCTTCTTATCCCACAGTTTTGATTGGATGGTCTTCAAACTTCGCATAAATGTTCATTGGGAAGGCCTCCCTTGAAAGAGTTATCTTTTTTGGGCCATCCACCACAAATTGACCAAACTGGGGGCGATTTTTTAGATTTTTGGTAGCAAATTTTCAAAATGCTTCTTCTCCCACCATTTGGATAGCATTTCTTTCCAATTTTGCTGGATTGTCCCCTAGATGGTTCTCTCCTGAAAAATTACTTTTTTGCGATCCGCCAAAAATTACCTAATGGGGTTATTTATATTTTTTTGGTAGCCAATTGTTAAAATTCTTCTTCTTCCACAATTCTGATTGGATTACTGTCCCAGTTCACCAGTCTTGCTTCTCTTGAAAAGCACCTGTTTTTTTGGTGATTCAAAAGAAAATTGGCTAAATGGGGCGCGGGGGGGGGGGGGCATTTTTAATTTTTGGGATTCAATTTTCTACTCCCAAAATTTGGAATAGGTCTCTCTTGAAAGTTTTTTGGCGATGTACCAAAAATTTCCCAAATAGGGGTCATTTTTAATTTTTCGTATTTTCGTAGCAAAAGGGTTTTTTCCACAATTTTGATCAGATTGCCTTTAAATTTTGCTATTTTTTGCTCTTGAAAATTGCTGTTTTTTGGGGCGTTCGCCAAAATTTGGCTAAATGGGGGGGGGGGGGGGGCATTTATAATTTGTTGGCTACCAGTTTTCAAAATGCTTTTCCTCCCACAATTTTGATTGGATTGCCTTCAAATTTGGATTATGAATATTCATTGGGAGGTCGTCTCTTGCAAAGTTACTTTTTGGCGATCGGCTAGATGGAGAACAGTTTAAAAAAATGTGGGCACTTTTCAAAATTTTTCTTCTCCTACAATGTTGAAATGATTCCTTTAAAATTTTCTACGAATTTTCAATAACTGGTTTTTGAAACATGGATACCATTTTTGGCAACCATAGAAGCCTATTGATACGTGATTCAGTAGATCTATTCCACAGTCTAAACTGACCAGTTTTCAGATAGTTGAACAGATCTCGGCTGGTCACAATGTCCCTGGATATTCTTGTTTCTTCATCAGCTCAATTTTCAATATTTCAAATAATCAGGCTCCTTCGTAAATGGGACCACCTGATATACAGAACCACTTTTCAATAATCCCGCTTAATATGCCTACCATATGAAGATCTAAGCCCCAGAAATCAAACTACTTGTTTAGTTCAGCCTGTTTCAGTGGTCCTATTTCCACTCTACTTGACTGCCATTTATACATTTATATAGACTTCAGTGAGGTTTTTTTCCCGGTTGGATTCTACAATCGAAACAAAGGGTGTCATCTGAAAGTGTCGGAAACTTATTAGCCTATAGAAGCTATTACTGGAGCTGCTAAATGATGTGGACTTTGATAAGGATATCGAAAATACCTGTCACATAATATTGCTTGCAGTATCTTCTGTGAAATATAGGCGGCTGATGTAACACCAGGGTCAAAAAGCTTGTAAATCATTGAATAAGTTGTCCATAAAACCGCTTCACACAATCCAGTGTTTAAGAGCAAATAAAATGGACTGGTGTTTCTTTTAAGTGGAAGAATTGGGCAAAAAAACGTCATATTTAGCTAAGGCTCACTTTATTCGTTTTGACCACACTTTTCGTATTAGTTGATTGCTTATGGCCTCAGTAAAGATCAAATTATTTGTGGTAAGCAGGCATATTTCGATAATTCCGTGGGGCCTAGCATGGGTCATTCTACAGCAGTCTGGAATGCAGCGCTGGGGAACGAAATGACCTGACCAATGCAGAAGCGACCAGCAGGGCATTTATATCAGCAAAACATACCCATAACTACCTACTCTGCCAAAAGAAGATGTTTGAACGTCGTAATGTTTGTTTTATTTACGGGAAGAATTGGCATTCATACAGCTCTAACAAATGCCAGCGGTCACCCACCGAAATACACAAGAAGTCCAATGCCGCTTAACTTAGTGAGAGGCAAACGTTGAACCATTGCTAAAAGACTGCGCCAGTAGCCGGGTTCGGAGCCGGCGCGACTTAACTAAGGGGAGCATGTACTAACGATAGCGTCAATTCCATGCCTGGGAAACGCCATCGTCTAGCCTGCATTAGGTGAAACATATACAACGTTCTATATGACGTCCTGTCGTAATAAATATGTCGTCATCGTGACTGAATGTTGATTCAAGTTCACATGGGATATCACACCTTATTGGGGCATTAAGAGAGGGTTAGTCATAGACTTACTTGCTGACAAATAGTGACTTAATAAGTCACGGTTTTATATCGAAATATCTCAGATTCTAATTCAACAAATGTCAAGTCCGCGCCATCGTAATTATAAGCTGAGGATGATTGGAAGCTTCTCAAAATGTAGGTCATCCATCGGATCTTAGTTTCTATCAGCTGTGCTGTCCCACTGACAGTCCGATTCGCAGTGTTGACGATTTGATGACGTTTCTGAAAGCCGGGATCATGTCTGGGGACACGGGACCGTCTCCATCTTTATTCTTTCTTTTTTTTTTTTTGTATATTGAATAACACGCTGAATGGACAGAAAGTGTGGAACGGACATTACAAAGGTTGCCTTTACTGTGGCTCTTTTTGTGACTGAAGAAAAGTGCCTCGAGGTTTTCTTGGGACATGTCTCGCTGTTACTGTTGGCTTTAGAGCCTGTATTGCCTGGTATTGTAGCCCGCGTTGCCAGTGTTCTAACAATACCGCTTGCTGTTACTGTTGGCTTTAGAGCCTGTATTGCCTGGTATTGTAGCCCGCATTGCCAGTGTTCTAACAATACCGCTTGCTGTTACTGTTGGCTTTAGAGCCTGTATTGCCTGGTATTGTAGCCCGCATTGCCAGTGTTCTAACAATACCGCTTGCTGTTACTGTTGGCTTTAGAGCCTGTATTGCCTGGTATTGTAGCCCGCGTTGCCAGTGTTCTAACAATACCGCTTGCTGTTACTGTTGGCTTTAGAGCCTGTATTGCCTGGTATTGTAGCCCGCATTGCCAGTGTTCTAACAATACCGCTTGCTGTTACTGTTGGCTTTAGAGCCTGTATTGCCTGGTATTGTAGCCCGCATTGCCAGTGTTCTAACAATACCGCTTGCTGTTACTGTTGGCTTTAGAGCCTGTATTGCCTGGTATTGTAGCCCGCATTGCCAGTGTTCTAAAAATACCGCTTGCTGTTACTGTTGGCTTTAGAGCCTGTATTGCCTGGTATTGTAGCCCGCATTGCCGGTGTTCTAAAAATACCGCTTGCTGTTACTGTTGGCTTTAGAGCCTGTATTGCCTGGTATTGTAGCCCGCGTTGCCAGTGTTCTAACAATACCGCTTGCTGTTACTGTTGGCTTTAGAGCCTGTATTGCCTGGTATTGTAGCCCGCATTGCCAGTGTTCTAACAATACCGCTTGCTGTTACTGTTGGCTTTAGAGCCTGTATTGCCTGGTATTGTAGCCCGCATTGCCAGTGTTCTAACAATACCGCTTGCTGTTACTGTTGGCTTTAGAGCCTGTATTGCCTGGTATTGTAGCCCGCATTGCCAGTGTTCTAAAAATACCGCTTGCTGTTACTGTTGGCTTTAGAGCCTGTATTGCCTGGTATTGTAGCCCGCATTGCCAGTGTTCTAAAAATACCGCTTGCTGTTACTGTTGGCTTTAGAGCCTGTATTGCCTGGTATTGTAGCCCGCATTGCTGCTGTTCTAAATTTTGGAAATGTAAAAAGCGCTGGAACCGTTTTTGTTTCATAATGTGTTGTGACCATCGCGGTCTTTGTATATCTTTGTATACCGTTTGCGGCAGAGAACGCGATGCCTCGCCTATAACCTACAGTGACACAGGCCTGCATACGCAGTGTTGTACTATTCAGACGTCTTTTGGGTCCATGGTTCATATTTACGAACCGATGTCGCAGGCATCATTACACACACATGACGTAAGCACACCATCCCCAGATCCCCAAACATGTGTTAACGATGTAAGTAAGTTACAGAGAAAACTACATTAAAAGTCGTTAAGGATTTGTTATCCACAACAAGCATGTAGACGGAGGACGATAGCCCGAGGAGATACTTTCAGGTTTCTATTTTCACCTTGATAATGCGGCGGCAGTCAGTGAACGTTTTATGGGAAAAGACGGAGTAATATATACTGTAACTTTCATTTAAATTTGTGAATGTCTGTGTGTGCGTGTGTGTCTGTGTGTGTGTGTGTGTGTGTGTGTGTGTGTGTGTGTGAGAGAGAGAGAGAGAGAGAGAGAGAGAGAGAGAGACAGAGAGAGAGGAAGAGATAGATAAACAAATAAAGCATTTAAGAGAGAAAGAAAGAAAGAAAGAAAGAAAGAAAGAAAGAAAGAAAGAAAGAAAGAAAGAAAGAATGAAAGAAAGAAAGAAGGTGGAGAGAAACCTGGAGAGACTTGGAGAGAAAGAGTGACAGAGTGGAAGAAAGGAAAAGACGAAAAACTAGAGACATACAGAAGGGAAAGGAATGGATGGGTTGTTTGCAAATAAAAACATCTAAATTAGGATAATGCTATAGTTTCTCAAATGATATACCATGACAAATCGCTTCGGCACACTTATACTAGTCAAAGGAGTCGCAACGATTCTCCGGGTGTCGCTGGTGATAACTGCGTCTATGGAATTCAAGCTCACGTTCCATTTAACCGTCGGGCTGTTCCGTACGTGACCGGAAGAGGATTACCTAACAACAATGCGTCAAAGAGCTGTTTTCAAAGTGATTTGTAATAAAGAATTTAAAAAACACACGTGCATCATAGCTCTCGTCGCACTTCTTCCCACGATTCTGATTTCGCAATGCCAGATCTTTGTTTGGCCCATACGTGTCAAATAGGGGTGTGGGAATCATTATAACCACACACACCGGTCATAGTTAAGATGCTGTAAGTATGAAGAAAATATAAACAAATGATATAATAGCCATGCCCTTAAACCCCTGTGTCTGTCTAAACGTGTAAGAAAGGAAATATTTGACCCGAAGTGTGAAAAAGGAATATTGAATCAGAAGTCTCTTTGCTTAAAGAACTTTTCCTGAGAGGGATTCGGATGGTTGTGTGGCCGGAGTTACCCAGAGGTTAAAGTTTGGACAAAATATGTACTAAAAGGAGGGATGGAGCATGTAATTGTGTCAAGGGGCATGGTGCCTCAAGTCAGTCTGATTAAGACTGGGATGAGCGATGTTAGAATAAAGGTGTAAAAACGGTTGCTTCCAGAAAGGTGCCAAGGACAACATATGGCAAATGCTAAGTTATTACATGTCAGCAAGTGATATGGAATGGGGAAAGATGGTCAGAAGCTAGATGGTAGGAACGTTTTGGTTAAAGGCCAGAAACCATGGGAGTTAAAGTGACTGGATACTGTGGTATTGTAGCAAGTTGACAAGATAGTGTGTGTGTGTTTGTGTGCCCGTGTGTACATTTATATGAGAGAGGGGGTTCAAATAGAATTTGATGTCCATTAATCTAATATAAAAGGATGAGAAGGCGATCCAACAATAACCATTCCTTGTACTTTCGTAAGCAGTGAATAATTAAAAATCCCTGACTCGGTGCACCGACTAAGTAAATCATTCTGGCTGACCGTCGTGAACAAAAGCTTACTTTTTTGGCAGTAACGAGGGGTGGTAATGCAGGGCTGGAAACTCACTCACAACAGCCATACTGCTGGGAAAATCAGCTGGATTTCCTTTTCTTCTTTCTCTGCTCTCTCTCTCTCTCTCTCTCTCTCTCTCTCTCTCTCTCTCTCTCTCTCTCTCTCTCTCACACACACACACACACACACACATTTTTCTTTGCTCACACTTTCTCTAGATTTGTTCTGTAATATCTGAGCTGTTTCTTATATCTGCTTTTTCACACGATCATTATATATATAAGCTCTTCTTTTCTTTTCATTTCTTTTCTTTTGCAGTCTATAGTTATTTAAATAACTCAAGTCTTAACAGCCCCTTCTACATCACATTACAGCGAAGTTATTCGACAAGACACACCGATTCATTCTAATTTCCCTTACGCCACTACACAGGCAGTTGCTAAACTTTATTTTTAGACAAGGCTATGATTTGCTTTCGTGACCCCTGAACCCATCTCCCACCAAAAACAAAAACAAAAAAAAGCATTGTTTTTGTGAAAGATTTTCTTTATAAATTATTCCACTTTGATTGGCATTCTGGTCAACCTGGTAAGAAAACTGATAACAGTAGTCTAATTTATAACTAAGTTGATCTCCCAGTTGAATAGACGTTGGGTAAGCAACGTTGTTTAGATGTTGCTTTTGGTCACAACTAAACCTCAACGCCTCTGATGTTTTTGATGCAATGTTGACTAGACGTCGGAAAATCGACGTTGAATAGACGTTGAATAGATTCACAACCAACAAACAATCTCCTTGTGTTATCGCTCACCGAAAATGGCAGCCATGACAGGTCACTGTCAAGGTAGACCGAAAGAGGACGTAAATTACGAAAATTTCAAGAGCGCACAAGTTGTTACCCATCAGTTTGTTACCCATCAAATTGTTACCCATCACAAGTTGTTACCCATCAAGTTGTTACCCATCAATTTGTTACCCATCCTTGTTTTTTAAATGTTCATGCAAATTAACTTCATGTGTAACTTGCATGTTCGGATGACCCAAGGGTGGGGGTACTGTGACAGGGGGTGACCACACTGTGATTATCGCTGTATTGGCGGCTAGTTCAATATTTTCCAGACATCTATACAACGTCGGGAGATAGACGTTGTTTCGATTCCCATTTGTAACCTTTACACAGCTTTGGATAATCGACATCTATCTAACGTCGAAGGGTAGACGTTATTTCAACTTTCATAAACAAGCAAAACCCGACGTTGATACGACTTCGGGAGCGACGTTTATGCAACGTTGAGCAGTATTTATTGGGCTGTGTGTTCAGTCAAGAGAAACGGCGTGGTAACCAGTTCCGGTGTTCACCAACGCAGCTTAAATGCAAATACACCCTCCAACTCAAAATCTGTGCAAATGTGAATGTCACTCATTCAAAAGGCAAAACTTAAGCTCAAAACAAGTCTGGAATCAGGCTGACTTTGAGCCAGCATGGATGTGGCTTAAAATGAAATAAAGCCACATAAGATGGCTAGTGAGCTTTTGTGTATCTCCATCACATGTCTTAAGTACTTATTTCACTCATTTTCAATTATGCAAGCAAACCTTCCCACTCCGCCCACAGATAGGGTTTGTCGCTTAGCAGAGTCCCAACACTGAACAAGTTCGAAATCATATTTTCAGAAAAAGGCTTAAGTGAGTTTGAAACTCAAGTTTCCGGCTCAATTTGAATGTGAGTTTGAGTAAAATTGTTATATCTTCGTCATGGAAGAAAGGGTTAACAGCTCTTAACCCCAATCCTCCCCCCTACCCTCTCACATTGGGCAACATTCTTTGAAATAATAAATGATCCGCGCTACACCCTTAAGCCACCAAACACTCAAACAATTAATTGGATGTAATTTTAAGAAAACCTTATTTATCCTTTAACATTGGAAAGGAATCTCAGGTTTTTGCCTGAACTGTTTGATTTATCGCCGCGGCTTTCCATTTCTTCACTTTGATGGCGAAACGACTGATCAAACTGTCTAAAAAAAAACACAAATAACAAACGAGCTGATCAGATAAATGTGCCTATTGTGTAGATTTATTTGTGAAATTCTTGTGTAAAAAAAAAGTTGCTCAACTTATTTGGTATACCCTCAAAGGCATTATCATTCCCAACTTTCGGATGCTTTTTACTTGAGACTGTAGCTGGTATACATTTTGTGGCAGTAACGTTGACTGAGTCACCCTCTCTAGCATATAACATCTATGAGCCTACAGGGATAGGATTTGGTGAAATCAAACGTTATAAGTACATTAGTAATGGACGTCGACACGAGGTTGGGCCACGGCCATCAACACCTGGCGTCTTAAACCCGCTTTACACGATCCGTTTTTGCTGCATGGGCGTGCTCATGGCAGCAAGCTGTATCGTGTAAACACAAAGTTTTTATGATTTTTATGACCCATCCGTCGTCACGCAGCAAGCTCGCGGAAATAGAGCCCGTCCTATTTTTTTCGTGAGCACAGATATGCTAATCAGACCACATGAAAGAGATTAACCGATAAGTGTCTCAACAGGATGCCAGGCCAGTTGCTTAAAGCCATTAAAAGTTGGGGGAAAGGAGCAATTTTCAACTGAACCCCGAGGTAAGTGGGGCAGCTTGGCCATTAAAATGTCGTTAAGTGATAATCAAGGAATTCGGTGCTGCACTGTGTAAACTCCCTGAATTTCGATGTACGCTTTGCTCGTGAGTTTTTAATTTGAGCATGCCCTGCCGTGTGAAGCGGCCTTTACACACAGAGTCCTAAATACAACAAAGTTTCGACCTTTGAAAACGACGTCATTTCAGCGTTGGAATTATGTCTACTGGGACGTGTCTAGAGGAATCCTTAAAATCCGATACCTGTGTCTCTTGTCGCGTCTTTTGATATTACGTCCAATTGCTAAACCTGCGATCGCCTTAAAATAGCATAGCTTAACAAAGAAATGACAACAGCAGTCGTTTTATCCGTTGGTAAGTCATCGCAATGTCACAGGCCATAGACAGAAAGTAATTCCCAGCTGAAGCTCGAAGGCTTTGAGGCAACAAACGTCATTATGTAGCGTCAGTCCAGCTTACTCATGTGCTTAAATGGTCCACTTTTTTCCTTCCGCCAAGCCTTATTATAGATACACTTCTGACCAATACTTAGAAATAACTTCCTGACAGAAGCCCGCGTAATGCGGCTCTTCTTTTTACAAATAGATAATCGAATATCAACATTTTAAAAAAGCGGCCGCGTTTCAGGTCTAGGCAAGATCCTCTTGAAAACAGAGTGACAGTTATTTTTAACTTGTAACTTGGTGACGTCACGATTCCTTCTGGGCATGGCTGTGACGCTGTGTACTGTTTAAAAGCTACTAAACTGTGTTATTAGAGTTGACTTATCAGAGGAGTGGATTGCTTTTATGGGAGTAGGCGGTGATGTTAAGAAATACAATGGTACCTAAATAGGACCACAAGTCGGAAGCGAACTAAAGTGGTCCGATTTGCAGGCCTCCCTAATAATGGAAGGCAACTATAACTGGACTGTTAAAAAGTGGTCCCATTTGTGGGTGGTTCGGTCCCGGGATTTAGCTTGATCCAGTTCCTTTGACGAATTACATTTTGTTCTGTATACAATGTAACATGGTCCTAACAAGGGTACTGGACTACCACTACCATACTGAAATCGTCTCTTTGCTTGATGTCCTGCATTCTAAGAAGCGCAAAATTTACAACTAATTATTATTATTATCATTATTTTTATTATTATTATTATTATTATTATTATTATTATTATTATTATTATTATTATTATTATTATTATTATTATTATTATTATTATTATTATTATTATTATTATTATTATTATTATTATTATTGTTGTTGTTGTTGTTGTTGTTGTTGTTGTTGTTGTTGTTGTTGTTGTTGTTGTTGTTGTTGTTGTTGTTGTTGTTGTTGTTGTTGTTGTTGTTGTTGTTGTTGTTGTTGTTGTTGTTGTTGTTGTTGTTGTTGTTGTTGTTGTTGTTGTTGTTGTTGTTGTTGTTGTTGTTGTTGTTGTTGTTGTTGTTGTTGTTGTTGTTGTTGTTGTTGTTGTTGTTGTTGTTGTTGTTGTTGTTGTTGTTGTTGTTGTTGTTGTTGTTGTTGTTGTTGTTGTTGTTGTTGTTGTTGTTGTTGTTGTTGTTGTTGTTGTTGTTGTTGTTGTTGTTATTATTATTATTATTATTATTATTATTATTATTATTATTATTGGGAACAGAATATATACAGCCTAGCCATTAAGTACTTCGGGACTGGAGTGAGGGGATGGGGCTGGGGTTGTTCCAACCCTTATGTTACAGTCAGTACGTGACGTCACAAATTTTTGCAAATTTTTACAGATAAAAGGTCCAAAATTTTGCTGTAACTCTTTATGGATGGTCCCTTAATTGTTATAGTTTTCATCTAATTTGCAGATAGATAAATTCACTGGCGTTACTTCTGCGTGTCTCACTTCGTCTCGTTTTGTTTCGTTATTATTTTACACACCACAAAGTCAACACAATAAACTGCTTTATAGCTGAGTGTAACAGCTGTGCTTGACTTCAAGATGTTCTCTTGCCCGGTAATAAAAGTGTGAACGATATTTATGACCGATCAGTGGGGAAAAATTCCTGTTATCATAAAAATAATTGAAAAAATATCGACCTCTAAAATGTAAGATTTTAAGAAGAGCATCTGATTAGTCCTGATGCATTTATTTTTAAAAATGCTAAAAAAAAAAATCATAAAAAACTCACTTTGCCCACATTTCTCATTTGATGTGACTTCTGTTTGAGAAGAGACATTTAATTTAATCTGTTAATGGCTCTCGAGTCCTGAATCTTTGATAATAACCTCTGATGTTTGTGCAGTAAACAGGGAATGTTAACTAAAACACTTGATCTGCGTCACAGTGAATGAAATGGGTTGGTGACATCATAATATAGAATAACACAGGAATGACAGTGAAACATGGGTAAGATTCTCTGGATGCGGGACCATGTCGTTACTATTTCTAGATTACCCTAGAAATGCGAAGATCCACCCTTTTATGCAGATGTATTATTACACTGATGTAATTTGCTGTAACAACGTTTCCATACGAATGGCAATTTTATTTCGCAGTGGATTTACAACAAGCCCATTAAGCGTCTGCACAATGCTTACGGTAGCCCAGTGAACATTTGACACTCTTTACAAGTGGAATCGACGTTGGTACTGTAGACAAACCAGTGCGGGATGTGGTTACTAATAAAGGTCGAAACAAAGTGTGTTTTCCGACGTTAGATAGACGTTGGCAGAGCGACGACTATGCCACACCTATTTTCAACGCTGCGGTTTTGGAATGGTTTGAGATATGACCAGGATTTGAAATGGAATCCTTGGAAACGGGTCCTCCCATGGGACTACGCCAAACTTATCCTGCCGCCAACATGGCTCTATTTTTGTGATAGTTTATTGTAGAACCTTATTTACTCCAAACAATGTCAAGATAAATGTTCAACGTATTTTTAACGTTTAAAGCCTTCTGCGTCTACTTCCGTCATCAACATTGTATTTCAACAACATGCCTGTGTCCCCTCACGTAGCAATAGTGACCTGTATCGCGATATGAAACGCCAAATAGTTCCTGGGTGGCTTTTTGAGCGTTGCACATCCATGCTTATAGACGCTGCACAAGGTGAACATTTTTTTTAAGTTCTAAGGTGTCATGTTGTGTTTTTTCAAAGCAGTTCTTACTCAAAAACTAACTAACTAATCATTAACAGAAACAGTCTGGCCTGGCTGAAAAAAACAATAAATAAATACAAATAAAAATACTGAAATATAAGTGCTCCATTACATTGTCATGAGCTATTTGGTAACACTTTATTGCCTTGAAACAGCTGTCCGTGAATGGCGTAGTAATTGTACTCAGTGATTGGGTCTGATGGGTGAAATCGCATCCTAATGTATATACAACTGTTATTCAATCATCTGTCAGAGATTGACAGTTCAATACATGGCCTCGGGTGGGCCCTGATTCATAAAAAAATATCATGAATACGATCCCCGAGAAAGGTTTGTTTTGTTTGTTTGTTTTTTTTTGTTTTTTTTTCTTTTTTCTGTTTTTAGTATGCAGTTGCATTTCAATTTGTTTTCCAGTTTTACATGCATTGCTTTTTGGGTACAAGTCCGGCCTTGTTACACGAGAAGGATATCCGATTCCGGAATATGCCTTGTCGCAAGGAAAAATGAGGCCGTTCAAAAAGTAATCTACTCGTATCACGTAAGATCTCAGGTGTGAGAAAAATCACGCAATGGCACGTGATCTCGTTTGATTTTTGCGTGAGTACACCTTTTCACTGCCCTTTTCCCCGCAGTGTGCGAGTGATTCCACGAGGAGTCCGCCGTGACGTGTTTACCAGTCTTCACTAACTCCGCCTTATATAATGGGATTTCCAGAAGTGCTGAAAATGAGTTAAGAGGTTCTTAAACCACTTGTTTGTAGCTAAGCCGTTTTCCAAGGTTTCGTTTCTGCCTGCTACAGTTAAACCTCTCCTTCTCCATCAGTCCACAGGTTATGGAACTACTTTATTCCTAAATTAAAAGCCCGCTCATTTCAAAAAAAAAAGTAAATAAATAAAAATAAGACCACCATAGACATGATTTTTCTTGAGTCGTAAGGAGGCAAAAGTGCAGGTTTCTTCTGTATGAGCTTATTTTAGATAGCTTTATTATATCATTGTACACAAGAAGAAAAATTAACAAAGGACATCAAAGCAGGCCGGAATCCTGTAGTGTAAAACACTCATTAAAAATTAATAAAAATAAATAAAAAAAGCTGGCGTGTAATGCACAATGCTGATGTAATGTACAGTACTTTTGTACAATGCACAATGCTGATGTGTAATGCACGAATAAGTTTAGCACAACAAAAAATAATCCATGAAAGAATATAACCCTCTTGTGGCTTTACGATTGTTGCGGTGTGGCTGACTAAGTCTATTTCGGAACTGAATGTTGGCTGGGAATTTATTAACTTTTAATTGAAATTGTTGATGAGGTTCAAACCACTCAGAGAAAAGCGATTGATTGGCTTCATCAGTGTGTTGCTTAACAACCATGCAGAGACAATACATGAGCATCAATGAATCACAGATTATTGATCAGCAAAGCTTTTATTTTCATTCAGCGTTCCTGCAGAACTCTGGAAGGTGCAGTTTCAAATCCCCTTATGATTTTCTTCGTACTCCTCCAATAAAGTAAACACCACAGAATTCAATTTTTTTGTGTCCTTTTGATTAATCGCAACATGCCAAGGCTGGGCAGAAATATTATCAATTGCACTGGCAACGAGGTCTCCGGTTATCTCACGCGTAAAATACGTGACCCCTAGATTGAAACAGGAGATTCAACCTCTTACGTGAACCAGGGTAACTCTAGCTTGTTATCTGTAGTCACCAAGCAATAGAGATGACCAATTCACGTCGGGGGTCAATGCACTCCGGTGCTTGGTCGTTGCCTGGGTAACAGTTCGTCCCGCCGTGTCACCTTTCCCCGCTGTGTGAATTCTATTAAGTATGTTCATATCTATTATAACAAGAAACATTTTCTATGATTTTCTAGGACATTTTAATCTGTCATTAAGATCACACAGCAGCAATTACTTTTCTTCCAACACAATTTTTTATTTGATTTGTTTCTAATATTACAGAAAACAAGCTGCTTCTGGCATATTTTGTGGGCTGTTTTTGTGTTCCTTCGCTCTGTCATGGTATTAAGTAACTAGGGGCTTTTTGGGGACAGATATTAATCAAACACAATGAGCCGTGACTTATTTCTAGCACATCCCCGCAATTCAAAATAAAGTAACATTTTACAAGCATGGTGTGGGACCAGTCAAGAATGGTCTTCTAATGAGATATTATTATAGCCATTGTTTTATTTCAACAGCTCATTTGAGAAGAATGTAACAGAACAAAGAAACTCTCTTCCATTAAAAAGTGCAAGTGTTAAAAATAGCTCCTGAAAATGAGTCCTGTGGGGAAACACCGTCGACACTGTTTGCTTTAGAAGATACATGCAAACTGTTTGAGAAAACATTTTAAATAGACGCGCTGCTCAACATATCAGGACGCATTGCTCAACACATCAGAACGCCTTGCTCAATTCATCGAGAACGACTTAATCAACACATCAGAATGTCTTGCTCATCACATCAAGATCATCTGAAGCACTTATATAAAACAATCAAATATGTTTGTTTGTATAACATATGGAAATTTAAAATTGTTGAACGAATAGTTCACGATTTTCTTCAAAATGAAGTCTCTTATTGCAGAAGAAAAAGTCTAATGGGTTAAGGTGTAATGGGTTGAGGTGCAATGAACACCAGCAAAAAGCGAATTTCTTCTCAGAAAAAAACAGGCTTAATTAGGATGCGGTATTTTGTTTATTTCTCAGTAGTAGGTTGTCTACTTGGCAAGTATTTGATACATCAGACTGTTAAGCATTCCCATAATTCCATTAACCTTTCGCATTCCATTAGAAGCTTTCCTAAGTGTATACCACTGATTCTAACAGTCTTAAAGTTCCTAAATTCCATCTAACACACCTTTTCCATTGGGAAGAATTTTGTTCAGGAAAAAATCAAGACTTGTCCATTTGGTCTGTAAATGAATAGTGAAACAAAAACAGCTGAAGTAGAGTCAATGAACATGTTATCCCTTAAGTGGCTGATTGCGAGTTTTTGCCGAATAGCTTGTTATTTTGAGTTACTTCCACTTTACCCACATAAAAATTAGAACATCATCGAAACTATCTCTTTAAAATCAGGATACAATTACTTTTAATTTGTAACTCTCACCTGTTCTTTTTTAAATAAATTTTTATTTGTGTTTTTTTTTCTTTTCAAACATATAATTGCAAATTATTTTTAAGAGCCTTAACAAGGCAAGACTCGTCCAAAAGTTTTAAGATTCGAAACAACACCTACGCAGTGATGGTGGATTTAAAGAGTGAAACAGCATTCAAAATCATTGCTATTTTTTACCCCCTAGTTTAACGGAGCATTAACCGAAGTTCAATTGTCTGCAGACTAAGGGCAATGTACGGATAAAAAGCGGTACCAACGCAATGAGGGATGGATTATAGCAGGTGCTTCAACCACTTGTTTTTGTCTTGAATCTTGATCCGATACGTTCACTTTCCCGACTCGTTTGTACTTAAAATCTGGATAAATGTATACCCTGTTGTTTCATTAACAATGCAATTACACAACCGTGAGAAAGTTAAGTCAGGTTTTTAGCTCACCATATTTTGTTTCTGTTAACTAGAAATATACACAATGTGTCCACGCATAATAGACAATGTGTCCTACTATACAGTGTGTTCCCGCATACATGGCGTGGTTGTAACGTCAAATTTTAACGTTGGAAGTGCCGTACAGGGTTACGGTGATTTTCATTAAGATTCAATTACTGATACTTAGGGTACAGATGTACTTACCATGTGAAATATAGTCTTATAGGGAAAAATGCAACTACCAAATTTCGCAGTGTTGGCCAGATTTTTCTGATAATGAATATGGCATCCCGCATCTGACGACGAATTGAATTTTTAAGCAGCGATAGGATTCTGAATTCGTTTTGTTTTCGTCTCGGTTTTCCTTGCCTTTACAAAGTCGGTCATGTGTCGGAGATTGTATTTGTATTTCCGACAGTGACAATGTTTTGGGAAATATTTTTCAACAAACAAATATAAATATATAGCTGTTTTTGTTGGCTTTTAAAAAATGATTTACGTGAAACTCATGAGCAAATTCATTATTATACCACGAGTTATATGACTAACGAACAACCGATTCAGTAACTCCAAATTATACTTTTGTTTTCCTTTTTGCGTAAGAAAAAACACACGATAAAAATAAAGCTTTTGATGATACAATTTCTTTCAACACTCGCATTCCAGTGATCGCTATTTCTCGCAGAGCAAGAGATGCAGCGCAGTGTCTCTCTGGGCTTTTCGCACTGCAGTGGTGAGGAACATCGTTACCGTCCTTGGCTACGCGCATGTCAGCGGTGGCAATTCGTACTCATTTGTCAAGATAATAGCGTGAGGAATGGCTAATATGAGAGATTATGTGGTTAATCCATCATTACATTTAGGGAATAGCAATTATTCTTTGTTGAAACATATTATCCCGTCGAGAAAGCCTGTTGAAGGAGGATGCTTGCAATGTTTATGTGTAGTGCTAACATTAGCCATAACAGTAAGTCACAACCTGGCCATTCTATAAAGCAAAAGTCCGCTGTTTAACCATCAGTTTGGCGCATTCAGCAATTTAGACGATCCCATTCAGGAAGATTTAGCTGTAAACGATGTGCACATACAGAATAGACCACACATAAAAAATAATGTTAATCACTTTCTGGTCAGAAAAAGAAAAAGTTGCAAAAAGATGTATTGCAAACCCCTAGCAACCAATCTAAAGCACAACAGAGCAGCGAGTTTCTAAAAGAAATAATTAATTAGCTCAATTAACAGCAGTAAACAATTAAAAGGAGAGAAAAATAAAACACCTTGAAAAAAGAAAAAAAAAGAGCTGGTTTACTGTGCAAAGAATGTTCATTTGATAATGTGTTTGATTGGTCATTATTTATTTTTAAATTGAATTCAATTAGATTAAATGACTAATATCACAAATTCAATAGCTTTATCAATGAAATAGTTAGTTACATCAATAATAAAATTGAATCCGCGTTACCACAAGCTCAATTGCCAATGTCTATAATGGAATTTCGATGTGAAAAATTGTCAGCTATCAAAAAAGTGTCTCTCAGAGAAACACCTTCTAACGCATAGAAAATCAGCGGACAAAATTTAATTTTGCCAATCTTATTTCACAAAAGCTACTACTGTAAATGTGTCATAAATTGTAAAGGAAAGTATGACAAACTATTAAAGCGTAATAGGGCTCTCTTGGTAGAATATCAAGTAAAAAAGTTAAGTGAAATTAGTTGCACACAGTAGGGTTAGTTCACAGTAATTATCGTGATGTCAGTACTGCAAAAATGTCGGAAATATGTCATGTTTTTGTGGCTGACGTTGTCACAAAATAACAACCACTGGGCATCTAAGCAGGCAGATATGTGTAAAGTTAAGGGTTTCCTCTGCCCCATTAGTATACTCACCTCTGCCTGTGTCACGCAACGATGCTGACCTTAACAGTCATGTGCAGTTAAACAAATGTAGCTTCACTCCGGAAAAATGGAAGCAAGAAAACAATACACATTTGTATCGGATCGGTATAATAAGATTGTACAGTCGTATAAGTCGTATGATAAGGGGCACAGCCATATCATAAGGTGTACAGTCGTATGAGATCTAAAGCCGTATAATAAAGCACACAGCCGTATAGTAAGGTGTACAACCGCATATTAAGGTGTATAGCAGTACGATAAGGTGAATAGCCGTATGATTAGGTGTATAGCCATATAATAAGGTGCACTGCACTGTGACAAGGTGTATAGCTGTATGATAACGTATACAGCAGTATGATAAGGTGCATAGCCGTATAAGGTGCACAGCTGTGTAATAAGGTGTAGAGCCCTATAAGGTTCACAGCAGTCTGTTAGGTGCACAGCCATACAATAAGGTGTACGGCCATATGTTAAGGTGCACAGCTCTATGATAAGGGACACACCCATATAAAATGCACAGCCGTATAATAAAGCGCACAGTAGTATAATAAGGTGCACAGCTATGTAATAAGGTGTCAAGCCGTATAAGATGCACAGCCGTATGATAGGGTGCACAGCCATGCAATAGGGTTCACAGCCGTATGAGAAGGTGCACAAACACAAAATAAGACGTGCAGTCTTATGATAAGGTGTAGAGCCGTGTAAGGTGAAGAACCGTATAATAAAGTGTACAGTTGTGGCGAAGAAAATCATATTCCAGGGAATGATTTAGAGATTCCGATTTATTTACAAGCAAACGTTTCCATTTTGTGAAAGCAAATAGAATATTAAAGAATTACCAGTTCAAATTAATCCCAGATTTTTTGGCCTCAAATTACCCGTCATCTGCGTAAGAGTGAGAAGCAGGCATGGGTAATAGTTGAGCCTGTAATAGTCTCTCTAAGACTGCATAATAACGGGCACCTTTATTCATTGAATACTAAAAGATAATTCCAGTTTTAGGCTTAATCGTGACACTAAATTGAAAGATACAGAAGACACTTGACCTTGTCTTTGAGCCATGCCTACAAATACCCTAAGCTTTCACAAGCACCTTCCAACTGCGATACGAACTTGCCCCTTAACACCCGAGGTTACTTTTCTATGGATTAGGATCAGATGGTTGACAAACATTCCCAAAGGCATTGATTTCTCATTGGATATCCATCTTTTTTGTGATGCCATATGCTTTCACTTTTGTTAGCTTTGCGACGGAGCTTTCAATGTCCTAGGATTACAGTCTTAACTCTGCGAAAGTCTGACGAAGCCAATGAAAGGCATTCATTATTATCAAGTCCTTTGCAGTTACTTTTTTGTCCTGCTTTTAGACATTGTAAGTTACGTCGTGACCTAAATGCATTATCAGTAAAGAATGCAACGTTCAGAGAAAGTCATAAGGAAGTCAATGAACGCCGGCAGACAAATTACGACTACGCATAAAATGAAAGGTTTTTAGATGTTTGCTTGACGATTGTACTTTAAAATCAAGCATGGATTTTATAAAAAGCAACTAATAAAAACCTCGACGTCACCACGAGCATGTTAGAACGTCATTGTGTGACGTGACATGATTGGAAAGGCGACGTTTTATATTTATATATCAACTCTTTCGAATGTTTCAGTGCTACGACTCCCTCCCTCCCTCCCTCCCTCCCTCCCTCCCTCCCTCCCTCCCTCCCTCCCTCCTAATAACACGTTACTTCAACTGTTGTAGGTGCCTTCAAAGGAGGGGTTCTGTCAATTAAGTGACATTACAAAGTAGTTTATCTCGCTTGCTAATAGATCCACATTCTCATTGCTGGATGGAAGCGATTGGCTTAGCATTGGTCCTTTTATTGTAATGTACTATATCTATTCGTTGATGTAGTTCAAAATGGATCTTTAGAAATACACTATAAATTACATTCTCAATACATGCGCGATTCCAAAAACAATTAGATGACAACAATACGTTTAACAACTTGAACATATACAACAAAAAAGAGTGTTACGCATTGTCTTTCCAAATCTATCATACCTCTCGGCCCTAGCTAAATCGGAACTCCCTGCTCTGGAAGTTAGACGAACTGTCATAACAAAAAGTTTCTTTGATAAATTGCAAAGTCCAGAAGATAAGCTGCACCGCATCCTACCCAAACCAAATAATCCCAACTACACTCTCTGCAAGCCCTGAAAATATCCACCACCCAAAATGTAAGACCTAAAGGTATAAAAATAGCTTCGTGCCATAGTGTTTAAGTTACTTCCAGTAAATGCCAGGTGGTATTGTAATTTCTAGTCTCATTAACAGTACTATTGTAAAATGTCTGCGTCACTTTTACATATAATCTATTTTTTTTGGTTTTTTACAAATGTATGCATGTTTTAGTATTTGTACTATCCAACATGTTATACTAGCTATCACTAAGTTGCAATAAATAAAAGTTTATTATTATTATTATTATTATTATTAACAAGTTCTTTGTAGTACTACAAATAAAACAGTGTACGTGTACTAGTAATCTTTCGCATGCGTTTAAGTTTACTCAAAAAATTTTCACCCCTGAAGGAACTCACAGAAACACAATCTGCAGATATTCTGCAGATATGTTTATGTTTATTATTGTGACGTCACATAGCTATTATGACGCCACAAAGAGAACGCCCTATAAAAGAAAAACAACTGTGGCGTTACTTGCAATGTGGTACAGTATAATGTTATAATCTACAGCAAGCAGAAAGATAAAATACATGGCTAAAGCAGTTAGTTGGAAGAGTGAAAACACCTCATGATTAAAGAACCGATGGCACCGAAGGCATCGGTGAATTGTTTATTGCCCATGTCATCATTGAACCGTGTCCAAGCCGTGATAAATAAAGAGCCATATCCAGACAGAAATGCTAGTGTCTTGATAATGCAAAGTAAAGAAAAACAGTGGAAATAAAAGAGATAAAAACTATCAAGCGTTTTTGTTCGCTTTTCATCAGATGTTGTAAAGGAACTACGCGGCATATTAAATAAAGGCCGATTGTTATCAGGGGAATTTGCAAATTCGTTTTAAGCTTTGTTTACTGGGACAATTTATGTGGCTCGTGACATAACTGTGGGCACTTTCAGCCCATGGACCTTGGAAATTACAATTTGAGTGCACAAGTCTGCTATGCACAATTCACTGTTTTATTGTTGTTGTAAATTTGAACAGATATCTGAGAACCAAAAATGGGTGTTGTTTTTAATCTTGCTGAGGATTTCAACTGTAACTCTGACAGTTTAGCTTATAGTTACTCTACTGAGCAGTGCCTTAATTACGAAATCATGTATACCGGTGCATTGGTGCCTCAGGACGTTAAAAAGTCGTCAGGGAGGAGCTAAAACATTGTCGAAGAAATAGCGGAAAATTTAGCCTATCCAGATCTTAATAATAAAACAACCATTTTTGAAACCTGCAAGACTGCGATACTGTGGTATCGGACACCATTATCTGTTGGTGTAACGGCCTCGTTACATTAATAGCCCTTGCACCTACCTTTGAAAGTTTGTAATACATATATATTTGCTTATGAAAGCAAATGCAACTAAAATACTCTTGCCATACCAAGAAGAATAATAGCGTTGTTCCATATGCCTTTGTATGAAACAGATCGACCGGCTAGTGATTTCATTTTAGTTTTCCCCTTAAAGATGAGGCTCGCGCGGGGGTTTTGTTTTGGAAAATCTACATGCCTTGGGATTTATCAAATTTCTTCTATTTCTTCTTGTGAAATATATTCTTATTGTTTTAATTGTTTTAATTCTTATTATTTTACTTAGCACTTACCTTATCCAGTTTAAAATTGCTATTATAAATCTTAGAAGCGTTTCTTGAATGCGAGTGTGAGCACTAAACGCGCGAGCGCTAATTTTTTCGAACAATTTTAGCCAAAAGATCGTTTAATTATTTTTCTGCCTTAAGTTCAAAGATTAGTCTCCCTGCTGATTTATTTTTTAACTCGATTTTTGTAAGCGATATCGAGTTTCTTCCTTTTATTTACGATTTTGGTAATTCGGCTTTGGGATCAAAAATAAATATATTTTTCGTTGCCTTATCGTTTGCCTTAAATGTGGGATTGTAATACAGAATATAGAATATTATTAAATGACAACAGTGGTCAGACTACAGCTGCTCATTTTGGATATTCTACACAGTCACTGTGTATAGGCCCAATCTGGGACAAACTTTATGGAATGAACCTTGATTGCACATACATTAGTCTCTTGTAGTTGGTTATAGCACATTCTCACATGACGAAATGTCTGCCGAGAATATCTCTCTGGAGAGCGTGTTTAAATTAGTGTGTCAGTGTTGATTTTTCATAGATAATTTTCCGCTACTACGGGAAATAAAATAGGCATTCATATTAATTTGTCTATGTTGTGACGACATGAAAGATTGTAATTTTCGCTGTGGCTTGTCCTACAGCAACAATTGCAAGTACTATATTTTCAGTATATTGAAAAATATTATCAATAACTGCATTAAAATCAAGTGTTATCTTTGAGATTAATCAACCCACAATTAATTAATTTGCCCTATAACTGTATAACAAGCTCACGTTGTGGCTGCAAAAGCTACCAGTGTTTGGTAATGGCTGAAGGTTCTATCTAGGGCAGTATCTTCCTAGATCTAACCCAAGCAGCTTATTTCAGTAATGGTCGATGCTTCAACATTTGATTTGATTCCTTTTATACAATGTTAGAGACAATTCAGTGGAAAAAGCTAAGTCTATGTATATAAGGTTTATCAACAGAGCAAAAGTTTTATGTATTTGAAAGCTATGTTCATCTAAATTTAAACTGAAAAAATATGGGTGTTCTCCCAGTGAATTGTAATCTGTGTATCTGTGAATGGGAAATGGGTATGTGTGTGTTTGCTTGTTTGGGGTGGGTAGCTTTCTCTTTATGAAGTGAGGATATATGTATGCGTGGGCATTTGGGGGTGAGTAGTTTCCTCTATCAAGTGAAGATGTGTGTGTGAGTTTGTGTTTGTGAATGGTTTTCTCTCTATAAAGTGATGATATGTGTGTGGTGTATGTTTCTGGAGATGGTTTTACCTCTATGAAGTGACTATATGTATGTCTTTAGGGGGTGGTTTTCCCTCTATGAAATGAACGAAAGAGCGAATGTACAACTGAACTCTAATTATTAAAATTAAAAAAATTCTTTAAAAAAATAAATCGTTGGAAAAGTATTGGCAACAACGTCAGAACTATATTAAGACAACTGATGTGTGTAGAAAGAATATACAACTCCATTTATAAGAACTAATTGTATTTGCTTTAGATGAATGTAGTCCAGTGTGAGAGAATTTAGTTTTAGTATTTCTGTGATTAAGCTGTTTAAGTTTGTGTGCAAATTGGCAAGGATTTTGCTGGGAATTGCGAAAATAAAACAATTTTCTTTAAATGAGCTGAAGAATGAAGCTTTGATCCGGTGCGTCATGTTTTTACCACATTGATCATTTTATAAAAAAAACCATGATCAAAAATGTGTAATTATGATTCATGAACCAACAAGTGCTCTTCAAATGTTTTGGATGGTAACGCCTTTCTACTTAAGAGCTACTTGAAGGTCTCGTAACAGTTATTTTCAGTACTTTTATAAAGATGGAAAGAAAGGAATCCAGTCGCGATTGATTAAAGACTAATGACGTATTTTCTGTGTGTTACATAAGAGAAACGTTCGTTAACCTTTCCTTGTAAGTTTCAAAGAACTTTATTAAACACAAATAAAGTAAAGAAATAACTGTAGCGTTGCTCAGTAAGCCTTTTTTCTTCCCTTATAAAGTATGCTGAAGTTTATTGCGCAACATTTAATACACCAAATGCTTGGGCGCAAAATCCAGTAAGATGCTAGAATGAGACTGTTTTGGTAAGTTCTCAAAGGAGTTCGAAACTGTTTTTGTACAATGTGTTTATTACAACAGATATATTCCAAACAAATAATGTAAAGCACAATAAATATTTAGCTTGTATAGATAACAGAAGAAAAATATTCTGCGAAGAAATATTGGAACAACTTCATCAAATTATGGTTCGAGATATGCCTAAAGAGATACTTTAAATACATTAGTTATGGTTTAAACAATATTTACAGAATCGTACAATACCAGCCGTTTTTTTGTAAATTTGTATGCAGTGTTTTGCAGGTGACTAAACTGCAGGTACAAAGCGCTTCATAGACAAATTCAGGGACACTTACCGTATTCCTACATCACGTGTATAGATATAACAAAATACTATGCAAAATCTGCGGCATATGCTATAGAATGGTTTACATCTCAATCCTGCTGCAGTGTAAACAAACTTCCGGATTTTAATCCACCCAAGAATTTAGAAGTAACTCAAGTAGCGACTTTGTGAGTCAATCAAATGTTCAGTGACCAAAAACAATGGATTAGTATCTCACATGTTAGCAGACGATGCAAACAGAGAACACATGCTGAAGTAAAAGATCCAAGTGCATTTAAAAACAGCACTTAAAAGCATCAGCTTCGGCTTTCATGGACACTCACAAATATATAGGCAATCTATTGATGTCTATGCTGGTCGTTGATGTCAAGACCAACGCACTGTATTTATGCACAGATTTAGTTTATGTCATTTTGAAAACAGATAAATTAGGTCGTTCTGGTATTGCTCGCCATACGTTCATTGAGAAAAGAGTTCGCGTCAAATCTGGTCGCAACATCAGATAGTTAAAAAATTTGCTGAATAAAAGGAAACGCGTCCTGTGCTCTTGCTGAATTTTGTAAGAAAAATGCCATGTCATTTATTGCTTGTGTTACTGTTATCTTTTTGCTCGATCCGTTTATACGCGCATTTTGCTTGATTTATGAAGCAAACGTTTATTTTTGGAACAAAAATAATATTTTATTGTTTTGCTGTTTTGACTAGCAATAATAATGAGTACTGTTTTATTTACATAATTTCAATGGCCTCTGATGTATGCTTCAAGAGTAATCTTTGTTATGACGTCAGGACCTTGAACAACACACTCCCTTATTCTTTTCAGGAACTCTGTATTACGCTTAGCGAAACCTATAAAGGATTTAATGACTTCAGGCAGAAAGTTGAATGCCACTGTTTGGCAGAAAGCTTAATGCCACTGTTAGGCAGAAAGTTTAATGCCATTGTTAGGCAGAAAGTTTAATGCCACTGTCAGGCAGAAAGCTTAATGCTACTGTTAGGCAGAAAGCTTAAAGCCACTATCGGGCAGAAAGTTTAATGCCACTGTTTGGCAGAATTTTTAATGCCATTGTTAGGCAGAACGTTTGATGCCACTGTTAGGCAGAAAGTTTAATGCCACTGTTAGGCAGAAAGTTTAATGCCACTGTTAGGCAGAAAGTTTAATGCCACTGTTAGGCAGAAAGTTTAATGCCACTGTTAGGCTTGATTGGTACATATCTTATATGAACTCTGGGGCTGAATTTGCAGGAATCCATTGGTTTTACCCACCAAGGAGATAGCGCTTGAAAATGTGAAATGGGCACTTGAATCAAAGAATATTTCGGACAACATGTCGGTAGTTAATTTGTGGCAGGTAAGGGCTGTCTACTACTAAGGCTTGTCAAAAATGGAAATGGCTCAGAAGTTGAACAAAATGTCCATCTTTTTCATGGCCAGATCATTTTATACGTTTCGACCCCAGTATTTTTGATTATTGTGAAAGTCTGCGAGAAGAACCAGTCTGCTGCCTTTGCACATTTAAACACTCTCGGCAGGGTTTCAATGCAATATAACACGTGCTTGAAGGTTCTTGGCTTTTCGGACACTGGTCACCTTTTCGTTGGTATTTCTGACCTCTTTTCTCCGTGATTTGTCATTGATATTCAGGCGCCGTCCATGTTTGATGCCGCCTCTGTATGCTGTCAAGTCACTGCTACTCATACGATTTCCTCTGGATTTGATGATTAAAGGGTGCAATCTGTGATTGATAGGAAATAAAATGCAGCTATTTAGTGACATACTGATACCTCCAACTTCATTCTGTGGCACCAGCACTTTTCCTTATAAACATTGAATTAAATATGGCTTTCCTTTTGAACTAATGAGCCTATACAACAACTATGTACAGGTTACTACACGGCAATATGTCATCTACAGATCCGGTTTTGCAAGCTGGATTATGGACGCGGGTCTGGATTTAACTACTGCTAATTGGCAGACCTCGTTATTGGTCATTAATTTCCCCACAAAAAAACTTAAGTTTCAAATGAAGTTCATCAATGCAAGTCTCGAGTACGTTTTATTACAGGGAGTCATAAAAAGGAAACCAAAATCAGAGAAACTGCAAAAGAATTTAAATACGTGAGGAAACACAACAGGGACTGTACACATTACAATGGTACAAATTACTTGCCTTATCTTACAGTTTTTTTTTAAACTAACACAACTGTGTTCCAACTACGAGACACTCGGACAATCATAACTGAAGGGAAATCCTCCGGTTCTGTCTAGTTCACGCATACGGCGACCTGCGTCAATATCGAATTTTCGTCTAGTTCACGCGTGTGGCTACCTGCGTCAACATCGAATTTCTACCCAGTTCACGCATACGGCTACCTGCGTCATCATCGAATTTCTGTCCAGTTCACACGTGTGGCTACCTGTGTCAACATCGAATTTCTGCCCAGTTCACGCATACGGCTACCTGCGTCAACATCGAATTTCTGCCCAGTTCACGCATACGGCTACCTGCGTCAACATCGAATTTCTGCCAGTTAACGCGTGTGGCTACCTGCGTCAACATCGAACTTCTGCCAGTTCACGCGTGTTGCTACCTGCGTCAACATCGAATTTCTGCAAGTTCACGCGTGTGGCTACCTGCGTCAACATCGAATTTCTGCCAGTTCACGCGTGTGGCTACCTGCGTTAACATCAAATTCTAAAAAAAGGCTGCAAGGGCAAATACTAACAGCAAAACCTCATTCCGGACAAATCCTGAAATACCGGACAACTGACAATACCGGACAAGAATTCTCAGTCCCGTTTTCCCCATTGGTTTACATGACCCTGAAATACCGGACACCTCTATATGCCGGACAAAATATGCCAGTCCCCCCGTTGTCCGGTGTAGGCAGGTTTTACTGTACATTGTTTTTTTTTCAATATAAAGTATAGATTACAAAACAAACAAACAAACAAACAAAAAAAAAAAAAAAAAAAACAAAAAAAAAACCAAATACTATTCAAGTAACCTGGATACGATGCTGTTGTACCCTTGTAATGATGAGCTCAGTGTGAAACCGAATTTTATTATAGTTGTTGTTCTGAATTTCAACGTCCGCTAAGCAGCCATAGCTACATCCGGACCCGGATCCGCAATCCTGCCTGCGCAGCGGATCCGCAGATTACATATTGCAGTACTGCAAGGAGTATCTTTAGTTGCTTATCACCTTAAAGCTTCCTGAATTTGAGTAGTAATCTTGACGAGAAATCCACCCCCCTTAGTCAGCAGCCTGATCATTGATATTAGCTCTCCCTCCTCCAGCTCCCCCACCGCCGCTCCGGTACAGCCATTTGCTTGATTGACCCGGCAATGTGTCCGGGTTTTTATCAGCTGTATCATTTGTGAAGCGGGGGTGGCCTGGTGGGTGGGGGGGGGGGGGTGGGGGGGGGGAGTGGGATGTACTCTACAAAGTGCGTTAAATGCCTGGAGAAATTGCTACTCATCTGCTGATACTGATGGCGGTTCTTATGCAATGCGGCCTTTCATCTGTGCACAGAGATTCTACTGCAACTTTAAAAATAGTTTTATTAGGATGATCAATGACAACTAGCAGCTCTCGTCCTAAAGTATATTCGAGCGAATTAGTCGGGCTGGAGTAATGAACAAGCCCCCGAAAGAGAAAACTGTCGGTGCCATTTTATCATGGAAGAAATCACACAACCTATTCACAGCTTCTCAGGTTAATAGCATAGCAAATGGGGATTATTTCTGGGTGATAATGGCGTGTTGAGAGATAGATATGACGATAAGTTTTCCAGATCCATCACACACATATCACAGTGTTTTGCATTGTCAACACCGCCTTGATTCCGCGAAGGATTCTTCAGTGAGTCGTCGAACTAGAGGCTACACCAAATCTGATGGGGATAAGGGGGGGATATCCGCACTATAAATATTTCATTTCCATAAACACCAACAAAAACATTCACTACGCAAACAGTGGTCATACGTAGAAGTGAAAAGAAAGTGATATTTTTCAGTCATAGTTCTTTTTTTCTGTATTACTGTATCAAATATCTTATACATGTCATAAATATCATAAAAAATTATAAGAAACTCATAAACTCTATGCGATTGCTGTTTTTAATAAGTAAGCAATTTTGCTGTGATTTTTAAGGTAGTAATTTCGAGACTGTATATGCATGGAGAAATGCAAGCTAGCCATTGAAATACAGAGTTCAGTAGCTTATACAGTAAAACCTATTTAAACCGGACACCGTTGGGACCGAGCTAATTTGTCCGACTTAGGGAGGTGTGCGGTATATCGAGGGGTCAAGATGAGGTGTCTTATATTACATAAAAATAAATCACAAATAACTTCAAGACCAACACCTACACCCTCTCCGCACACTGCTTGAAATGTGATGCTAAACCTTTTGCGACAATTTTTGAGCCACCTGTTTGATGCTTTAAGGCCAAAGTGTCATTGCCTTGCAAAATATTTGGCTTTTCCTGCAACAATGGTCGAGAAACAGGCACATTCTGGCCTCTTACCCGCACAAACCATGAATAGCCGTTATTTTTTTTTTCAATTCTTTTGTCAACGCCCCTAAGGGAGTCTAGGACAAGTGCTACCTGGACCACCGCCACCAGGACTGCTGCCACCCGACAACTGCCAACCACAAAAAAAATGAAATACAGTAAAACCTGAGGACCGGACACCCTTTATATACCGGACAACTCTTCAAACCCGAGTTCGGCAAATAAATCATGCATGCTCGCCTTTGTACACAAGCCATGTTTATAATGGAAGTCTATGGGAGAAAATCGGGACCGGGAAAATCTGTCCAGTTTGAGGAGTTGTCCGGTATATCAAGGGTGTCCGGTCCGGTCTCCGGAAAAAATGGCACCGGAAAAAATTGCACCGGTAAAAATGGCACCGGAAAAAATGGCACTGGAAAATATGGCACCGGAAAATATGGCACTTTTGAAATAACGGAAAAAATGGCACCTTTGTTTCTTACATTTTCTTATATTTTATTTACTTCACTTCATACCTTAGCAATAGAAAAGTCTTGCCTATTACATATTTTACATAAAATTGTAAATTAAATTTCACTTAATTTCCATTTATCATTTATTTATTACAAGCTCCATAGTTTAGATAAAAATGTTCTCTTCAAGTATACTGCGTATGATTTATATAATTCGCTGAATTATTTCCATTTAAACTGTTCACCATAAAATTTTAGCATTTCTGAGTAAAACACTGCGATATACATGCGTTTATATAAGAAGTATATCAAAGAAATGTCAAGAGTTAAGGGGAAAGGAACCCTGCGGATACGTCCGGGAAACGTTCAGGGTAAGGCTAAAGGACCATAAAGGAACCCCAGCGAGTAATACTATGCCACATTTCCATAGATAACGTTACGTAAAAATTCATCACGTGCTAACGTAAATATGTATCGAGTTGTTTGTATAACTTTTAAAAACTGATCCTTTATACATGAAATGATTCTTTTTTAACTGAAACTCTATTTTTTATTCAGGGTTTAATATTCATGTGATGAAAAATGAAAGTGCCATTTTTTCCGTATGTTCAAAAGTGCCATTTTTTCCGGTGCCACTTTTTCCAGTGCCATTTTTGTCGGTGCCATTTTTTCCAGTGCCATTTTTTCCCCAGGTTTGAAAAAAAATTGGAAATTAGGGTTTCAGTTTCAACATAGCTTAGCGACATAAAAGGCCTTATAACAGGATTATAGACCCGATATTATCAGCCCACTTGTAATGTTAATATTTACAGGGTAGATAAAAAGATGATAATTTACTTAAATATAGATGGCAATTATTGGAAAAAATCTTTTTAGATATATCAAGGTTTCTGATACATACAGTGTCAACTGAGGTGCTATCCAAACTTCAACCCCACCCTTGCTGTAAAGTCCTTAACTTATGAACTTTTTAAAACTTTGTTTAAAAAGCTGCACTTTTCTAAATCGACTGTAAAATCTTCGAGATATTGTACAACTGATATTCAAGAATGCTTCTGCAAGTAAATTCTACACGACTTAACGGAATAAATTTCTCCATTAAATGGAAAACTGCTTTTTCTGTAATTCATCTCACTGAGGTGGTTCTCCACAGGTGCCTCTATTTTCCAGGCGCTTGTCAAAATAAATACTCGTAATTGAATTTCATACATTGTCTCCTGCGATTACGGTTAAAACATCGGTGAGTAATTAATTCCATGACTCTTTTTCAGGTCCATTGGCATGTTCGTAGGGTGAGCATAAAAAAGCGCTTTTTTGAAAAGTAGCAGAGATCGAATATGTTTACTGTGTTTTCAAGTACTTTTGTTTCTAGGGTATTTACTTTAGTAGAGAAAAGCGTAACAATCTCATGGCCTGAAAACCACTGGTGCCAAAAACCTCAATCCCATAGCATCAGAACGATGATACTTTCAAACGGAATTCATTAAAACAAATTAACGTCAACAACTTCCAATTAGACGCCGTCGATTTGTTGACGCCTTGTTTTTTTTAACCTTTGCTACGAGTTTATTTTTTCTATCTTGTTTGCGGGCAAAGATTGAACAGTCTTGGCAAAAGTGAAAGCGTTTAAAAAGCTTGAGGTAAGTGATAGACGTTTTTATGCATTTAAGTCTTACATTTTCAACACTAGGGTGTTCTCAATTAGATTCGATTTTTCCCCAAGAATTAAAGAAGCAAATATTTAAAAAAGACCCTTTATAATATGGATATGTAGCTTGATTGCAAAGTGGGTTCCGATTCATGGGATATTCAGATGCTATCATTAACCTGCAATGCGTCAAGTCAAAACCGCTTATAACGTAAAACCGAATTGCTCAGCGTTGTGTCTAACGACTCGGGGCTTCACATTTCACGGCAATATTTATAATAAGTATTGCCTTTTATAAGATAGTAAGTCAGCAATTTTTAGACATCGAATGCTTTGAAAACTGCAGATAGAGGACCTTTTATGGAGGCTATATTCAGCTGTCAGCAAAATATTACACTAGAACCCCGGAAATAGGAGCACGAGCAGGACCAATCTGAAATGATACTATGTTCTTGTTTTCATAATGGGAAACAATTAGAAGTGGCCCTATTTGCGAAGTGGTTCCATCTACGAGGTGGTCCTATCACAGGATTTTTATAAATATGTATATTTATAAAGACTCGAGCATTCATAGTTTCTAGTCACCCGTGACGTGTAGTGGAAAGGACAACCAAACCATAAGTACATATCTATAAAATAAACATTTATGAACTATTTTGAATTAAATGCTGCACTATTCGATTTAGAAAAAAAAAACAATTCCTTGATCGCGTCCCGCTGCACCAAATGCCGTAAGACCAAGTTCCACGTGACCAACTGTCAACACACCAAATGTCGTTAGAGCCAATGATAGGGTACGGTAAAAAGCATAACGCAAAGGATGGGTAAACTTTAAAGAGTTAATCAACAACAGCTCCAATGATTAAGTCAAAATATGGCATTTATCAAGTTTGATTTTTGAAATAACTCTTTTTGTGTCGAACGCATATTTAAACTGGAGTAATGAAAATTTGTCTGATGTCTGATCTAATTTTCTAAGCTTCATTCCAAATGCATTTATTTATAAATTATTCATGTTACCTGTACGTGAGTGGATATGGTAGGAGGCACACGATTAATAGCATAAATTCAGTCTGTCAAATGAAATGAATTCGTTTAAATTTGGATTTGTTGTGTGACCGTCTTTGATATTGTTTATTGCTCTTTCAATCAATTTCCTCAAGTGTATTTCTAATTTGTCTGCGACCAGTCTGATTCCAGTGCGTCACACATTTGGATGAGTAATAAAATAAACCTTGTCTCAAAGGACAAATCTGTCTCTGAAATTCTATTTGATTTTGTGGTACGAGAGTAACAAGGATTTCTCAAACAGATATAGATTAATCTGTAACAGGGACTTATGCTTTATTGTTTAAATCAGACACAACAATTATTTAGAAAAATTGAACGAGTTGAATTGCGATTACGGTGGCTATACGTAAAAACCAGAACGTGTTGCCCTTTAATTCCGAGGGTTCCCATCTCATGAATAAAAGCTATTTGTGGCGGATTTCAGGCCTTACAGTAATTAAAAAAACTAAATGAAACGTGTCTATTGATGCGAGTGTTTTGACGTACAGATAAACCCTGTAAATAGGACCAGCAGTGGGACTGAAGTTGTGCACTTTCAGAGGATATCCTATTTTTGTGGGGTTCCTTATAATGGAAGAGATCCAGAACGGGAAAGTGTTCCCATTTGAGGAGTGGTCTCATTTTCTGGGGTGATTCTTTCCCCCGCGCATGATTATTTGCTTAACACACGTTGAACTGTGTTGCTGGCACGAATAACGGATACATGAAGTATTGAACGTTCCCGACACGGGGCCGGATTTATGCTGCTGGCACGAATAACGAATATATAAAGTATTGAACGTTCCCGACACGGGGCCGGATTTATGCTGCTGGCACGAATAACGAATATATAAAGTATTGAACGTTCCCGACACGGGGCCGGATTTATGCTGCTGATACGAACAACGAATACATCAAGTATTGAACGTTCCCGGCATGGGGCCGGATTTATGCTGCTGGCACGGATAACGAATACATCAAGTATTGAACGTTCCCGACATGGGGCCGGATTTATGCTGCTGGCACGGATAACGAATACATCAAGTATTGAACGTTCCCGGCATGGGGCCGGATTTATGCCGCAGGTGCGAATAATGGATACATCAAGTATTGAACGTTTCCGAAGCTAAATAAGACCAAGATCGATCGCTTTCAACCATTATTAGCATTATCTAGCTAGTACACATTAAACACAGGAATGATTTTTTGGAAGTATAAACATTTTTGTTTATCTACCAAAAGAAATTAAAAAAAAACCCCCAGAACTTTTGTTGTAAAGTCATTTTTTTAATAACTGAAAAAGAGGAAACCTGAAAAACCCGGAGCTTGGCTCATCCGAACAAAATATGACAGCGCAGACGTTGTCCATGTGGTTTAGGTTTCACTGTATAATGTGTAAAAGACTAAGCAAGTAAAGAGAGTGAAGGCAAAAAAGATAACAAAAATTGCCAGATTGTGGATGCATGTTTTAAAAAGTAGTCACTCCCATTACGAGTTCTGTTTCGTGGAATCTCCAGTGGATTTTGCGGAGTAAAAAGGTATCATACACAACAGACCAAACCGCCGTAGAGGTTGGCTGTTGGACTACAACGACACACACAGGCGTAAATCAGCTGTCTTGTTTTTCTGAGTATTTCACCGATGCCTGACATTTACACCACTTCTTATGTATGTCATTTTTAAGATGAATTGCGTCTGTAAAACCCTACGACTTAATTAAGTTACCCGGTTGACAAAAGCACAGTAAACACTCCCTGTTACGTCACACCTCAAAGAAAGTTAAGAAAGGTGTCGCACAGGGCATGCGCAAAGTGTCTTGGACAGTACAACGCAAAAAAAGTGAGAGCGTGTTTGCGAGGAGGTAAATTAGTTTATTTGCTGAAACTTGATAACATTTTGTAAATTAATTAACATTTGTTTTTATTCTTTTTATCGAGCTGGTGAAAGTTCCTTTTTGTGAGGTTCTTTATAATGGAAGTCACTTGGATCGGACTTACAGAGTGGTGCATTTTGTGTGTCGGTCCAATTTACGGAATGGTTCTGTGTATAGAATTCACTGCATTTCTGGATTAAGCAATAATATAATTGTTAACATTATTCCAAAAAAAATTCAAATAGCGAACGCACGGCAAGTGACAACAGATTGCGAGACATTTTTTGTACCTATAATACTGAACGCCTAGGGAAATGGTGTCATATATTCGCTGTCAAAAATAGAAACACAACATAATCGGTCCCAAATAAGATTGTCTGTGAAACTTATAGCCTCATATTTTTTACATCAGTGTTATCTAAAATAAGATGCCTTGGCAGGTATCCCACTGACCATTTGTCTTTGATTCTCCAGGGAGCGAGCAAGGAGTGCATGAGAAACGACTGCTGGATGATCTGTTCCGTCGATACAACAAACTAGAGCGACCCGTGGCCAATGAAAGCGATTCCCTACGCGTGTCATTTGGTATGACGATACAGCAGATTATAGATGTGGTAAGGCAGCAATTATAATAAAAGTTTTTCACAGTGAGTCAATTTATGCCAAATTACTGCACAGAGACCTGATGTAGACGTTTTCACGTTGGGGTTTGAGTGATCATGTGACCTTTGGGAATGAGTGATCATGTGACCTTTGGGTATGAGTGATCATGTGACTTTTGGGTATGAGTGATCATGTGACTTTTGGGTATGAGTGATCATGGGACTTTGGGGTTTGAGTGATCATGGGACTTTTGGGTTTGAGTGATCATGTGACTTGTGGGTATGAGTGATCATGTGACTTTCCAACTCTGAACACAGTCACTTGGATATCAGTGGCAGCTCTGAAATCCCACTTTATTGGACAATCATTTCAAGAGGAGAATGAATGGTAGGTGTATTTGAAACAAAAGAAAGCATACAGCTAGAAAGGATCACTCTGTAACCATGCAACGTGCCCTCAAGTTGTGAAAAAGCGGGTTGTTCAGAGAGTCCACCACCGGGTGCCTAGCCCAATCTGTGTTTGGGTCAAGGTCAACAGAGGCATGCCCATTCATCAGCCACACATTCAAACCACTAGCGAGTATAGGCTTTGTCATTATTGATTACTGGCATTTCCTTAAATAAAAAAACCACAACGCTTATAATCATAACATTATCTTGATGATGAAGTTCGTAATCTTTTTCTTTTCTTTTGTTTTTCTTTCATTCTTTTTTTGTTTTTGTTTTTCATATTATTTAAAAGAATTTTTATGCTTTGGAAAACATCAGAAAAATTATACTGAGACATCGGACGTGAAAGTAAGTAAAAAAAATAAAGCAAATATATCACTGTTTATCAAATTATAAAAATATCTGTTTTCCATTGTGCCATATTTTTATGCAAATGTTTGTGCTTAAATATGATTCTTATGTACTTCACAACAGTAACGGAATTCTAAAATGTGGTCGTTATTTTACGGCAGAGAGACTCTCCAAGTAAACAATGTGATTGAGTTTGCTGTGCCCAATGGTTGTTAAAACTATGTGATGTCACATATTTGTATTGTCCGAAAGATGTATTCTTATGATGTCGCGTGAAAGTAATAAAAGGTAATTTTCATATTTTAGCCTTGTCTTTGAACAGGATGAAAAGAATCAAATATTGACCTCCAACGTTTGGTTAAATATGGTAAGTTCTTCCCAATGAGCAATACTCGGAGCAGCGATTCTAGCGCACTTTAGTTCACCAGTCATGCACGGCTAGGGAAAGCTCGTGTGTCGGGAGAAAAGGGCTGGGCCAGTAGTAATTGGTAAACGTCGGCAGGTCGTTTGTTGCTATTTTGCGCAGCGTATTACTCAGGCTAGCCTCTGACGAGGCTGGGCGGGGGGGGGGGGGGGGGGGCGTGGGTGGGCGGGATGCTATAGGCAGACTCAACACCCTCGATGTAGTATCGCTTACAACGGTAAAACAACGGTTTAGAAGTCGTTTTCGACGGTTACATCCGGCTCCAATTCCTGCGATTAAATGTTAAAAGGCTATTTTCACACACGACGGTGTTCTTAGGCCATGTATGACTGGTACTGCTTATACGTGAGACTAATACTGCGCATCCATCACGGCGAACTACTAATAATGTAACAATACATTCAGGGGTCATCCATTTGAGACAATAAACAGACTTTTTGAACCAATAAAAAAGCCCGGACAGAATATTTTCGAACCCCCAATGCAGCAATATGATTGCAGAAAATTCGGCTTGAAAATATCTGCAATACTTCGATTCTCTATAAACTTCACGACTCTTTTCAACATTTTGACAGAAATGAACAGAAAAAAAGAACATTCTAACATTCAAAGAAATAGTCTAAGATTGATCAATAAAAAGCTACTAGTAGGGTGAAAACAAGAGTTCTGGCCCACTTGATGACGTCATACTGTCTGGACCGGAAGTGACGTCATAGGCGTAACCAAGGCGTAACCATGGTGATAATGACGTCATCAGTCACGTGACCAATGAAAAGCCAATGAGATCAATGAAGACAATGAAGCCCCGCCCACTTTCTGTCTATCATACTGTCTGGACCGGAAGTGTTGTCTGGACCGGAAGTGTTGTCTGGACCGGAAGTGTTGTCTGGACCGGAAGTGTTGTCTGGACCGGAAGTGACGTCATAGGCGTTGTCATGGTAACGAATTGAAACTTTGTAAACAAAAGTGAACTTTGTAAACAAACTGTGTAAACAAACTTTATAAACAAAATTTGTAAATAAACTTTATAAACAAAATTTGTAAACAAACTTTGTAAACAAACTTTGTAAACAACATTGTAAACAAAATTTGTAAACAAACTTTGGTTATTTACATAATTGAAACTCATTGAAACTTTGTAGACAAACTTTGTAAACAAACTTTGTAAACAAACTTTGTAAACACAATTTGTAAACAAAATTTGTAAACAAAATTTGTAAACAAACTTTGTAAACAAAATTTGTAAACAAACTTTGGTTATTTGCATAATTGAAACTTTGTAAACAAACTTTGTAAACAAACTTTGTAAACACAATTTGTAAACAAACTTTATAAACAAACTTTGTAAACAAACTTTGTAAACAAACTTTGGTTATTTGCATAATTGAAACTCATTGAAACTTTGTAAACAAACTTTTTTTTCCCCTCACACACTCTCTCTCTCCACACACACACACACACCACGACTGAGCGTTTCATTTCGTAAGTAGCATAGGTATTTCAACCTTCTGATGGCAACTTTTTTTTTCCCCCTCACACACACTCTCTCTCTCCACACACACACACACACACACACACACACACACACACACACACACACACACACACACACACACGACTGAGCGTTTCATAAGCCGCATAGGTATTTTAACTTCTGATGGCAACTTTTTTTTTCCCTCACACTCTCTCTCCACACACACCAACACCACGACTGAGCGTTTCATAAGCCGTATAGGTATTTTAACCTTCTGATGGCAACTTTTTTTTCCACACACTCTCATGCATACATACCAACACCATGATAAAATGTTTTGCTTATGTTGCTCTTTGTACTCCACTATTCGTTTATTTACTTTTTTTGTTTTGTTTTTGTTTGAAATGCAGTGTTTACTTAGAGAAAAAAATATGGCGTCCTACAACCTGCAATCATCAGCAGCAGCATTTCGTCATCAGTGTAATCAGACTGCGTCATCTTTAGCCAGCGTAATCAGACTGCGTAATCAGACTTCGTCATAAACAACGTAGACAGCGGTGTCTGGCTTTGTTGTTTTTTCTGAGGCAGCAGTGTCTAGCTGCTTGGAGTTGCAGTGTGACCCTAAGTGTTATACTTGACCGATTTGCATGAAACGTTCACTGTTTGATTCAGTTTTATATCTAGTTTTCACATAGTCATGGACTGGTTGCGTAGCTAGCTGTATGCATCATGAATTCACCTTAAAAATGACAAGTTAAAAGTGGAATAACTTTTGTTATGATTGACCGATTTACATGAAACTTTCACTGTTTGATTCAGTTTTATATCTAGTTTTAACATTAAGTGGTTATAGGCTATTTGCGCAGCTGGCTGTGTTGATATTTACCACAATTTTTAATTTTGTAAAAAGTGGGATAACTTCCGCTATAGTTGACGGATTTGCATGAAAATTTCACCGTTGGATTCAGGTTGATGTTTTAGTTTACAGTAGTTTGTGCATAGGTGGGTTATTGGAATGGCGCGCGCCCCCCACCATTCAAACATGTGTTTGAATTATTTTTACGTCAAACTATGGTTCAACAAGTTGTTTAGCAATTGTACAACAATTCTTCAACAAGCTGTTGTTCAACATGTTCAACATGTTGTTGAACATGTTCAACATATTCAAAAATGTCAAACTTGTTAAAATTGCTAAAATTGCTGACTCAGCAATTTTAACAAGTTTGACATTTTTGACGAGTTACACACCATATTTTGATTACATCAAAGTAGCATAAAAGGAAGAGTGAGACATGCATTTCATTCATAGCAAACAGCAATAAATTCTGCTGAAACAGTTTTTGATTAAGCACGCGCCTGTTCCAATGACGTCATTATGACGTCATAATGATGACGTCATAATGACGTCATAATGATGACGTCATAATGACGTTATGACGTTAAACTCCCCTAGGCGTAGACAACATGTTCAACAACATGTTCTACAACATGTTCAACAACATGTTGAACATGTTCAACATGTTGTTCAACAAGTTGTATATAAGGCTATGTTTAAAGGCTTTTTCATCACTTGAAAAGTGTATGTTGAACCGAAAGGATGTATAAATGCAACATTTGTCTGAAATCTTACAATTGGCCACAAAGTCTTAAAAGACACTTAAAGAATGCTCACACTTCAGAAGAAGAAGAATTGGAGATAGATATTGAAAACCCTGTGAAACGACCTATCACTGAAATTTTAGATGAGTCTTCTATGGAAAGTCAAAGCGTCAACATGACTGAAAAGAATGCACATGCTTGTACAGAATGTGGTGCGTTATACAACAGTCAAGAAGCTTTGTTCAAACATATGGAACATTGTGTTGAGGGTGATAATGACGGCAGCTCTGAAAGTGAGTCAGAAACAGACTCTGAAAGTGAGTCAGAAACAGACTCTGTTTGGTATGATATGGTTCAAGAAGTCTACGATGAATATGATACCAAATTTCAAGAAAAGGTTTCAGAATATGAAGAACAAGGGCTTGAAGATGCGCGTGACATAGCAAGTGACGACTTTCGACCCATTTATAAGCGTCGACTTAAACAACTGTTTATGAGACTATTCAAATATGCCCAACGCCTACAACAAAACGAACATTATGAAACAATTTTAGAAGACTTTAATTACTTTGTTGATGAAAAACATTACGAGTATTCAAAGGCACTAAAGGCGGCTATAAGAAGAAACGATGCATTCTTTGAAGAGCTTCTAGATGAGGAGGAGGAAGATGAAAGCAGTGACGAAGAAAGTGATATGGATGCCAGTGAACAGAGTGAAGCAGATGAAGAAAAATAGACTTACTTGACTAAACATTTATAATAAAGACTTTGTAAATCAATCAATGTTATAATATTGTTATAGATTTAAGCTGTATATATTTAAGTGTATTTAAGTGTATTTAAGTGTATTTAAATGTATTAATAAACCTATTCAACATATGTCTTATTTTTTCTTTGCTTGAACTACAACTTGTTGAACAACTTGTTAAACAGCAAGTGTTGAACATGTTCAACATGTTCAACATGTTGAACAAGTTAAACTTGTGCAACAACATGTTGAACATGTTGAACGTATTCAATAACATGTTGAACATGTTGTTGAACATGTTGAACATGTTCAACTTGTTGAACATGTTGAACATGTTATTAAACATGTTGAACATGTTGAACATGTTCAACTTGTTGAACATGTTGAACATGTTGTTGAACATGTTGAACATGTTGAACGTGTTCAACTTGTTGAACATGTTGTTGAACATGTTGAACATGTTGTTGAACATGTTGAACATGTTGTTGAACATGTTGAATATGTTGAACATGTTCAACAACATGTTGAACATGTTGAACAACAGCTTGTTGAAGAATTGTTGTACAATTGCTAAACAACTTGTTGAACCATAGTTTGACGTAAAAATAATTCAAACACATGTTTGAATGGTGGGGGGCGCGCGCCATTCCAATAACCCACCTATGCACAAACTACTGTAAACTAAAACATCAACCTGAATCCAACGGTGAAATTTTCATGCAAATCCGTCAACTATAGCGGAAGTTATCCCACTTTTTACAAAATTAAAAATTGTGGTAAATATCAACACAGCCAGCTGCGCAAATAGCCTATAACCACTTAATGTTAAAACTAGATATAAAACTGAATCAAACAGTGAAAGTTTCATGCAAATCCGTCAATCATAACAAAAGTCATTCCACTTTTTACAAAATTAAAATGGTGGTAAATATGCACACAGCCAGCTGCGCAAATAGCCTATAACTACTTAATATTAAAACTAGATATAAAACTGAATAAAACAGTGAAAGTTTCATGTAAATCGGTCAATCATAACAAAAGTTATTCCACTTTTAACTTGTCATTTTTAAGGTGAATTCATGATGCATACAGCTAGCTACGCAACCAGTCCATGACTATGTGAAAACTAGATATAAAACTGAATCAAACAGTGAACGTTTCATGCAAATCGGTCAAGTATAACACTTAGGGTCACACTGCAACTCCAAGCAGCTAGACACTGCTGCCTCAGAAAAAACAACAAAGCCAGACACCGCTGTCTACGTTGTTTATGACGAAGTCTGATTACGCAGTCTGATTACGCTGGCTAAAGATGACGCAGTCTGATTACACTGATGACGAAATGCTGCTGCTGATGATTGCAGGTTGTAGGACGCCATTTTTTTTTCTCTAAGTAAACACTGCATTTCAAACAAAAACAAAACAAAAAAAGTAAATAAACGAATAGTGGAGTACAAAGAGCAACATAAGCAAAACATTTTATCATGGTGTTGGTATGTATGCATGAGAGTGTGTGGAAAAAAAAAGTTGCCATCAGAAGGTTAAAATACCTATACGGCTTATGAAACGCTCAGTCGTGGTGTTGGTGTGTGTGGAGAGAGAGTGTGAGGGGGAAAAAAAAAGTTGCCATCAGAAGGTTAAAATACCTATGCGGCTTATGAAACGCTCAGTCGTGGTGTGTGTGTGTGTGTGTGTGTGTGTGTGTGTGGAGAGAGAGAGAGTGTGTGTGAGGGGAAAAAAAAGTTGCCATCAGAAGGTTGAAATACCTATGCTACTTACGAAATGAAACGCTCAGTCGTGGTGTGTGTGTGTGTGGAGAGAAAGAGTGTGTGAGGGGAAAAAAAAAGTTTGTTTACAAAGTTTCAATGAGTTTCAATTATGCAAATAACCAAAGTTTGTTTACAAAGTTTGTTTACAAAGTTTGTTTATAAAGTTTGTTTACAAATTGTGTTTACAAAGTTTGTTTACAAAGTTTGTTTACAAAGTTTCAATTATGCAAATAATCAAATTTGTTTACAAATTTTGTTTACAAATTTTGTTTACAAAGTTTGTTTACAAATTTTGTTTACAAATTGTGTTTACATAGTTTGTTTACAAAGTTTGTTTACAAAGTTTGTCTACAAAGTTTCAATGAGTTTCAATTATGTAAATAACCAAAGTTTGTTTACAAATTTTGTTTACAAATGTTGTTTACAAAGTTTGTTTACAAAGTTTGTTTACAAATTTTGTTTATAAAGTTTATTTACAAATTTTGTTTATAAAGTTTGTTTACACAGTTTGTTTACAAAGTTCACTTTTGTTTACAAAGTTTCAATTCGTTACCATGACAACGCCTATTACGTCACTTCCGGTCCAGACAACACTTCCGGTCCAGACAACACTTCCGGTCCAGACAACACTTCCGGTCCAGACAACACTTCCGGTCCAGACAGTATGATAGACAGAAAGTGGGCGGGGCTTCATTGTCTTCATTGATCTCATTGGCTTTTCATTGGTCACGTGACTGATGACGTCATTATCACCATGGTTACGCCTTGGTTACGCCTATGACGTCACTTCCGGTCCAGACAGTATGACGTCATCAAGTGGGCCAGAACTCTTGTTTTCACCCTACTGCTACTTCATGCACAGTCACCAAATAGATGATCCCAGGTAACTTAGTTGTCCCTTTAAATTCCCCGTAACATTTTGCATTGTGTTTTAAACAGGATGAAAAGAATCAAATGATTGAAACTAATTTGTGGTTAAATTTGGTAAGTGAACGGACGCATAATGCGCTAAGGAGATGGGTCGACCACGTGACCTTTTGTTTACATATTTTATAGCATGTTGTCTTTGTTTTTATATTGCACAAAAAATCTTTTCGAGAACACAGCAATGTTGTCCCTTTTTTAACCTCGGAAGTGATGCGATAGAAAGGGCGTGGGTTTCTATGGAGTGGGAGTTCCTGTTGTTCTAGTTATCACAGTTCTAGTTTAGAGAAAAAAACAACACGGAAAATGATGCACTGGTTTGTTGATACCAGAATATCTTAATATGATTATAAAATATTCTGAAGTGCTTCCTGGACAAGGTGAAAGTCTGACTAAGGCGGACGGATGTTTAACCCCTTAAATAAGACCGCCGGTGAGACTAACCAAGCTGGTCCGATTTCCGGAAATTTCTTTTTTGTGGGATTCTTCACAATGGAACATAACTATAACGGAACAATAAAAAAAGAAACTTTGAGGAGGTTGTGTTTTCCGGGGTGGCCCTGTCCCTGGTTTCCGCTGTATTTTGTTCACAAGTTCCAGATAGTGCATCCTTTGTGAAGAAACAACGCCCACCCCATCGCTCTCCGAGGCTAACGGTAGTGGGTGCATCGCGTTGTTGTCCAACTGCCCACCTCTTCGGCGGTTCGGTCTGTTGTGTATATCACCTATTTACTCCATAAACCCGCTAGGTATTCCCGAAAATAGCGCTCATAAAGAGAGGTACTACTTTTTAAAATATCTGTCCGCTCTGTCTTTATACACATAGAACTCGTCAGAGGTCGGTTGTTTTATAACAATGGGGCGCATGTGTTGTTTGCACGGCTGCACATAAGGCTTACATTTTCGTGGCGGCAGTCTAATGCCGGAACTAGAGCTTACTCTCCGTCTGCTATGGTTACGTTAGTTTTACAGGCTGGTGATTTTGGCATGGCTACAATCTATTCGATTAAAATCGAACAATTTCATAATTTCGTTGGTCTTCTAAAACAATTTTTAAGAAGAAAATAAAGCAGTCACATGACCTATCGCTATTATAACATAATAACATAAAATCATGCCAAGAACAGCTCATTAAAGCTGAAATATCCTCTTTTTTGGAATTTTTGTTTCACAGTATTGTGTCGTCACGGGTTGTTGCTTAGCAACTTCGCTGCGCTGAACAAAAAGGCTTTTTCAGAGATTTATCTGTTGCCACGATAGCTCAAGCCTACGGCGCTTGTGTGAACTTCCTGGCTGCACTTATTATTATTATTATTATTATTATTATTATTATTATTATTGTTATTATCATTGTTATTCCTATTATTACTATTATTATATTATTATTACTATTATTATTATTATTCGACCAGTTGCGAACTCTAAATTTTTCTATCGCTCTTTTGCGAAAGTGTAATAAATATTATTCGACATTGTTATAATTTGCTTATTAAATTGTTTTACTTCACAAAGACACAACTTAATGACACTCTACTCAAATGAAATCGAATCTGAAATGATGTTTAACTCCAAATGCCATGCAACCCAATTGTGGCAACTGATTATAACTGGACAGAATTCCGCTAGATAGCGGAATAGACCCACTAGCAGAAATCGCTAAAGAAAATATTTGTATTAAATTATGACCAAGAAGCTCAAAGTCTCGCAGTACCAATTCTTTGTTGTCGTTTTGGCCCAAAGGTTAACAAATGAGCTCAAAATCACTGTCTCTAACCGTTTTCGAGATAACAGTCAACTTCCGGTTTTTGACCTTGGTCGTGACCGAGAAAGTCAAAGCCACCGAGGTACCTCTCATGTAACGTTGTGTAGGTCCGAAGGTTGGAAAATCAGCTCAAAATCGCTCCATCTCTAACCGTTTTCGAGATAATAGTCAACTTCCGGTTTTCACCGAGGTACCTCTTATGTAAGGTTGTTTAGGCCTAAAGGATCGGAAATGAGTGCAAAATAGCTCTATCTCTAACCGTTTTCGAGATAAGTCGACTTATCGTTAACGGCACATATGTCGTAACTTTTGACCTTGACCCTCAAGGTTAAGATTCGGGATGGAAGGTTACCTCCTACTGAATACGGTTTATATGTTCGAACTCGGATTTGAGCACTTTTTATGACCACTTTTCGTGATTAATAGGCGTTCTGAAAAATATTTTGACCTCACTTTGACTTTTGACCTCACTTTAACAAATAACATGAAATAAGTAGCATTAAATTAAAAGCAAAAAAGTGCCTCAATCTGTTTTTCGGTTAGGTTAATCCGTGTGTCCTCCATGTTTATCTGAAGAAAACCCGCCTTATATCTAAATTATTTGACTTGGAAGTTGACGAAGAATAAGTTGAAATTAAGATAAAAATTGTTTAGATAACTAGGAAATGTTGTGTTTTATTTGCTATTAAAAGCACAGAAAGTCTACTTTTTCCATATTACCCATAATCAAGCCACTTGCAAACCAGATAAGGTAAATTCTACCGAGCTGAAAAAATCTGACTCACATATATAGAATGTCACCTAAATAAAAAATGTGCTGCAATTCACAAACAAAGACTGTCAGCCTTTTAGAATGTAATTGTGTTTCCCAAAAAAGCATTTGCTACACTTACTGAAAAAGAAAGAAAAAATAGGTGATTCCACAGTAACAAGACTGACATTTAAATGGAATAAAGTTCGCAGCAAGGAGGGAGAAAGAGGGAGGGCTACCGTGCCACTGTGTGATTTCTTCAACCGTGCTTGTGCTTGAAAAAAAAATAATGGAAAAGACGTGGCTGGGCAAACGCTTGATGTTTCACGTGTTTAAAATATCACATTGGGTTTCGATTGCCCCTACCCTCCTCACACCCCACCCCCTGAACATTTTTAGGCCGGCCGTGTTATGGTTTAAGGCAAACGAAACAAATCACAGCGAGCTCACAATTCACCACACAGCCAGGGTACTTTGATCGGACCCAAGTTCACAAAAGCCGTGCAAACCAGCCATGGAACTATTTACAACTGGCCCATGACCGCAGATGACCCTATCTGTGAACTTCTTTTATTATATAACCACGCGAAAAGTGGTACTTTCTCCAAGATGGTCCCATTTAGCAAGTGGTCCAGTTCCAAAGTTCCACTGGACGCATTCTGGAGGTGTAACGTTGAGCGACACAAAAAGCTTCGCAGAGGGTGTATTCCATGAAGGTGCTGTCCAACAGCCATCCTCTGGGGTTCGATCTGTTGTGTATAACATATTTGTACTCCGCAGACCCACCGGAAATTCCGCGAAAATATTACTCATAAAAGATAGGAACTACTTCTTTAAAATATCCATTCGCTCTGTGATTATGCATAACAGACGGATTTCCGCAGACGTAAGCTGTTCTATAACACCGCGTCGAATGTACCGGCGATTCTACGAGATTCTACGAGAACATGTCATGTTTAATATAAATACGACAGCGATAACGTTAAGGCAAAGCCTTCGATTTCTTCCATGTCCAAAGAACGACCCCCCCCCCCCCCCTCAATCCTCTGCGCGCATCTGGGTGCACTCCTAAATGTAACCAAAATAAGTTGAAGAGACAATTTAAGTCGACCCATCTCTGCTCATTAATAATGAATGGTGCCGTAATTGTTGTTGATTGATAATTGACAGACTTCTTTTGGTCTCATTTCATTGGCTTAATCCGTCTGAGACGTACAAGAATTCGGCCAGAAAAAAAGGGAGAAAAGAAGACCACACAAACACTCCCTCCCCCGATTGCCCTTATTTCAGTTCCAAGGAGATTTTCCAAAGCACCAATGTTACATTTCCTTGCATGCTCCTCTCGCTTTGTTTTGTTTTCCTGTTTTTCATTTTATATTGCTTTGACTATTTTAGTGTTTTGTTTTGCTTTATTCTGGTCTATTCTGTTCACAAACATGAGCCTGTAGTTTAATTAGATACAACTGAGTTCTCCATTGAAGAGTAAGGTATACATAAATATATACATATATATATATAACTACAGACCGTAAATCAAATACTGGCGCAAAAAATTTGAACCTTTGGACTAAATTCAAACTTCGGGACTTTTCCTTACCACTTGAGGCAAAATTTGTGACCTCACCACTGGTGATCCAACACCCCAACAGCAGCACGTACGGACTGTATGAACGGTCACTAAGGGTGCCAAAACATGAAACAACATGAAGCATTAACTGGATTTCTTTTTCAAAAACTAGGAACTGTCAGGCGATTTTCCCGACACTGTAATTTAAGGAAACAAACTGTACTTAGTAGGCCATACTAAAAGAAATCCCTTGAACAAAGTCATTGCATACATTTTTACAACATGACAAAAAGTGATTTAAGGCAGGTCAAGGGAGAGTATATTTTTTGTCAATCTCATTGTCAGACCGGAAAAAAATTGATATCTAGGTCAAAAAATAGTTTACACAAAAAGGCTTATTAAATTCATTTTCGCAAAGAGATTGGTGTCCGACAGGCAGAAACACGATTCCTTTGTGACTCGTATTGTTAAGTATTTTTTTAAAGCTTAAAATCTGATTACAAATTTAAGGGTTGATAAAACACAAATTAAAAACAGTGTGCATATTGTAATTTTCAACCAGAGAATCTGATAGTGATGTGATAATATTCGTTTGTGTAGCATTTTATATTCAAGTGTGAGTTGCATGATAATCAAACAGTGGCAAGAAAAACAAAGCAAAAAATCTATACAGAGAATACAAAAACAGCACTAAGTTTTGCATTTTCTGTCAAGCAATTCCGCCTCGTGACTTTCAACCACCAACTAAATCAAGGCCTCACAGGGAACAGCCAATCGGGTTTGATTGTTTCGATGTGTCGTTATTTTAGTTATTTTTTGTCTTCACAGTTTGCAATCAGTTCCATATTTCGTGTTTATTAAATCCGGGTAACACATGTTTGGAATATGGTATCTGGAACATTTTTACGATTGTCTCACATATGTCTTTTTTTCAAGTTCTGTATCTTGGTATTGACATCGCTAAACGCTTGGTTTTATTTCAACAGGCATTAAAAAAAAGAAAAAAGACAAAAAAGTATTGCCTTGCTAACAAGAGCAACTCTTCAGAACCTTTACCTTTTTATTGCAATGACGCAATATTTAACAGTAGCTTCTGGGCACCTTTTTTACAGCTTCAAAAATACCACTTTTTTAACACTAGTTATAAATTACCCTGGAAAAAAATCAAATTGTTCTGCTATAAAATGAAGATAAATATGTGAAAGCCATGGCGTTCATATGTCTAGAAATTAGAATTGAGGCCAGTGAGAAAAATAGCAGGGTATTTTTTAAAAAAAAATAGCCGGGTATTTTTAAAAAAAAAATTATCAAACGAAAACTTACACCAGTCGGGTCCAAACTTTTTTAATTTATGAAAGGTTCGGTGACTCGGCAGTTTCGTTATTTCGTTAATTTATTTCTTTATTTAATTTGGTGCGTTTACGTAAAATATAGGTTGATGTTTTTATAAAAAGGTTATTTGATATGACACTTGTATTATGAATACGTAAATTTGCTACTTTAAAACATTTGAAGTGTTTGAAACTTGTATGAAATGGGTCATTTTTTTGTTTATTTGAAGTATAGGTGGCCCAGATGTTAGGCGACGGGGGGAGGGGGAGGGGAGAGGGAGGGGGAGGGGAGAGGTTGAGAAACAAGATTATTTTATTTCCTCAACTAATTTTACTGCTTCAATTTAACATGAAAAGTAAGGAAGTGGAGTTCCTAGGAGCATACCATACCCGTATCCTGGAAGTTTACCATACCAATAGCTTAAGAGCATACCAAACCGGTAACCTAAGAGCTTTCCATATCCGTATCCTAGAAGCTTACCATGCCCGTATCCCAGGATCATTACATACCCGAATTCCTCGTGTATTTAGTCCAAGTCTACCACCCAAACCAACAGTTTTGGACTTCGATATAAACTTGAAATCATGCCTAATTTTATTTTAAGAATACCATCAGTTTTGAAATTGTTTTAACCATGCCATCAGTTTTCGACTTTGCATAACCATGGAATAACTTTTAGGGGCCTGGTATGCCAGATATCTTGACAAAGTCAGCTGTGTTTGTTGAAGTGCACATTTTCTTGTAATTTATGTCTAGTTGTAAACAAACACATTGTTTCGAGAATTGCTAAACGATTTCACTGTGAAGCATTCAACTCCTGTGTACCACAACCGGACACCATTTTTGGCTCATCTTGCAAGTTTTATAACTTCATACACATCAAATGTTTTTTTCGTGAATGTGGTAGCCTTATACCTGCAACATCCTACATTCTGTCACTCGTACGTAGTTGACATGGCGACACAGTAGGGTCGAGAAAAAGTTCCGGTTCGTGGAGTAATTCTTTTGTAGCTGGTCGCCTCATACAACCCTTTTGTTTACAGTACTAACCATGAATCAGCATACAGCTTAGTGAGATTAATATTTACTGCCCAAGCAAGCAATAGAGCTGCAGTTGCCTTTAGAGAAAAACCACTTTAAACATAAAAAATTGGATAGGTTATATGTAAAAGCTCGTTTTACGAAGTAAAACGACAGGATGGGTTATGTGTATATCGACAGTGTGTACATTCGCATAAAGCATTTAACAATGGATTCAGCATCCCTAGTATCAACATACTTCTTTCGTTTCCAAAATATTTAATCAACCGAAGTCCTTTCTTTCTTCATACCTGTTATTTAAAAGTGCACAACGACACGAACTAGCAAGTAGGCGTATATTTGCAATGAGAATATTTGCCCCATGCTAAGTGATTACTAAGTGACTACTTTGTGCCATAACATACAACAGGCTTATGTACAACGGCAAGTCAGTTTTTTTCTCAGCCATTGGGCGATGAATAGAGTAATTTCATGCAAAACGTTAATTGTATACAGTGGACGCACCGATTTAAGACAAACATTGGGATTAACGAAAAGAGGTACTAAGTTAGAGGTTATCTTATTGTAGAGGTCATTTCATAACGGGCGCAAATGACATCGAAAATAAATAAATCAAGGCAGTCTTTATTTGGTGTGGTCTTAACCAAAAGTATTTCTTATCAAGTCCTGCTGTTAAAATGTAAAAACAAATTGTTGTTAGAAAGTGTCCGAAATAGCTTTCTAGTAACATAAACATTATTTGTATCGATTAGAATCTGTATGTATTGTGTTCCTGGGCACGAGAAAATGTGTTGCAATAATATATTTGTGGAAATATTGATTAAATGCGCTCGACGGGGAGAGGTCGGGTTGTGCGTACTCTTCTATTATTGTCGATAGAGGGACATCACAAGCTTGTCGTTTCGGTGTGGGAGGGGATTCTAAACAGTGCAGCTCAACGGTGAGTAAAAGTATGAATATTTACTCCAAACAAGGCAGTCTCTCTCTTTACTTCGGCAATAAACAGGCTGCTCAAATGCTACTCAAGCATAATTTCAGATAAATAGATATATTCCTGGTGCTATCACCAGCAAGCGCAAAGTGTCCGCATTAAAGATGCGTTATGACGCCGGAAGCGTGCACTTGTTATAGGAAAACTTGCCATAAAAGGAAATGGGCGTATAATTTGCACATTTCGATTTGGCCCTGGAAACAAGGTATAACTTTCCAATAGAAGCTTTCGGATGTCAATAAACCTATGATAAGAGTTCTGATGATGGAGATAAAACATAACAATTCCGATAGTTATGATTGTGTCCTGGTGGAATGACCTCTTGTATTGACAAGAAATGTTCTTCGTGGCATATTGGTTTCATGCTTCAAAACATACCAGACAAGTAGTAAACATACATTGTAAAATTTGATTTTGCCAAATTTTTATCAGCGCAAATGTTACTTTTCAGAAATGCTGTTTCGGTTTCAATATTTAGCAACAAAGGAAAACTCCAAAATTGTTAAAGACACCGAACATTTAAGTTTAATACTAAAGGTTGTGATTTTAGGTGTGTGTTATTATAACATGTCAAATGTAATGACAATGTTAGACAAATTTAGATGTAATTATTTTCTACCACATTTTCTTAATTCTTTTTACTGTATAAATCTGGCCAATAACTTAAGCACAAAGTTTATACAAACGTGAAACTTTGTATTGTGAGTTGGCCTGCTGTAAAGCTTTTTCCATTGGTCTGCAACTCTTACCACTTCAGAGATTTCTTTTTAATTTTTGGAAGTCTTCATCATTTTATCAGTGTCATAAGCTGATAAAAAATCTCCCTCGAATGAATGGTCAAAATAAGGAAGCCTTATTTCATGGGAAGAAACTTTAGGTCGATCATTTGTCTTTGACTTTACAGAGCAGAAGGGGTAGTGCTAATTGATCTCCCAACCTTGTTTGTCGTGATAGCAAGACGCAGACGATTTGTAGCCATTTTACTAAATGTTTGCTTCCTGTTGTGTAATAAGAAAACGTTTTAAATACAATGCAGTGTAGTTGCATTTTTAGCTGTCTTAAACATCTGTTGTGAGCGCAACGATATGTAACGTATTTAAGACAGACTTTTCAATATTACTGACATGCAAATCATGTCATGTATAACATTCGTAGATATGAGCGTTGACAGTAAATAAGTGCACTAGAAAAATTTGAAAGAGGTTGCTGTTTTGGACAGTTATTATTTTATTTTCCTTCATTTTGATTGTAATTTCTCAATGCACTGTGGTGCAAACTTGATCCGAGTTCCTATTTACTTGTATTTATGTTATATTTCTGCAAGACTCATTCATCCGCTGCGTCTAATTTGTATTATCCACCTGGCTACCGGACAACTGAACCACCTACTACTTGCCCTAGTTGGCCAACTCATAAATGACCAACCCAGAAAATTGGCCACAAAACAATATCGTATGAGAAATTATTTTACTACTTTCCAAGTACATATATTTTACTGTAATAATTCTAAGGATTTTTTTTAAGAGAACCAGATTTTGAACATGAAAACCGCTCACTAAGTGCACAAAGCGTTTTGAAGGAAACATGTCACTGGGGATTGGGGATCAAGATTAAATACGTGGGATTTGGGGTTTTAACAACTGTTGCTGGGCGACATTTTGGGTCCTGAGCCGAAGTCCTTATCTTTTCTATCAAACTCAAGGCTATAAGGCGAGATTAGAACTAGAAATAGGATTTTGTTCTACAGTTTGTGAGTTCTGCAGACCACCGGACGATGTTCTTACGATTGTTTTTTTAAGAGAAGAGGCAGAAAAAACTTCCGTGTTCAATCCCGTGGATTAATAAAGGTTCATTTGGTTTTCTGATGGCCAGTTGCCTTGCGGGCAGTTTGACTGGTGGCTACTTGACTGGTGGCAACTTATCCGGTGGCCACAATAATTAATATCTACTTTTCCGGAGGTCAGTTAGCCTACCTCCTTAATTTAAAAAATCTTTCAAAATATAAGAGGTAAATGGTTTCTTATTAATATCATTAAAATAAATCTTTATGTGCACTCGTCTCCTGAGGTAACGAGTTGCGACATTTGTGATTTTATCTCTGTGGGTCAGTAAAATTGCATCTCAAATGTTACTGAAAGCTTTTGAATTCCTGCAGAAGGTAGGCAGGATTTCCCCACACAAAGCAATGAAAAGCTTTTGTTGAATGATTTTGTTTTATGCTGCCTGATATGTGAAAATTTTCTCAAATTTCGTTTGCAAAAGAGAATGGCATTTTCGAATGAATGTTCCGACATTTTTAAAACACACATGTGCACATTTGGCTAGTTTTGTTCAGTCCTATGACTCAATGTTTTTATCCATTTGACAATACATGTACTACAATGTACATCAATTTGAAATTTAAATCTTCTGTGTGTGTTACAGTAAATAATAAATATCTGATTAGAGGGATCAGTTTAAAAAAGAAACATTGATCATTTATAAAAATTCCACATTTACGGAACCTAAATCATAACTCATTGCTTGTTATTACTTTCCTTGGGTGGTTTAGTTAAGTATAACGCAGTGCAAAAAAGTTTAAAAAACGAATGAATATATACGTCTCATGACAAAACCAAGGAAAGGCTGTGTAAAAAAATAATAATAATTTGTAAACAGACACGATAATATTAAAAATTAAAATAAATGATTAAAACAAAGCAAAAATTCACCAATACAAACTTAACAATTCAAGCAGTTCTTAAAACAGTAAATAAAATACCGCAGAACTCCATTAGTGTTTGTTGCAATAAATAGAAAGAAATAGTGGCAAAGAAAGATGCAGAAATTGAATTCGCCAATGAGAGAATAATATCTAGGGTTGCCACCAGCAAAACATACTCACCCCTCGGAATGTTTCATGCCAAATAAAACAACACTTAGAAGTAAAACTGTCCCTCTAGACTAGACTTTATTTCATGATTGCCAGTATGTGTGCAAAGGAAAGTAGTATTTCGACTTGTAGATACATCTAGTAGTCACGCACCGCAGTACTCACGGTTCTGCCAATATCGAAGAAGTCTCGGTGGGCACTACTGAAAGTATGTACTTGACATCATCATAACAACGTAACTACGCAACAGAAAGCATTCCAGAGGAGTGCAAAAATATATAATTCGTAAGAAACTATATTGGTACCCAAAATCATGAAATAAAAACAAAACCACACTCGCATTTGGTCTGATCCGAAAACTCTCCCTTAGTCTTGTGCACTGTTACCACTTGCCTTTCAGGGAAATGCTACCAGTGCTGCATACTGCGGGAAGGTTTTTTGGATCAGTCCACCCATTCATGTCATTTTATTATTATCTTCCTGGCGTAAATATACGCCCCTTTAGTAGTGTCCTTTGCAATTACTTCAGATTGCCCCTATTTTCAGAATGCTCTACCATCCCAACTTTCAGAATAAAACACAAAAAAAAAGAAACAGAGAAAGAGAGATTTTATATTGGTACACTTCTAAATTTAAAAATACATTTCTTGTTTAGCGTCAGTCGAGAATCAGTAACACTCTCTGGCTTGTAACAAAACGAACAGTAAATTTGGTGATCGTGTCTTGAGGAATTACGTTCCTCGCCCATGGAACACTTTGTCAAATTCAATTCACGGTATTCCAGTTAACACGACAAAGACTTGCAACAAGCATATTGAAATTGTACAGGTTATTCTTTTGCCTTTTGTTCTTCAGTGGTACGTCATTTTCAAGTTCCTTCTTTTCTGAGCATACTGGCCCTGGGGGTATACTGACATTTAGCCTCCCGACATTTTGCCAAAATTGGCATGTGCGATATTTAGCCGAGATTTCTAATTGCGGGGGATATATTTTTAACTGATTCGTGAAATTGTGCGTCATATCCATTTTGTTTGTTAAAAAGAAACAATAAATAAATGATATAATAGTTTATAGCTTTTGGCGAATTTTACAAAGGAAAATACATTGCTAATAAAATTGTATCACCTGTTTAACCTTTTGGTGTCTGGCGATCCTTAGCTTGAGTTCTAAGTCATCAATAGCTAGTAATCTCTTGGCAGTTGTGCAAGAAAGATATCCTGCAACTTCCATCAAAATCGGCGAAGGATATCAGCACTTATGATGCGAACATTGTAAGGGATACCTATGGACAGACGGAGAGAAGGACACCCCAATAAAATCAATATGCCTCCCGCCATGCGGGGGTAGAGATAACCAGAACTCTACCGTCTTCAGAGCATATCTGTAACGCAAACCACTGTTTTTTAAGGAAATGTAACTATGAGATTTATAGAGTTATTAAAACCGTGAAAAATACAACATTAAGTTCTAGTGGCCCTTTTCTCGGTAATAAACAGCCCCTTACAGCGTAGCAAGCACTTGCAAATTATTATCTTTTTTTCGCAAGCCAGCGTCCAATTCAAATGTGTAGAAAAATTGAAAGCAATTCAAAGCCTGCTTGCTTACAAGCAGTAACATGGCGTGATAGGTGTAAAGCACCATTTCAGATGACAAGAAGATTAGGCGTTATCCCATTAAGTCCGGCAGCAGAACATTGAAGAGATACGATAAAAACTTGTTTGTTTGATTGAAACCATAAATTGAATGCTGGAGTTTGGATATGGACAAAAGTGGCTTCTGATGAACAATTTGTCAAAAGCCAGACCCGTTGGATTTTTATGCAGTCAATTCCATCCTATCACTTCTCCTATAATATAGATACTCAGTAGAAATGGGTTTGATATAAGACAAATTTTATAACGTAAATCTTGCGGAAAAAAAAACAATTTAAATAATGGATTTACCAAGTAGACCCGAGAAATTAAGTTGGTTGAAATTTTCGACATTTTTAATAGGTTTGGAATAATATTGGCACTGGTGTGGTACAACGACTTATGTTCCCTGCCCACTAAACATTGCGACGTTAGATAAGAAATTATGTTTGTTTTAAAAGCGGACGTAACTACGCCGTTATTCCGCCATGCGAGAACGTCACGATGACGTCTGAAGTCGGGCGACATCAGCTTGATTATACATAGGCCCAGACACTGACCAACTTCAAAGTAGTTAACCTGTGTCCACATCACACATCAAAATGAGAATGTTTCCATTCAAGGCATGGCTTCTCCTTCATTAAGTGGTCCGTACGATGAGGTGGCGATTAATAACTCAATGTAGGGGACTCGATGATGACTTGATACATCAGTGAGTTGCAGCTCACGTGTTCCCTTGACACTCGTTGCCAGTCCTCTAGTGGCACATGGCAGACCAATAGCCATAACTTCGTGTTCCGACCATTGCCACTTGCCATCAAGCACCAAACAGCAACGGGTTATTCCAGTTCGTTAGGCTGTCTAGTCATCCCTCGTTATAAAGGAAAAAATGCCGTGTATCGCCTCTATTTTCAAGTAATCGCTATAAAATTATAGCGCAGTCTGTTCACTGAATATAAACGGTTCTATGTATAGCTCATATATCTTATTCCGCAGCGATTAAAGTTTGGTGCACCCAAGCCCAACCCTTCTTAACCGGCTGCGAACACTCACGATGACCTCAGCAATGAATACCGTTGTCACACTTATTTGTATTTTTTTTTTGTTGTCATTGATTGTCTATTTCACATCATTCGCTCAAACAAACAACAATAGAGTCCTCGCGTTAAGCAAAATCTGCACGCCTTTCATGTGTATTGTCCTGAGATGCAGAGAAAGAGCTTTGCGCACTCCTCATCTCCATACATTTAATATCCATATAATAGCCGTTTTTCTTTTACACCTGCCATGACTGCCATTTTCAGTGGGCGATAATGTGATCATGCGGCATTTCCGTATTGTTGTCCAACTGCCCACCTCTACCTCGGTTCGGTCTGTTTTATATAACACCTTTTACTCCATAGACTCACTGGGAATTCCGCGAAAATAGTACACACAAAAGAGATATACTACTTTTTCAAATATCCATCCTCTCTGTGTTTATACATTACAGATAGATCTACTCAAAGGTCAGCTGTTTTATTACAACGGGCATTTCCGGTGAGCTATGATGTAATCTCATAATTTAGCCACTACCTTAATTTAGCAGTGATACAATGTCTTTTCAACGTCTCTTTAACTTTGTGAAAGTGGCATTTGGGAGGGAGGTTCGATTTGATTTCAGTGAAAAACAACAGTGTTTTGGTCCATCATCCTGGTGACTTCAGAAGTACTTGGAAATGAGTGGCATATCGATTAATTAAATTTCAATCCGGAAAGAAAAGCAATCGGATTTTTTCAAAATTATCTGTTGATTTCTTTCCGATGGTTTATTATTCATCATTTCAAGAATAATGAGTTTAAACATTACTTTTTGCATTACAGCTAAAAAATACAGTTTTGGTTGCTACCAAAAGCAATCAAATAACGTATAAATAAGATACCGGTAAGACGTTGATCTTTGGTCACGACTAAATACAACCAAAGTACAAAAAGAGTTAATGTTTTGGTCTGGTCGAGTCGACGTGGCAACCTAAAATCGACGCTGGGTCAACAATAGCATGTTTGTTGGGTAGGCAGTGATATAAGTGTTTCAGATAAATTTTTGGGTATCCTGGGATTTTGTAATCCCTTTCACCTCCCCAAAAGCAAATGATTAAAATACATGACATTAATGACCCAGGTACGAGTAAACTAATAAATGAAGGATGTCTACAGAGATACTCCAAAATCAGCGATATGGCACGTTCACACTTCACACGCAAAAACTAGTACGGAGCCTCACAAGCGTTCTCTTCTGTTTGCGATTCCAAAGGGGCTTTTTCTCGGCACAAGGTATTCTAGTGCTTGGATAGGACAGCCATATAACAGCGTATCAATGAGCATTATTGGCTGGAACCTTTCAATTTGGCAAACCCCCAGGCATGAGGGGGCCGTTATTAAGATGGCAATATCCGCGTCAACGCATATATCTCCTGGCAAATGATGACAAATACCGCAACAGACCATGCAGTTTTTAGAGGGATTTTTCACTTTAATTTTCAAAAAAAAAAAAGAAAAAAAAAAGAAGAAAAAAAAAAGAAATTTAATTAACTTTGCAAAATGATATTACAAAAGCTTACTAATTATCTGTGTTAATAAAATAATATTGTTGGACACATGGCTAAGACATCTTCTTTAGAAGTGGTTAAAGTCAGCAGAAGTGAAATGGCGTCCACAGTAAATATCATAAAGTTACGTTATCTATATGTGATATTCAAATTGTGGAGCCGCAGTTTTATGTGGTGTTCTTATTGTGATACGTTGACGGCATGGCCATTTAATTCTCGAAATGGATCATATTTTCAACGGCATCTCGAAATGGTTGGTATGGTAACGGCATGACCATTTAGTTCTCGAAATGGTTCACATGCTCGCAAATTGTAAGCATCCGTTAAAGATGTGCTAATATATTTGCCATTTGCCAGTAGTGTTGCTACAATGAAACAACTGAATGGAAATAATAGGACAACCCTGCAGACAATTAAAAAATGGAGATTCATTTATTAAAAATGTGGCAAACGTCACACTATGATCCCCGAACACTTATGGCATGAAAAAAAAATGGCGCGTCCCCGTTATTGGTGTTCATGACACTCACGACTTTGGTGACATAAAGGACTCCCATGGCCAGTTGTGTGTGGCGATAAGCTGTCCCATAATGCCCTGTACTTCCTGCCACCATATCTACAGGGCGTGATTTATGAACATGGCAATAGTACCCTGCTTAAAAACAGTGTATTGTGAATTATGTGGACCCAAGCCAACAATAAATGGCTGCACCCTTTGGCAGTTAAAGAACTTTTTTCTATTTTATCTCGTAGCCAGGGAATTCTATATTTGGCCCAAATTCTGAATTAACCAGAACGAAAAGAAAATTGCAATTATACTGGAGAATTGATAGACTGCAAACCTAACACTTGCCATTTCATTTGCCTGGCCAATCTGTTAAGGCCATAGTTTTTATTCGCCATCTGAGATTTTTTTATTCTTTCATTAAATTATTATTTCATTAAATAGTAAATTAAAACGGTTGATTTACACTGCTCCAGCTCATAGCAGCCGACAATTTTTATAGTGGAGGGGTGGGGTGGCGGGGTAAAGGTTAAAAGGTTTGATTGACCCTGCGTCCAGTTTATTATACTGGAGGGTGGCCTTTTAGGGCATATTCACATTGCTCAAGTCAAAAAGGCATGAGGCAGTCTTTTTGTTTTACTCACAAATAACTATCGTTTTATTTCGTAAAACGAGCTTTTACGAGTAAAAGCGCAATTCGCGTTCTCCACTTTTAATGGGTTCCCTTCCAGTAATATTTACCACGCAATATAAAAAAGAACTTTTTGAGGTACTGTTCAAGATACTCTAACCCTTCCATCCATCCTTTGGCCAATCAGAATGCCCGAGACGTCGTCTGCTAGTCTCGTATAAACGACATTCCCTTTTTAGCCCAAAAGGCGGTAAAACACGCCCAGGCTAGTTGGGGATGGATGGGACGGGTTAAAATCAAAGTTAAAAGTGGAGAACGCGAATTGCGCTTTTACTCGTAAAAGCTCGTTTTACGAAATAAAACGATAGTTTTACTTCGCAAAAGCTTTGAATTCGCTTATCTCCACTTTTAATGGGACTTGAGTCCGGAGCAGGGGAGCCTGCCATTCTTGAACTGCCCAAAAAGGTCGCGAATTACACTATGGCTTGTAAAAGCTCATTGCATGTAGGCGAGGAGTGCTGTGCACTCGACGCAAAGAAGAAATAAAACTTGTCAGCTAAGTTTCAATTCTTTAATGATTTCCTAAATAAAGTCCGGAGGCGCACCATTCCGGTCTTTCAACATAAGGTAAAATCGTAACAAAGTAAAAATATCACAGCAACTGTCAGTTGAGATGAGAAGGCTTCCAACCATGCCATCATCTTTTTTTTGAGAATTATCACCATCCCCCTCCAACCGCCCACCGGATGGATCCCTTCCTCAAGTTCTCACTATTCACTTGCTATGTATTGATGAACAATTAGGTTTATTTAGAAGTACTACAAAACGATCGTAAATCCATAGGAATTACGCAAATAAACTCTTTGACACTTCTAGTAAAGTGACTGAAGTGTCTTACAAGACATGCAATTCAAACTTGAAAAAAGAAAGCGAGTCCGCTGTCTAACTTTTCTTCTTCTCATTTGATAAATTACCACGTTTATTTGAAATAAACTCGTAGCGATTGACTAGATAGTACTAAAACTACTGTAAATCGTCATAAAATGAAAAACAGAAAAAATTTTGCTTATTTATGACTGTTTTCCTATATGGGGCCGTTATGGTCCCATAAGCCCATAATGACACTATGGTACCTCATACCATGAACCATAAACCGGCTTTCGGCCTTCCGGCTACAACGGGTGTACGGTCACTGGGTACGTCTGGGACCGACATGGTCCCCCCCCCTTTCTTTCTGAAAAACATGAAGAAAGGAGATCAAAACTTAAGCATCCGAGTAGCCGTAAGACCGAAGACTGGGCTGTACTCATTACACATGCGATCCTGAACACTTCGGAGTAAATAAATGCTTAATTAAACATAACCGTCCAGCGTTCGTCCGTAACTTAATATAAGCACGGACCGAAATGGTCCGAAGGACCTGAGCGAAAGGCGAAATGTTCAGAGTAAGAAGGAAAGACCTTCTTGTAGGTTGTTACTTTCGTGGCTTGTTGTTGTTGTTACTGTTCCCATTACGGCCCTTGGAGAAGTTACTCTTGTGCTTGCCCTTGTTCTTAAACTTGGGAGAAGCATTCCTACAACAGAAACAGCCTGTAATGGTCGTTTCTGAAGCCACGAACGGTCCTAATGAATATAAGCCAGACAATTCATCTTGAGAAAAATCTTTCAGATAGTATTTAACAAACGAGTTGGGGGAAACCCAACAACCTGTTTTAATATATCCGAAAGGGACACGTTACGTACCGCCCTGAGGGAATTGGCTACTTGCCTTACCTGATGGGCTTTGATGTTCGATTCCCCTAACGGGTCATAGGCTGCCAAAATGATCCTTTTAATATAATTTGAGATCGACTGTTTCGAAAGATCTTTGCTAAATTTCGGCATAAAAGAAATGATGAGAGCCTTCTGATTTTTTGATCTGTAGGCCTCTGACATTTCTAAATACTGTTGCAGCGCTTTGACGGGACACAAAGAGACCAGACCGTCTGAGTCGGGGTCATCTGGTAGGGATAGGAGAGTAATGTGATCGAACGTTCCCATCCCTTGGGTCATGATGTGGGTTTTTCCCATGAATCCTGCTCTAGGGACTAGGGTGACCTTCTCCCATGTACCCTTATCTTTATTTACCTTTCTGTCCAGGGCATGGATTTCGCCTCTTCTTTTGCCCGAAGCTAAAGCCAATAAAAACGTGAATCTTAACGTTGCGTTTTTCGCTGAAATCACGTCCTTACTAAAAACATCTGGGCGCTGAAGATACTGTAAGACTAACGATAAATCCCACTGCGCTATATTGGATGGGCAGGGTGGGGAGTTTACTTTAAAATGTCTTACTAGCTGTGATAGGGATGTATCTTCGCCCGGGTCGTAGCCTGTAGACGCTTTGAGGCTTGACCCTATAGCGGCCCTATAGCCCTCGATGGAACCTACCTTTAATTTCACCTCCGTGAAAAGGTGATCGAGGAAATCCGCTACCACTGCTGGGCTAGCCTGAAACGGATCTAGCTTAGAAGTGCTACACCAAGCGGCAAATTTATTCCACTGCGACCTGTAAACTTTGGCCGTCGAACCCTTGTGACTGTTTACTATTTTCTCTCTCACCTGCTTAGAAAAACCCTTGTTTTTCAGAAAGGTCTGGTCAGACACCATAGGTGGAGGTTCAGTAAGCGAGGGGAGGGGTGGAAGTGATGCCAATGGGGTTGTGATAGCAACTCGTTGTGGCATGGGATCGGTATCGACCTTACTGCCTTGCAATGGAGTAGGAGGGCGAACCATGGGGCTTCCGGTGTCCATGGAGCAATGAGTAATAGGAACGGTGGTTTCAACTCGATTACTCTCTGCAAGACTTGCCCTAAGATCGCTTGTGGGGGAAAGGCATACAGTACCTCGTCCCGTGGCCACTGACAATTGAGGGCGTCTACTGCCCAAGCTGCTGGGTCCGGGCAAGGAGACACGTACCGGGGAAGTTGGGTGGTCATAGCGTTTGCAAACAGATCCAGAGTCGGGGCACCCCATGGGGATTGGTGTGTCACCCACTGAAAGGACCGAGGGGATAGGCACCACTCGGTGTTGATAACTTGACCCTGTCTGGAGGCTAAGTCCGCTAGGACATTTAATTTCCCGGCCAGGTGACGGGCGGAAACGGTCACCTGTTCCTCCCTGGCCTTTGTAAGAATTTGGAACGCAAGTTTGGACAGGGACCGTGATTTGGTACCCCCCTGCTTGTTGAGGTAAGCTATGGCTGTGGAATTGTCTAACCGAAAGAGGACTGCCTTGTTTCTGAGTTGGTTGGTCAGTTTGGTTAGGGCAATCCAGACTACCCGAAGCTCCAGCCAGTTTATGTTGTAGGACTGAAGCGAGGGTGGCCATTTGCCCTTCCATACCTGACCATTCCAATAAATTCCCCACCCCGAATGGGACGCATCGGTCTGAATCTCTATCTCCGGGGTGGGGGGCTGAAATGGCATTCCTTCGGACATAATTAGAACGTCGCACCACCACTGTAGGGCTTGCAGGGTTACCTGTGAAACTTGCATCCTTGCTGCGGGTGAACGACCCTGATGCAACGCCCATCTTACCTGGCTTTGGAATGACCTGTAATGGAGACGGCCCAGGGGGACTGTCTTCTCTGTTGCCACTAACAGGCCAAAGAGAGATTCCATGGCCTGTAATCTCACCTTCTTTCCTGGGGAAATACCTTTTATGGCATCTGCAATTCTCTGGCGGCGTTCTGGCGTAGGGAACGCCTTTGCTATTGCCAGATCCCAAAACTCCCCTAGAAAGGTAATGGACTGTTTGGGGGTTAGTTCGGACTTGGCTAGGTTTACTACTAGACCTACCTCTAGTGCCTTGCGAACTAAAGACATTGTATGATTCTCGGTTACCTGCCTGTCTTGATTCGCCAGAAACCAGTCGTCCAGATACTGAAAGACTAACATCCCTTCTAGCCGTGCCCATGTTTTCAGTACTTTCATGACCTTGGAGAAAACGTACGGGGCCGTAGCCAGACCGAAGGGAAGTGCCAGAAACCAAAATCGTCTTTTCCCTACTTGAAAGGCTAGGAATTTTCTTGCCGAGCGATGGAGAGGAATATGGAGGTAAGCATCGGAGAGATCTATGGAGGTACCCCACATCCCTTCCCGTAATGACCCTTTTATCACCTGGGCCGTGTCCATCTGAAAGGTGATCACTCGGAGAAAACCGTTTATGGGGGAGAGGTCGATTACCAGCCTCCACCCTCCGGATTTCTTGGGAACCAGAAAAACCCTGCTGAAAAAGCCCATTTGATTTTCTGGCATTAGCTCTATCGCCTGTTTTTGAGACAAGCTCAATAGCATTTCTTGGAGAGCTCGGTCTTTTTCTGACCCCTTGGCGTGAGAGGTGACTAGTTGTCTTGGCACATGGGCGGTTAGGGGAATAGCGCACCTGAGCCCGTTCCGGTCTCGTTCGAAAGGTAGGGAGTAACCTCTCTTTAACCAACGTACTACCCTTCGAGAGCCCCTATTTCTGCCCATTGCTACCAAAACTTTCCTAGTCTTCCTCCTACGGGCAAGGAGGCGTTTAAGGAAAGTAAATTTTCCAAGTCTCTTAAGTTTGCTAAAGTATCGCCAGGAGATGAGGGAATCTCGTGACGGTACTTTGATTGGCTGCTACCTGAACGACTGTGGAGCCAGACCCTCTGTCTTGCTGCCGGGTCTGGGTTTCGGTTTCTTGACAGGGGGCTGTTGTGGCTGCGCACTCGGCTTAGACTGTGCCGGAGAGGACTGTTGTGGTCTCTTCCTCTTCAGTGGACGTTTGAAGGAGGAGCGAGACATCCTGGACATCAGGGCATAATCTTGCGAAAGCGAACGACTTTCCTGGTTCACCCTCTCTATCTCGACGGGAGGAAATAGCTCTCGTTCCTCCAGGATAGGGGCATGACGCAGATCCCGTAAACCTTTGACACTAGACCAGCAGTGCTGGAGAAAGGCATCTCGACGTAGGTAGACCATTGACGTCATAAAAAAGTGGAAAGTTTGACCACGTCTCGGGTAGCTAAGGCCAGGCATTCCATCAATTTAGCAGACACGGGATCACTAAGGCGAAGTTCTTCCCAACGCGACTTTAGTGCTTTAAGTGCATGATCTTGAAATGACATAATGTTCAGGATGTGGCGAGAAGATGCCTCGATGGTCTTGGCGTCTTTCTCCACTAATGGAATGTCTGAGTCACTACGCACTGTGGGCATCCTGACTGTACGCTTCACGGGCTGTTCCAGTGCCTCTAGGGGAATTTTTTCATCCGCTGACCGATATGGGCCTGGTCGTACTAGGCAATGTTTAGATAAATGGAAACGCGACAGTGTGCGACCCTCACCGGCGTCCATCTTCTTGAACTCTTTCGCGCGGACCGTGACAGCATGAGCAATGCCCTCGCTGGTGGCTAGTGCGATAAACGAGTCCTGATGTGGTGGAGCGGCCTGAGATGTCATACGAATGGGCGGATCCTCCTTATCTAAATTTGGGGAGCCACAGGAGACCTCTGCTAAGCGGGCTATCTCTTGAATGGCATCCCTGAACGGTACGTCTTCTGGTGCAATCGTAGAAGCAGAACTCGAGGGGGCCGCGTCCTCGACCGATGGGGCAAGGTCTGGTGGAGAGGGAGTACGGATGGGCCGTCTGCCCGCTGCCGCTGGATCTCTCCAAAGTCGATGCCCTTGGCCGGGAGAACGCACCTGCTCCACTGCCCGTAACGGCAAATGACAACGGGAATGTACTGACGTACCCTCGGATTCTTCTTCCCCGTCTTCCACCTCCGACTCCTGTTCATCAGATGCTGCTTCTGGGAGTTGGGATTGTGGAAAATGTGACATGTGGGGTTCCCCTACTGGGGTGTAAATTTCTTTCTCCCTGTTGCTTGGGACTGCTGCTAGGGGAGAATTTTCCATCGGCCCGATTTCCTCATCATCTTCCAGCAATGCAGAGACTTGGCCCGAAAGAGGCACGCCCACGGAATCCTCCTCGCTGATGGTGACCGTTTCGGGAATATCCACGTTAGAGTCCAGCGGGAGGTGAGGTACAGGCGAGCCCAACATCGCTGCCACTGACTGAATCTCCGGAGGAGGACGAGAAACCGTAGCTGATGGTTTAGGCTTTTGCCTTTGACTAAGCAGACTCTCCTGCTTCTGAAGTTGACTCTGTAAATCCAAAAGTTGCTTTTGCAGTTGCGATTGCATAGACAAGAACGCTGAAAATTCACTCGGGAGACGCTGTAGCTGAGGAGGGGGGGATAAGTCCTCTCGCGGGGGAATGCCTAACTGGTCTGTAACCGCCGAAAGCACTGTTCCCGTATCCTTATGCGTTAAAGTCACTTGTTCCTCAGACGGGGACTTAAACGCCCCTCCTGGACTGCCACTGGGTTTCACTCTAGGAGGTGAGGCCCATGCCTCGCGGAGACGATCCCGTTCTTGCCCTTCCGGGATGTCCAATTCTGCTACAGTCTCAGAAAATGCACGTCCTTTACTCTTGGATTTTTTATGTCTCTTAACTGGCGTAGCGGATTCCGATTCTGCACCAGTGTCTACGTGTACGGGGGTGGAGACCTGGCCCAGAATAACGGAGCTAGCCTTCTTCATGGTATCCTGAATAAATTCACGAGTAACAAACGAAGCTGACGAAAGGAATTTGCGCTTATCCCTCCTGCGCTCGTTCTTGGTCCTATTCCGTAATAGGACTTTCCAATCCTCTGGAGTAAGATGTAGACACTCGCCGCACGGGCTGTCTGGCTCGCACAGAGGTATTCCACTATTCCGTCTACAGCGGTCGCAGATGGAGTGGGGGTTACACGCAGTTGGAGGATGGATACACTGAGGCAGTAACGGTGGAGAATGTAGACTGGCCTCTGTCATATCTGAAATGCAAGCAGAGAAAAACAACGGTGAGAATATGTAGTATAAAACAACGCACAATACTACATTTCTCAGTGCTTTGCTTCAACTGCAAGCTTTAACCCTCCAAGCTGTGTTTACAATTGCTTAAACACCGCAATAACTCGCTTAAACACCGCAATAACTCGCTGGGTCTAAGGAAAAGACGAAAAGAGATGCTTCCCGGAACGGTAGCGTTCCCGGGCCGTAACGGGCTGGACCGTAATGGCACTACCCGTGTCGGATATGGATCTCTCTTGCCTCAGATGCACCTGGGACCATCGGACCGTAACGGGTTTGTGAATCCCGTTGGACCAGAATGGTCTTCTCGCACCCGTGACCGTATGACCACAATGGGAAAACGGTCCTGGCAAAGAAAATGACCCTCAGACGTCACAGAAAACGTCTCTTTTCGTCGGAGAACGCTGTCAGACTTGCAGAACCTGCTCTACGAAGACTGAGAAGCGACCCATGGAGTAAAGCTTAAGCAAAAACTGGCCATTTCCGCGATGACACAGCTGGCTGGTAAAGCTTGGAGTCTGATCAGGTCCAGCAGCCTGAAAAGATCCTACTCCTAGACGAACTGAGGTGGAACTGGTAAGTTCCTCGATCTGAATGAAAGTGGAGAAAGAGGCGCACTTCTCGGGACTAGGAAAGTGTCTCCGTGATCGTGCAAACTCAACCTAATCAGACCGAAGAGTAAGATGTCGAATAAACACACTTCGGCTCCATAAATTTATCCCAACGCACAATAATAGATAAAATAATCCATTAGGCAGTGAATTAAGTAAAAAATGAAGCAATTCGCACCTTAAACCAGTTCCCTTGCTGCAAAAAACCGGCAGCACACAGAATGGCGTGTTGTACAGACGCCACGCAAAAAGGGAATGTCGTTTATACGAGACTAGCAGACGACGTCTCGGGCATTCTGATTGGCCAAAGGATGGATGGAAGGGTTAGAGTATCTTGAACAGTACCTCAAAAAGTTCTTTTTTATATTGCGTGGTAAATATTACTGGAAGGGAACCCATTAAAAGTGGAGATAAGCGAATTCAAAGCTTTTGCGAAGTAAAAGTTATTTTTTACCTAATGGCTTTGGGCTTACACCGTAAGCCTTTTAGGAATAAATAAAATGCCTTGAGCCTTTGAGGCATACATAAAATAGCTTAAGTCCTTGAGGCATAAAAATGCCTTAAACCCTTGAAGCATAACTAAAATGCCTTAAACCCTTGAGACATAAATAAAATGCCTCAAGTCCTTGGGGTATAAATAAAATGCTGTGAGCCCTTGAGGCATAAATAAAATGCTTTAAGGCCTACCTGTCACCAAACGCCATTGCCGAGTAATAGACCATGTTGTAATCAAATTCCTGAAATAATAGAGATTAAATTCTAATATGCAGATAGGAAAATGTGGGTGATTTTCAAGAACGAAAAGCCTGCATGGTTTATTTCGCTTTTTTGTATAGCTGTATTTTTAGATGTATGTTGAATTGTATTGAATGTCGTTTTCACATAATACACCTGAGTGTTGATATCAATAATAATTAGCAAAATCTTCAATTGAATTTCAAATATATTTTTGTAGAACTGACAAATCTGTAATTGAATTTTATATATCTTATAACGTTTAGAAGTATCTGTTAATGATTTGAGATTTTTTTTAATTATTTGGAGATATATTTAATTGAATGAAACATATCTAAAATTTAATATGATATATCAACATATATTTACTATGAAGGCGGCATTCCAATGACTTGCACTCACTGCATGCAGCAACCAGTTTATATGAGTAGACACATAAGTATTTTGATTTCAAGAGACGCCTTCAAGTACAGAAATGTCTGCTGAAGAACTTAAACGTAAATTTCAACGACGCAATGCTTAACTAATCAATCTATTCTGTTTCGCTTTTTCTGCATGATTAATTGGGCTGGCTCTTTTTTTTCTTTTTAAATCCTTCATTCGCATCTACACATCTTAGCGGCATGTCATAGCTATGCTTAACTATTTTTGAAACGTTTCTTCTGTGTTCTTTAAATTTCTTTCGCATTTCAATGTAATATTTTTTTTATATTATTTTTGAATCAACTATTGACAGGTTTTATTTACAGGAGTGAATTATAGCGATAAAATAATTGATTTCAGAATCGGAGGCTGTGAAAAAGCTAACTACTCTTCATGATCCCGCATATTCTATTTGTTACCGTAATACGTTATTAAAATAATTACCGCAGTACCGTAAAACGTCGATAAAGTAATTACCGCAACAGTGTAATAGCTCAATAACATAAAGAAAAATAAAGTTCTTTTTATTTATTTGTTTATTTTGGTAATTAAATGTTCAAGGATTAATCACTGCATAAAACACTTTTGGCGTCACTTTCTAGGTGAATCTCTGTATAATCAACAATAATTTCCTTCTGATAGATTTTATAATATACAGTGTACTAAATTAAGTTGTCTACTAAGACTGTGTCAGATACAATTACTTTGTTGTCTGCTTGTATATATTTAACCAAATGGGCGCAATTAATGCCAAATTTAAATCGGTTTGAACCACGTATTTATACCATAAAAACTTTAGGCACGTTTTTATATTTATGATAAATTTGTATACTTTTAGAATTGAGTACTTCTATATGGCAAATTTATATACTTTTAGAAAATTGGCTAGCTTTATTTTGTGCTAAAGGTATGGAACGACTACAGTTTACGATGGAACGCATCGAACTACGGCGGAGTCAAAAGCGTGAGATTGCCTCCCAATCTCATATGGAAGCCTGATATACTCATGTACAACAGGTCAGTATCCATGGCAGCCAATGTCGTAAATACCAGTATCGTATAAATTAATTCTGATATTTGATTACTCAGCGCTGTTAAAAAGATAACCGTTATAGTCAAAATTAAAATGAACTAAGCAAAACCTTAACTCCCCAAACTATAAAAGCCAAAAGCGATGAGGCAAGACGTTTGACAGAGGGATGAGGGTATTTATTAGGAGGGCAGGTGATATAACCGACGTTAGTAAAACGTTTACCCTGACGTTTAGACAAAGTTGCGAGGAAAACGTTGCGTCTGTTTTCATGCCATACCTCTCTATAATATCTACCGGAACTATTTGATTAACTTGTTCATTCTTTTAACGAACGTTTCCAACAACTCAAGTTACTCCCCTCCCACTCCCCAACCCCCCCCCCCCCCCTCAATAGTGTCCTGATGTGGGTCAGTAAGTTTATAGTGTTACCTCCCTGACCCACTGGTGGCACGGAGACATGGACTTTTTTATCATTACTTCACCCGTCATACTTATATTTCTTTACACTTAGCGCGGATGAAGACATTGACAGCACATTCCCGACAAATGTAGTGGTCTCTTCTAATGGTGATATTCTGTGGGTGCCGCCTGGACTTTTCCTGAGCACCTGCAAAATCGACATCACGTGGTTTCCTTTTGATGACCAGCTGTGTACGATGAAGTTTGGTAGTTGGACTTACGACAGTTCTGGCATCGACCTTCAGTTACAGGCAGATGAGGGAGATTCGTCTTCTTTTATTCCAAACGGAGAGTGGAAACTTATTGGTATGTTTGAAATTTGAAAACGGTCAGTTAAAATCAGATAAAATTTATCCCAGTGTTAAATCTATTAAGAGTTTATCATATTTTAGGGGCCGTCCATAAAGTACGTACGCACTAGGAGGAGGAAGGAGGGTTGGGGTGTCTACATCTAGGGCTATGCGCATATAAGTGGTATGGTTAATGGGCAAAGTCACAGTTTTTGTGTACAGGAACGACAGAGAGGGTGAAAAAAGCCCGAAGTTTTCATGTACGTACTTTTTGAACGGTTTTCACCGAAACTATAATGTTCAGAATACAAGATTTTAGCGAGATTTTTTACCAATACATCAAGATGAAGAGGTACTTATTTGTTTGAAATGTTTGTTTCAATTCTAAATTAGTGAAGAATAACTCAGAAAGAAATGCCTTCAATGAAATTAGGGATAAAAACTTGTATTTGGAACGTTACAGCTGATAACATAAAAATAAATAGCCAACACAGTAAAAGTCAGCCAGAAAAAATTTCGCATGAAGAAATAAGCAACAGTTAATTATTTCCAAAATTTAAATGTTTTGTCCTAATTTTCATCAAGTTTTGGGATCTTCTGACCATAAACGTTTTGTCCGTGGATGTCTTGTATTCATTCCTTCTTCAATATTTATGTGAAACATCTTCACATATTTTCCCCAACATAAGCACACTGCCTTTTTTTTTAAAGAAAACCGAAGTCTCACTTTTTAAGACAATCTTAAGTTGGTTATAAATTTATATGACATTAAAAGTTATAAATATCTCCATGTAATTGTTTCATCATAATATATAGAAATGCTTAATTGCTAAATAAAATAATTTGTTTTGTTTTTTAGCGGTACCTGCTACACGAAATGTGAAACAATATGAATGTTGTCCAGAACAATATGTAGATGTCACTTTTACAGTACATATCAGACGGCGAATGCTGTATTATTTGTGGAACCTTGTGTTACCCTGTTTCTTTTTGTCTGGTCTTTCACTCATGGTCTTTATTATGCCCCCGGATTCCGGAGAAAAAGTAACATGTGGTACGTGGTATACATTGTTGTCCCCACTTTTCCGTGCTTGTGTGCGCGTGTTTTTGTGTGTATGTGTGTGTTTGTCCGTCTGTCTATCTGTCTGTCTGTGGTAAGTTGCTTGTGCTGAGTTGGCGTTATTTTCTGACGATGAGTATAGCTTAGAATAACTCACTAAAATCTTGTACATAAACATTACAGAAATACACATATCCTTTTAATAGTTCTGATCAATTCAACGAAATTTATCTGAATAAATGCTTCTAAAATTTAGATAACTAAAAATCTTTTTCAGTCCATGTCGCGAAATGCACTATTCACTGCATTTATTCGGATAAAGAGTTTCAGTTACAACAATTTTTTTCTCAAGAAACTTGCTCTTTTATTATAAATTCCTGAGAAATCGTTCTTAAAATCCTCATGTTCGGAAAACTGAGTTGGGATATTTGTGGTGCCAGGCACTGTGATGTCTGCCTGTTAATCTGTCTGTGTGTTTTCGTGTATGTACATATTTCATTTGCCTGCTTCCACCTCTGCTCAGGTCTATAAAATATTTTGTTATTAAACTATGAAAAATGGGTAATTAAATTTTAATTTAAAGTTTAAATATTAGTACTAGCAAAATTAGTTGTAGTAAACTTATATTGAGATAAATTGCTAATTGACATAAATCTGGGCAGATATGCTTTTGTATAGAAGCAGAATGCTGAGAAGTTCTTACGGCTATTTTCTTTTTAATTAATTTATTTCTTACAATAAGCAAAGGTTCATAAGTTCAGGCTGATAGGAGCTGCAGCAGTTACCAGTCAAACTTACACGCCCCCCCTCCACCATCATCCACCCTCCCTCCCATGCTAGATATTTAAGAAGAAAAACTTTGTCATGTGCCTTGAATAACCATAGAGCCTCTCACTTTTTGACACCACTCCTACACATCTGACGTTCTATTCTATGTTCGCAAAATGTGTTTCAGTGCTTACACAGATCCGGGTATGGCAAATTAGAAACGAGGCTCATTGTTTGTGAAAGAGTGCGGTCCGTGCCACACCCCTCCCCCTCCCGCATTCACTGGGAGATTTGTGAACTGATGGTATTTTTGACCCCCCCCCCGCCCTCTCACAACCCCAACAATCACAACAGCATCAAATCAAAACCAGAACAGTGAACGACAGACAAAGTCAGCTGTTTCCTGGGAAATAGGAAAATTTTCAATAAGAATTTTCGGTGCAGACCCAAATAAACTAATCGAATTTTAGGTCGCTGCTATTAATATCATTCAGTGTAAATTATGAAAGCTAGAAATCCTGTGCAGCCCGCTTTATTTTCAAATTTAACGGCGAACTTTACTTATAGTGTTTGTAATTTAATTAATTATGTTTCGATTGAGATTTACATTTCAGTTAGGCCAGCACAATCGCTCGTGTGCTTGTTGGTTTTTAGGGCTTTTGAGCTGTTTGATTTTTTTTCTGTTCTACAGCAAAGTGCATAGAAGGTCACAGGGCATACGATAATCTCCTGGGGAAAAATGGTTAAAAAATAACTGGCATTGTGCATCGTGAAACCAATCACTTTTTGGTTTTTAAATGCTGATTTAGATAGATTCTTAAAAATAAAACGTGAGTAATGAGTAAAATAGTGTCCGTTACTTTATAAAATAGGTGTTGATATTTTATATGGTTCTGCAAAAAAACCGATTAAGGGAAGATTTTCGGGAAAGTGGGTGAATTCTGTGTGACAGAGTATCGAACAGCGCGTATCTAGTGACCTTCAATGTATGACCCTGTGCTTAATAAATATGACGCAATAAATTAAAATGACTGAGGTTTTATTCACAGATTTTTTACTTTTGAAGTTACAAGATTAATAGCTTCGTTTATTACGGATTTTGAATACTGTGAATGCTATCAATGTTTTCAAAGCTAAATTCCGCTTGAGAGTCATTTTACTTGTGAATGAAACCTAATTGTATATATGAGTGTTATTGTCGAGTGATCTTAACCTGTTTGTTATTTACTTATTTATTCATTTTTGCATGTTTTGTAAATACACATAGAGTATGAAGTATGTGAAATTTGTATATATATGCACATGTCTTAGCTACATACTACCCATAATTCCACAGTATATCCGACCAGTGCTTGGAGTCAAAAGTAAACCGGAAGAACAGGCAATCAACAAAACCGGACCAAAAAAAAACAAACACGCAATATGAGCACTGAGGATAACCCGCGTCACCTTTTTTGTTCTGTTCCCAGGGTTTCCAGCAAAGCGAAATGTCCTCTCATACGAGTGTTGCCCTGAAGAATACATAGATATTACATTTACGCTTCACATAAGGAGGCGTGTCTTGTATTATGGCGTCAATTTAATCCTTCCTTGTGTCCTTATTTCGTCCATGGCTCTACTGACTTTTACACTCCCTTCTGACGCGGGAGAAAAGGTGTCTCTAGGTAGGTTCACATGGTCGACAATAGAAAAAGCATGGACTTATATAGAGCATGCTACATTTTATACCTTTTTAGCAGTCACAAATTTTGGTGTCGGTCCTTTGTTGTTTCAACCCACCTGAAGTCATAACAAGTAAAATGTTTAAAAAATTCAAATACTAATTTTTAAAAAGCATTGCGGGATACCATCCCCTAATAAGTTATCAACTTTCGCCATAACTCTTACAGTATTTCCTCTTCTTCCGTAAATTTATTTTGGCATTACTTGTAATGCTCGCAAATTCGTAAGAAACTACACATTTTAAGTTAATTAGAAAAGCTAATTTGGCTTTATAACTGAAAACCATCTATGCGTCTGTTATGATTCGGAATGATAAAATAACAAAGACTGGAATTCGTCCTAGATTTGACGCTAACATGCAGTTAGTTTCGGCAGATTCTAAAATCTGTTGAACTTGCAAAATACTGTCAAAATGTAACTGAATGCTTTCCCTCGCGTTTTTCTCAAAATTAGAGAAAAGTTTTATTAGAAAGCTGTTTGACGGGGATACTCACAAATGTTACTCTTAAAGCTTTGCACATTTTCTCCGCGGGGCTTGTTCTTTTAACTCACTTTTAAAGTAACGTGTATACACAACAAAGGCTATAGGTAGTTGATAATGTAAGAACTGTAATTTCAATAATTTTCAGTGCTTGAGATTTTAATGCCATGTTTCCAAATCGATGTTCTGCATCGAATGCCACCCGGAGCAAGCGCCACCCGAAATAAACGTCACCCTTTTTTGCTATCACGCCAAAATTCCAAACGTAATAACCGCCAGAACTTCATAAAATATGAACTCCCCTCCATAGGAAAACAGCAAGTTAGATTTCCTTTAATTTTGTCAGTTATTTTGTTTTATGTAATTTAAGGAAATAATCTAGCGTTTGATCCTGTGTTGTGGAGAAATGTGGCATTTCCCCGGTGGTATTTTTTCCGGTTGGCATTTTTTCATGTTGGCATTTATTCCCACATTCTTGTACATCGCCTGCCATTTATACACATCTGTCTCCTTATTTCCGGTGCGTGCTCATGTAAGAAATCACAAAAATCGTTAATGACACAGTTGATCGATGAAACTAAAGTCGATTGATCGACTCATCTATTTGTATCAATCGAGTGCAAACCCGTTATGAATGGATATTAAAATTTAAGTCTTAAGCGGCTGTTGCAAATCAGGCAAAATACGAATAATTGAACTCAAATCAATTGAACAATGCATAAAAATATAAAAAACGCAAGGCAGGCTCTCAAGTCTACCTAAAACGATACAGTTCGGTGGGCTTGAATAACTAAGTGATGAGGGGTGAATATTTGCTTCCCCTCTAGTGGCTGCTTGCTCGATCCGACTGTCTCATTATCGAGTATCTCCGAGTGTCCGACCTCTCCCGAAAGCACAGAGACAGGGATTTCTGCGACATGGTGAAGGGGGGTCGCGAGGGCAAAAGTAGCGTGTGGGGGGGGGGGGCTGAGGGCACTCGACATAGCGTCCGCAAGCACGTTCGCAGAGCTGCTGATGTACGAAGCAGTCATCTTCATGTTATAGCGAACAGGCAGCACGGGAATATTAAAGGCGATCGAGTTTCTTGTGGAACACCGCTTCCACCCGGCAAGAGTCACGGTGCTGTCTGTGAAGATGGTTATATTGCGGTATGCACAGAGCTGCAACAATCGCCTGATTAGAAAAACGGCTCCTTGATGTTAATGTTCTTCTGGGCTAAGCGAGACATATCCACTTACCAGTTGCAGTATAGCCCGCCGATTGCTGATCTCTTAGAGATAAGAGCGGCTACCGTTGCTTCTGCACTTGTTATGATTTGCAGAAGTTACATGTACCGTTGAAGGAGCTCCAAGGCATGCTTATCGTTGCGAGGCTGCGGCGTGTATCGCTGCTGTGACGCGGACGATGGTGCCAAACGATGCGGCACTGATAGGGACCAAGTGGACAACGCGTATGACCCAGCTGAGCTTACCGAGTAAGGTCTGAAGCTCGTTTGTCGAAACACGTTAGCTGGGTGTGGTGACTTTCTCTGCGGGATTGAAAAGATGCAGTCCAGCGTGTTTATTTAATTCCCAGGAATGTGAGGCACTGGGCTGGGGGAAATACACTTTTCCCAGGACATAGAGACACCCAACGAAATTACCAAGTGGATGAGCCGTTTCTTACATTATAAAGATGACGCCTTTGATGTCCTAACGATGGACCATCCGGCAAACACTTCAGGTTATCCGGTGGAAGATCCCAACGCTAGAAACGATCATATATGTATAGTGCGAATCACCGTCGAAGTTACAATTCAGACCAGTAAATTGTTGTAAGAACGGGTTCAGGCCGATGAGGGCAAAAGCGGATTTTAGGTCGACCTTACACATATAGAATCCTGTCCCATCAAGGCTACTGCTGCGCCGACGGACGTAAATGTGTGTTTGTCGAGCGAAGTGAAACTGTTGCGTGATTCGCCACCAGACTGCATTAGTCGTATGAATTAGTCTATGCTGCCCTCGTCCTTCGGAACCGCAGAGATCGCATACGCAATTGTTGGTTTCTGCTGCACAATTCTATACCGGTCTAGCTGCAGTTCCTTCCTTAGTTTTCCCTTCACTTAGCCCAAGATTTGCTCTGCACATTGCAACTATCAGCTTCCTCACAGGGTTTAACTTGATACGTGCTTACGCTTACAAGGTCAAAACCGTTTGAAAGCCCTGAAAGCACATCTTGGGTTGCCGGACTGCACAATTACTTCCTCTGAAAGCAGGCTGTAAAGGTCCATATCCTAACAGGTAGGTGTCGCCATCGCCCCACTTCAGGGATCAGGGGTAATTATATCACATGCAGCAGGCGAGGGGATAGTACTGGTATATGTCGGCGAACTTCATGAAGTACAGGTTGTACCAGTTTCTCGCCTAGGATGACTCGAGCTGTTCGGAGAACGAGAGCACCTCGTATATGCGACCGTGACCTACCACTCACTGCTACCACGCCGTTTCCTCTGGTGATGGTTTCTTCGCTGCAAGGCTCGAGAGAACACCAGTCTCAGGTTCCCCTTCGCATTTAGCATTGTGTCCTCAATGCAGGCTTCCGAGGAACGAGCCGCACAAGTCCTGAACGAAGAGAGGTTTATTGTTTCCTGGCGTTTTTTTCTGTCAATCAGTGCCGTCTTTAGGAACAGGATTCTCCTTCAGGGACTCCAGAAATGCTGCCATCAACAGACTGTCGATGTGCGGCAAGCTTTCTAACGTCACGGGAGAGGGGGGCTCTGGTTTCGGGGTGGTTGAGCTTCGTTCGCTGCCACCGTTGTCTTTCATCTCGCTTGAAGGACCCGATTCAGACCTAATGTAAGCTTTAGGGCCTCTAAGGCAGCATTGTCAGTAAGGGAGAGGCTGTCCAGATGGAAACAGTCCTAACTTATGAGCACATCTACAGTTCTAGCAGTCAGAAGCTTTTTCCCTTCCCCTTCTTGAAGTTTTTCAACAGCCGCTTCGACCTGCTGCTCTTCCATTTTATGCAGTTTTGTATGTTGACATATTTGAAATCGCTGTTAACTAAGCTGCGAGCCAAATAAGTCGCAGAATTTTGGTCGATGAAAGAACTTTGTATTGCTGTTCCTTACGCTTCATGCTTCAATTGCTGAATAAAGCATGAAAAAGGGGGTAATATATATTTAGCAGTTACTCCTTAGGGGGGAAGGCACTTGGTCCATGAGCACAAGGCTCGACAAACAGAGGCGACAAAATGTCTGGGTGGACATCGTGCGTGCGAATTGTCCAGAATCTAGGGGCCAAAAGTTGCCCAGTGACACGGGCTGTGTTTGGAGGGTTATTTCAATCAGGTGCAAGCCAGAGAAATTTCGCTCTCCTTTACTTAGTTAGACACTGAACGTAGCATAAAGTATAACCCTTGACCGTTTTTAGCGAAAATATAAAAAAAAACTTTTTATTCACAAAACTTTTCTTTCCTTATGTCAAGCAGGTATTAAATTCAGACGCTCGCTAAGAAAATGAAATCATATACATCGAGGCTCCACTGTCTTAATTATCTCTTCAACAATTTGAAGATGAATTAAAAAAAATAATAATACTAAAATAAAAAGGAACAAAGTTAACTGTCACAAATCATCGTTCTTGATTTAAGGGAAAAAGTTGAAGTACTCCTGTTCCATTTTTTGTGAGATATAAAGCGAAAAAAATCTGTTAAATTTGAAAACGGTTTACCCACGTAAATTTTATCTAAATGGAATTCAGTTTCATACTATAAATGTTAGTACTAAAACCGACGCCGCCAGCATGGCCAAATTGCCCAACGCTGTAAACTGCATGACAACGTGTATACAACAACCATACACCAGACAAGCACTTCTTATTACAGAAGAACATTTAAAAGCAAAGAAATATAATTGTTTGCGCCTGATATCTTTCTTCATCAGCAATTTATTTCTAAAAAAACCCCACAGATTATTAATTTTACGATATCTGGGTTTTAAAAAAGCTCAATTCTAACTGAACTGATTGAAAGCGCTCATGGAAAGCTTCGATTTTCCCCGAGGTAAATTCATATTGCAGTGAAAAAAAAGAACAAAAGAAATAAAAAAATAATAAAAATAAAGATATAAAATAAAATAAAAAAGACGTCTATCTGCTACTGAAGCACGAAAACAGATTATATGGTGTGAAGAATTTTTAGTTTCAAATAAGAAGTAATATATGACACTGGCAGATCGGTCGGCTTAGGATGAGGTGGGGAGGGGTGGGGGAGTGAGATTGCTTTCAAAATAGGCTGATCTTGGAACGAAATCTTTGGCAAAAAATAATCCAGTTAGGTAAAAAATTAGGTTTGTTTCTAATTGCCACTTCGCCATTTGGCGGCGTGTTGCTGTCAAGCTAACTGCTGTAAAATGACATTATTGTTACAAATGCTGTTCAATTATCTAAAACGTCCAATATTAATCCGTGTGGAATGGAATTTCCCATACATGCGTGCTCCAGTGAAAACACATTTCTCTGTAAAATAAAAATGCATTTTTTTCCGCGCTCTGCTACTATGGCTAGCGGTTATTAATTCACATTTGACATAATTCAATTTCAGAGGCAAATTTTATTGTCTTTGAAAGCCAACCAAAAAAAACAAAAAAAAAAAAAAACAAACAAACAAACAAAATAAAAAGAAAGAAAACACTCTAACATACTAATGGACTCACTCGCCAATGCATGCTTCTCCTGTTGTAAGAATTAAAACTACAATATTTTTCTTATTAATACATTCACGGTCGGTAACGTTGGCACTATTTCATCCGCACCCTGTAGACTTGTGCATGCAATTAAATTTTCATATACTTCAGAAAAGTTAAGTTCTCCCCTCTCTCTCTCTCTCTCTCTCTCTCTCTCTCTCTCTCTCTCTCTCTCTCTCTCTGGTTTCTGTCTCTCTCTGTCTCCCACTGTGTGTGTCTAGCTCTATCTCTATCTCCCCCTCTCTCCCTCCCTCCCTCCCTCCCTCCCTCCCTCCCTCCCTCCCTCCCTCCCTCCCTCCCTCCCTCCCTCCCTCCCTCCCTCCCTCTCCGTCTCTCTCTCTCTGTCTCTGTCTCAAGCTCTCTCTCCATCTGTCAGTCTCTCGGTCTCTCTCTCTCTCTCTCTCCTTATCTTTCTCTCCATGTCCCTCTGTGTTTGTATCTAGCTCTATCCCTCCCTCCCTCCCGCTCTCACCCTCTCTCTCTCTCTCTCTCTCTCTCTCTCTCTCTCTCTCTCTCTCTCTCTCTCTCTCCCCCCCCCCCCTCTGTCTCTCTTTATCTCTGTCTTTTTCTCTCTCTGTCTCTCTGTCTGCCCCTCCCTCTCCCTCCCTCCCTTTCTCTCTCTCTCTCTCTCTCTCTCTCTCTCTCTCTCTCTCTCTCTCCCTCTCTCTCTCTGTGCTATTCATATTTATTACTATTTATCACGTCTTTAATACATAAGTCATGACAGAATTCCAGATTCTGTCCATTGCTTTCTGTGTATTTTATTAAACATTCATTTCTTTACGGGTTATCTGATTGCTTTGAAATCATGAGTGTGCTTTCTGTGTAACAAAATTGATTAATTTAAATTGAAATAAAGCGTTTTATAAAGGTTATTAATGTTAAAATTTTATTGTAAACATTTGCCTAAATTGTTAATGAAATACTATAAAATTCACATTGTTAACCTGAAAGTACATGTCAATGTAAATAAAACAACATCTTTGTTTGTTGGTTTATATGTTTGTTTGTGTTTGTGTTTCTGTTAAACAACAGAACAGCAAAATGTTAGTTGTGATAATATTTTTATTAATAAATAAAATTGCTTGATAATGAAAACGATAATAATGATGGTAATAATAATACTGTTCTCATCGATCTGATGCATAGTTATGTGGTCTTTTTTGAATGTTTTGAAAACTGCCTTATGAATTTTTGCAACAAATATTCCATTAGGTAGCCTATCTTGCTTATGGATTTTTTTTTTTTTTGCTTTCAAGAAGTAGTCCCTGAGCAATGCCTACGAAGTAACGCTGTTAAAAGGCAACAGGATGCAAACTTCTAGTGTCTTAGTCCAATATAAGGGGAGTCTCACCCAATTTAGGCCTTATTTTGATGTATTTGTCTTTTTGGCACCGTTGCTTCATAAGTGCAGTTCGTATTAATTTTTATTTTGTCCAGACCCATGCATAATTATGAGTACTTGATGGTATTGTTAACGAGATGTGTTTTTGATTGACAGGTGTCACAATTTTATTATCGCTCACTGTGTTTTTGCTTCTTGTGGCGGAGACAATGCCACCCACCTCTGACGCCGTGCCTTTGATAGGTATAACTTATCTTACTATAAATTCTTTTAAAATAGTATTGAAAACAACTTTTAGCGCTTTAGCGGATTAATACGGATTGTATTTGATTTATAATGACAAAAGTATGTGGCGCAGTTTATGATAAAGAAAAGAGTTTTAATTTTAACAATAACGTTGCTCAAGCAAGGCAGAGAAATCGTCTGCAGACAGACAATGCCGGGGACCATTTTTCAAAAACGATTTTACAATTCGTTCACGTTGGATGGAGGTTGGGTCAAAGTTTCAAAGTTGAAAACCAATACATGCCAGAGACTAATCACAACCAACGTTCAACCGATTTCAAATCGACGTTGGATGGACGTCGGAATTTGGAATGAAACAATTTAATTTTGCAACATTGGCAAAAATGCATACCTTTCATGTATCGGGCATTATAGTAAAGCTCTCGTATAGGACAGAGTAGATCCACTTAGTAATGTGTTCTGGTGTCATTCTGGTGCTTTTTGTAAAAAATTAGGACAGGTTTGCATCACATCATTATTATGCTTCATTTGCAGGCATGTATTTTGCGTGTATAATGCTGATGTGTTCTCTCTCTGTCGTCTTCACTGTTCTTGTTTTAAACTATCACCATAGAACTCCAGACACGCACAATATGCCAAAATGGGTAAGAAATTTTACTGGGTATTTCTATCTTTGAAAAATCTAGTCATTAGTCATATTTTTGGTCTTACATGCCTTGTAATGAATATTCTTTGTGATTAAATAAGTTGAATATTACCATTAATTGGTTAATTTAAACGGTCCATTTATCTATTCAGTAATTTTTTTTTTCAATTGCGACTTTTTTTTCAAGCCGCTGATCAAAAGAATTAATGTTAACATGGTAGTTGTTTTTTTTTTGCGATCGTTTTAGGTAAAGAAGGGGATTTGCGAGTGGCTAGCTTGGGCATTGCGCATGCAGCGACCGGGCAAAGACTTAAAGCAGCGACGTGTTTTGAACAATACGCGCATGCGCGACGTAGAGCTGCGCGAGCGTTCATCGCGCAGTCTACTGGCCAATGTCCTTGACATGGAGGACGATTTCCGCGGCAACACAGTCGAAACGCGACATAACATGTCGAACTCGAATCATCATTACAAACACCAAGCCAATTCAGGGCACAAAATAGAACGCAATTCTTCCACAAACAGCACACCTATGTATGGCATGGCCAATCACACATCACACTATGGCAATTTATGTGATACCAACAATCAACAAACAATCATTTTTAAAGACATTTTATGCGAGATAAGATTCCTTACAGATAAAATGCGCAAGGATGATGATTTTGATGAACAATGCAATGACTGGAAGTTTGCGGCTCTGGTGATAGACCGCCTCTGTCTGTGGGTCTTCACTGCTTTTACTATCGTCTCAACCTGTGCAATTCTTTTCTCTGCACCGCATGTTTTTTCAGACTGAGGTTGAATTTGTTAGATATACAGCAAGAGAAAAGTTGTTTTGTGAAGAAATATATAGTGAGCAATAGGTAAATATCAGTAAAAGTCAATTGTATTTGTGGTATTAAAAAGGATTGTTCTGGAATAAAATGGGAAATAACACGCCGGGTATGGAGGGGGGGGGGGGGGGAATGTTACCATGCGTGTGCATAAAAAACGCGGAGGAATTGGTAATCTTGAGGCCATACCTGTGGCCGTATTCACGAAAGTGTAAGTTTAAACTTAGAGACAATCTAAGTGCAAAAATGTAAGAGTCAACTTAGATTCCCGTTGCTTAAACTGAGCGGTATTCACAACATGTAAGTTTAAACTTACATTCAAGTTTAAGTTCAAAATTCTAAGTTTGCTTCAGACCACACTTAGATTTCTAAGTTCAATCCAACGCTATATTTCAATAGCCGGAGTATTTTGTTTACCTTGGCAACAACGATTTTATTGAGATTAAAAGGAGAATATGAGAGGGTTTTTAGGAGGGAAAGAGTGTTTCGAGATAGGAGTAATCCGTTTGAGGTTTACAGTGACGATGAACTCTTAACTCGATATAGATTTTCCAGAGATAGTGTTCGTTTTTTGATGGATAATCTCGAAAATTTGGAGTCGGAAACAAGAAGAAGCTTTGCCGTCCCGAAACATCTAAAAGTTTTCATCGGCCTCCGATATTTACATTGATACATAATCGTTTATGCGATTACGATTAATCGTACTATATTTATGAATATTTTGCAATAATGAACTTAGAATGTAAGTTGCTAAGCTTACGTAAGTTTACTTCTGTGAATATGATGTAAGTAAGCAAACTTACGTAAGTTTAGTCTTGAGATCTAAGTTTAATATCTAAGTAAATAAACTTAGATGTTCGTGAATACGGCCACTGATCTGAACTGGTATCATTCCAAACTCAGCAGGCCTGACATGGACATGCATGGTTACCAATTGGTCTTCCGTTTTGCAACTTATTCAACGAAAATCCCGACGTTGATCCGACATTGGGTGCGACGTCTATCCGGCGTTGTGCGACGTCGCAATGTTTACTAGACGCTTCAAAATAGAAATGTTCTTAGGTTGTAAAAATGATGTCCTCTCACAAAATGACGTCATCGCAAATGCAGTCCTCCTAGCCAAACACATATTACGTTATTGCATTATATAAAAACAAAACAAAATTTTGACCAAAAATTAATAAAATTGATAGGATCTATTAACGATACTTTTCAAAGAACTATTACTATAAAAATAACTTTATGTTTAGTAGCTTATTCCCAATTTTAAGAGAAACTTTCAAACGAGGAAAGGAAAATTAAGGATTTGTAAACTGGATCAAATCTGGGGACATGTCCGACAATATCCTCAAAGTTACACATATTTTAATAATAATAATAATAATAATAATAATAATAATAATAATAGTAGGGTGAAAACGTTGGTTCTACTGCACTGCAGCAGAACCAACGTTGGTTCTGCTGCACTGCAGCAGAACCAACGTTGGTTCTACTGCAGTTCAGTAGAACCAACGTTTGGTTTTGCATTGCAGAACCTATGTTTTGCATTGCAGCAGAACCAACGTTGGTTCTGCTGCAGAATCGGCAGATGGTAGACAGACGGTCAGACGGGCAGACGGACAGACGATAACTTTTTTTTTTTTTCCCATTTCCCACACTCTCATGCATACACACATATACCAACACCATGATAAATTGTTTTGCTGCACTTTTTGACGTCATACTGACGTCCCTTCTACCATCTGTCTATCATACCTTCATAATACACATTCATAATACACTCTATGGTTTAGGGGTAGGCTGCCCATACCCGGGGCTCGAACCACCAACCTTCTGAGCATGGGTCCGACCAGGAGTCCCACGCTCTAACAACTGAGCTATTCCGGACTGAACAAGAATGTATTGTGAAAACATGCCATGTAAGGCTATAATGCACGATAAATTTCAGACTGCACTCGTTCAGAGCGTGGGGGAAACCGATCGATAAAATTTCAGAGTGCACTCGTTCAGAGCGTGGGGAAAAAACCGATCGATAAAAATTTTTTAGAGTACACTCGTTCAGAGTGTGGGGAAAACGATGGTTCTGCCAAACTTGATGACGTCATACTGTCTGGAAGTGACGTCATACTGTCTGGAAGTGATGCCGGTTCTACCACACTTTGTGACGTCATACTGTCTGGAAGTGACGTCATACTGTCTGGAAGTGACGTCATACTGTCTGGAAGTGATGCCGGTTCTGCCACACTTGATGACGTCATACTGTCAATCATTGTGACATGAGGTGTCATAATGACGTCTTAGTAACGCCTTGGTTACGCCTTAGTTACCTTAGTTACGCCTTAGTTACCTTAGTTACGCCTTGGTTACGCCTTAGTTACGCCTTGATTTCCTTAGTTACGCCTTAGTTACGCCTTGGTTACAGTGGTTACACCTTAGTTACGCCTTAGTTACCTTAGTTACGCCTTGGTTACGCCTTAGTTACCTTAGTTACACCTTAGTTACGCCTTAGTTACCTTAGTTACGCCTTGGTTACGCCTTAGTTACCTTAGTTACGCCTTAGTTACGCCTTAGTTACGCCTTAATTACCTTAGTTACGCCTTAGTTACCTTAGTTACTCCTTAGTTACGCCTTAGTTACGCCTTAGTTACGCCTTAATTACCTTAGTTACCTTAGTTACGCCTTAATTACCTTAGTTACCTTAGTTACTCCTTAGTTACGCCTTAGTTACGCCTTAGTTACGCCTTAATTACCTTAGTTACGCCTTAGTTACCTTAGTTACTCCTTAGTTACGCCTTAGTTACGCCTTAGTTACGCCTTAATTACCTTAGTTACCTTAGTTACTCCTTAGTTACGCCTTAGTTACGCCTTAGTTACGCCTTAATTACCTTAGTTACGCCTTAGTTACCTTAGTTACTCCTTAGTTACGCCTTAGTTACGCCTTTATTTCCTTAGTTACGCCTTAGTTACGCCTTGATTTCCTTAGTTACGCCTTAGTTACGCCTTGGTTACAGTGGTTACACCTTAGTTACGCCTTGGTTACAGTAGTTACACCTTAGTTACGCCTTAGTTACCTTAGTTACGCCTTAGTTACCTTAGTTACTCCTTAGTTACGCCTTAGTTACGCCTTTATTTCCTTAGTTACGCCTTAGTTACGCCTTGATTTCCTTAGTTACGCCTTAGTTACGCCTTGGTTACAGTAGTTACACCTTAGTTACGCCTTAGTTACCTTAGTTACTCCTTAGTTACGCCTTAGTTACCTTAGTTACGCCTTGGTTACGCCTTAGTTACCTAAGTTACGCCTTAGTTACGCCTTGATTTCCTTAGTTACGCCTTAGTTACGCCTTAGTTACGCCTTAATTACGCCTTAGTTACGCCTTAGTTACCTTAGTTACGCCTTAGTTACGCCTTAGTTACCTTAGTTACGCCTTAGTTACGCCTTAGTTACGCCTTAATTACGCCTTAGTTACGCCTTAGTTACCTTAGTTACGCCTTAGTTACCTTAGTTACGCCTTAGTTACGCCTTAGTTGCGCCTTAGTTACATCTTGTTTGCGCCTTAGTTACCTTAGCTACGCAAAAACGAGATAACTTTTGTTGTAGTTGAGCGATTTGCATGAAAATTTTACCGTTTGATTCAGTTTTATATCTAGTTTTAACATTAAGTGATCACAGGCTATTTACGCCGGTGGTTGTATGCATCATGGATTCACCTTAAAAGTTTTTAAACTTAAAAGTAAGATAACTTTCGTTATGGTTGACTGATTTGAATGAAAATTTCACCGTTGGATTCAGTTTGATGTCTTAGTTTTACAGTAGTTTATGCATAGGTAGGTTGTTGGAATGGCGCGCGCCCACCATTTAAACATGTGTTTGAATAAGTTTTACGTCAAACTATTGTTCAACAAGTTGTTTAGCAATTGTACAACAATTGTTCAACAAGCTGTTGTTGAACATGTTCAACATGTTGTTGAACATGTTCAACATGTTCAACATGTTCAACATGTTCAACAAGTTGAACATGTTCAACATGTTCAACATGTTCAACAACATGTTCAACATGTTCAACATGTTCAACATGTTCAACAACATGTTCAACAAGTTGAACATGTTCAACATGTTCAACATGTTGTTGCACAAGTTGAACATGTTCAACATGTTCAACTTGTTCAACAACATGCTGTTTAACAAATTGTTCAACAAGTTGTAGTTCAAGCAAAGAAAAAACAAGACATATGTTGAATAGGTTTATTAATACATTTAAATACACTTAAATACACTTAAATACATTTAACTACACTTAAATACACTTAAATACACTTAAATACACTTAAATACATACAGCTTAAATCTTTAACAATATTACAATATTTGTTGATCTACAAAGTCTTTATTATAAAGTTTAGTCAAATAAGTCTATTTTTCTTCATCTGCTTCACTCTGTTCACTGGCATCCATATCACTTTTTTCGTCGCTGCTTTCATCTTCCTCCTCCTCATCTAGAAGCTCTTCAAAGAATGCATCGTTTCTTCTTATAGCCGCCTTTAGTGCCTTTGAATACTCGTAATGTTTTTCATCAACAAAGTAATTGAAGTCTTCTAAAATGGTTTCATAATGTTCGTTTTGTTGTAGACGTTGGGCATATTTGAATAGTCTCATAAACAGTTGTTTAAGTCGACGCTTATAAATGGGTCGAAAGTCATCACTTGCTATGTCACGCGCATCTTCAAGCCCTTGTTCTTCATATTCTGAAACCTTTTCTTGAAATTTCTTATCATATTCATCGTAGACTTCTTGAACCATATCATACCAAACAGAGTCTGTTTCTGACTCACTTTCAGAGTCTGTTTCTGACTCACTTTCAGAGCTGCCGTCATCATCACCCTCAACACAATGTTCCATATGTTTGAACAAAGCTTCTTGACTGTTGTATAATGCACCACATTCTGTACAAGCATGTGCATTCTTTTCAGTCATGTTGACGCTTTGACTTTCCATAGAAGACTCATCTAAAGTTTCAGTGATAGGTGGTTTTACAGGGTTTTCCACATCTATCTCCAAATCTTCTTCTTCTGAAGTGTGAGCATTCTTTAAGTGCCTTTTAAGACTTTGTGGCCAATTGTAAGATTTCAAACAAATGTTGCATTTATACATCCTTTCGGTTCAACATGCACTTTTCAAATGATGAAAAAGCCTTTAAACATAGCCTTATATACAACTTGTTGAACAACATGTTGAACATGTTCAACATGTTGTTGAACATGTTGTTGAACATGTTGTTGAACATGTTGTCTATGCCTAGGGGAGTTTAACGTCATGACGTCATTATGACGTCATCATTATGACGTCATTATTACGTCATCATTATCACGTCATAATGACGTCATTGGAACAGGCGCATGCTTTGTCAAAAACTGACTCAGCAGAATTTATTGCTGTTTGATATGGATGAAATGCATGTCTCACTCTTCCTTTTATGCTACTTAGATGTAATCAAAATATGGTGTGTAACTCGTCAAAATCAGCAATTTTTACAAGTTTGGCATTTTTGACGAGTTACACACCATATTTTGATTACATCTAAGTAGCATAAAAGGAAGAGTGAGACATGCATTTCATCCATATCAAACAGCAATAAATTCTGCTGAGTCAGTTTTTGACAAAGCATGCGCCTGTTCCAATGACGTCATTATGACGTCATAATGATGACGTAATAATGACGTCATAATGATGACGTCATAATGACGTCATGACGTTAAACTCCCCTAGGCATAGACAACATGTTCAACAACATGTTCAACAACATGTTCAACAACATGTTGAACATGTTCAACATGTTGTTCAACAAGTTGTATATAAGGCTATGTTTAAAGGCTTTTTCATCATTTGAAAAGTGCATGTTGAACCGAAAGGATGTATAAATGCAACATTTGTTTGAAATCTTACAATTGGCCACAAAGTCTTAAAAGGCACTTAAAGAATGCTCACACTTCAGAAGAAGAAGAATTGGAGATAGATGTGGAAAACCCTGTAAAACCACCTATCACTGAAACTTTAGATGAGTCTTCTATGGAAAGTCAAAGCGTCAACATGACTGAAAAGAATGCACATGCTTGTACAGAATGTGGTGCATTATACAACAGTCAAGAAGCTTTGTTCAAACATATGGAACATTGTGTTGAGGGTGATGATGACGGCAGCTCTGAAAGTGAGTCAGAAACAGACTCTGAAAGTGAGTCAGAAACAGACTCTGTTTGGTATGATATGGTTCAAGAAGTCTACGATGAATATGATAAGAAATTTCAAGAAAAGGTTTCAGAATATGAAGAACAAGGGCTTGAAGATGCGCGTGACATAGCAAGTGATGACTTTCGACCCATTTATAAGCGTCGACTTAAACAACTGTTTATGAGACTATTCAAATATGCCCAACGTCTACAACAAAACGAACATTATGAAACCATTTTAGAAGACTTCAATTACTTTGTTGATGAAAAACATTACGAGTATTCAAAGGCACTAAAGGCGGCTATAAGAAGAAACGATGCATTCTTTGAAGAGCTTCTAGATGAGGAGGAGGAAGATGAAAGCAGCGACGAAAAAAGTGATATGGATGCCAGTGAACAGAGTGAAGCAGATGAAGAAAAATAGACTTATTTGACTAAACTTTATAATAAAGACTTTGTAGATCAACAAATATTGTAATATTGTTAAAGATTTAAGCTGTATGTATTTAAGTGTATTTAAGTGTATTTAAGTGTATTTAAGTGTAGTTAAATGTATTTAAGTGTATTTAAGTGTATTTAAATGTATTAATAAACCTATTCAACATATGTCTTGTTTTTTCTTTGCTTGAACTACAACTTGTTGAACAATTTGTTAAACAGCATGTTGTTGAACAAGTTGAACATGTTGAACATGTTCAACTTGTGCAACAACATGTTGAACATGTTGAACATGTTCAACTTGTTGAACATGTTGTTGAACATGTTGAACATGTTGAACATGTTGAACATGTTGTTGAACATGTTGAACATGTTGAACATGTTCAACTTGTTGAACATGTTGAACATGTTGAACATGTTGAACATGTTCAACAACATGTTCAACATGTTCAACAACAGCTTGTTGAACAATTGTTGTACAATTGCTAAACAACTTGTTGAACAATAGTTTGACGTAAAACTTATTCAAACACATGTTTAAATGGTGGGCGCGCGCCATTCCAACAACCTACCTATGCATAAACTACTGTAAAACTAAGACATCAAACTGAATCCAACGGTGAAATTTTCATTCAAATCAGTCAACCATAACGAAAGTTATCTTACTTTTAAGTTTAAAAACTTTTAAGGTGAATCCATGATGCATACAACCACCGGCGTAAATAGCCTGTGATCACTTAATGTTAAAACTAGATATAAAACTGAATCAAACGGTAAAATTTTCATGCAAATCGCTCAACTACAACAAAAGTTATCTCGTTTTTGCGTAGCTAAGGTAACTAAGGCGCAAACAAGATGTAACTAAGGCGCAACTAAGGCGTAACTAAGGCGTAACTAAGGTAACTAAGGCGTAACTAAGGTAACTAAGGCGTAACTAAGGCGTAATTAAGGCGTAACTAAGGCGTAACTAAGGCGTAACTAAGGTAACTAAGGCGTAACTAAGGCGTAACTAAGGTAACTAAGGCGTAACTAAGGCGTAATTAAGGCGTAACTAAGGCGTAACTAAGGCGTAACTAAGGAAATCAAGGCGTAACTAAGGCGTAACTTAGGTAACTAAGGCGTAACCAAGGCGTAACTAAGGTAACTAAGGCGTAACTAAGGAGTAACTAAGGTAACTAAGGCGTAACTAAGGTGTAACTACTGTAACCAAGGCGTAACTAAGGCGTAACTAAGGAAATCAAGGCGTAACTAAGGCGTAACTAAGGAAATAAAGGCGTAACTAAGGCGTAACTAAGGAGTAACTAAGGTAACTAAGGCGTAACTAAGGTAACTAAGGCGTAACTAAGGTGTAACTACTGTAACCAAGGCGTAACTAAGGTGTAACCACTGTAACCAAGGCGTAACTAAGGCGTAACTAAGGAAATCAAGGCGTAACTAAGGCGTAACTAAGGAAATAAAGGCGTAACTAAGGCGTAACTAAGGAGTAACTAAGGTAACTAAGGCGTAACTAAGGTAATTAAGGCGTAACTAAGGCGTAACTAAGGCGTAACTAAGGAGTAACTAAGGTAACTAAGGTAATTAAGGCGTAACTAAGGCGTAACTAAGGCGTAACTAAGGAGTAACTAAGGTAACTAAGGCGTAACTAAGGTAATTAAGGCGTAACTAAGGCGTAACTAAGGCGTAACTAAGGAGTAACTAAGGTAACTAAGGTAATTAAGGCGTAACTAAGGTAACTAAGGTAATTAAGGCGTAACTAAGGCGTAACTAAGGCGTAACTAAGGAGTAACTAAGGTAACTAAGGCGTAACTAAGGTAATTAAGGCGTAACTAAGGCGTAACTAAGGCGTAACTAAGGTAACTAAGGCGTAACCAAGGCGTAACTAAGGTAACTAAGGCGTAACTAAGGTGTAACTAAGGTAACTAAGGCGTAACCAAGGCGTAACTAAGGTAACTAAGGCGTAACTAAGGTGTAACCACTGTAACCAAGGCGTAACTAAGGCGTAACTAAGGAAATCAAGGCGTAACTAAGGCGTAACCAAGGCGTAACTAAGGTAACTAAGGCGTAACTAAGGTAACTAAGGCGTAACCAAGGCGTTACTAAGACGTCATTATGACACCTCATGTCACAATGATTGACAGTATGACGTCATCAAGTGTGGCAGAACCGGCATCACTTCCAGACAGTATGACGTCACTTCCAGACAGTATGACGTCACTTCCAGACAGTATGACGTCACAAAGTGTGGTAGAACCGGCATCACTTCCAGACAGTATGACGTCACTTCCAGACAGTATGACGTCATCAAGTTTGGCAGAACCATCGTTTTCCCCACACTCTGAACGAGTGTACTCTAAAAAATTTTTATCGATCGGTTTTTTCCCCACGCTCTGAACGAGTGCACTCTGAAATTTTATCGATCGGTTTCCCCCACGCTCTGAACGAGTGCAGTCTGAAATTTATCGTGCATTATAGCCTTACATGGCATGTTTTCACAATACATTCTTGTTCAGTCCGGAATAGCTCAGTTGTTAGAGCGTGGGACTCCTGGTCGGACCCATGCTCAGAAGGTTGGTGGTTCGAGCCCCGGGTATGGGCAGCCTACCCCTAAACCATAGAGTGTATTATGAATGTGTATTATGAAGGTATGATAGACAGATGGTAGAAGGGACGTCAGTATGACGTCAAAAAGTGCAGCAAAACAATTTATCATGGTGTTGGTATATGTGTGTATGCATGAGAGTGTGGGAAATGGGAAAAAAAAAAAAAGTTATCGTCTGTCCGTCTGCCCGTCTGACCGTCTGTCTACCATCTGCCGATTCTGCAGCAGAACCAACGTTGGTTCTGCTGCAATGCAAAACATAGGTTCTGCAATGCAAAACCAAACGTTGGTTCTACTGAACTGCAGTAGAACCAACGTTGGTTCTGCTGCAGTGCAGCAGAACCAACGTTGGTTCTGCTGCAGTGCAGTAGAACCAACGTTTTCACCCTACTAATAATATATAATAATAATAAATTGAAATCTATTTTAAAATTTATACGTGATCGATTTGCTGTTTACTTCTTCGAGGTGAGGGGTGAGGACAGTCCCCTACTGATCGTGTAAGGGGAGTCTGTAAATCAAAGGTTAAAGCAATAAAAATGGGCACAGCATTTTTTTTTCCAAAGCTTGTGATGATGATTGGGGTTTTTAATTACAGATACTTGAACGTACATAGTAAACAGCTTTATTGTAAATCCATGGGAAACACTAAATTTGTGATAAATTTTGAGACGAAGGTCTGCAAAAAAATATTAGTCATTGATTGTTTATTCATATTTTTATGCTGTATAACAAAAGCATGAACTTTAAATGGTACGACTTTTACCTGCTGAGGTAACGGAAGCAAGTGCGTAACTATAGCCAGTAAAATCAAGCAACTACACACTACTTAGTTAATTGTGACGTTGCATCAACGCTGGACAGTCGTCGCATCAAACGTCGAATCAACGTCCAGTTTTGGTTGTTTATGAAAGTCGAAACAACGTCTACCTTCCGGCGTCAGAAAGACGTCGATTATCCGACGTATTATCAACGCTGCGTAAACGTTACAAATAGAGGTCGAAACAACATCTATCTCTCGACGTTGTACAGCTGCCGGGAAAGAACCGTTTTGTACACGAGGGGTAAGAGTTAATGAAGAATGGCCGTTAAGACAGCGACAATCATAGTGTGGTCACTCTCCTTCAGAGTGCCTCCATTATTTGATCAACCAGTGTAACAGGATATCTTGGCCCCCTCCCCTGATATCTTGCCCCTTAGACAAGATACTCTAGGATATGTTGTGCCCCGTCTAGGATAACTTGGTTCCCCTATGGAAACCAAGTTATCCTACGGTATCTTGGCCCTCTGTAAATACAAAACTGAAAAGAATGTATTTTATACAGTTTATTTCTCACTGCACTGAAACTCTACAGTAAATACGACAAGCATCGTACAAAAAAATAAAATAAAATAAAATTCCAGCAACACAACAGTTCGGATTACAATTCTATATTTTATGAACGGGAGGGTAATGTTTGTTTATATATTGGAAATGTATACAACCAGTCCTGTGATTTGCCTTCCTAAGTGTTGTCAAGGGTTTTGGGGCATATCTCTGAGCTTTGTATATGAGCCACTTATAAGTAGGGCGCGAAGCCATCGTAGGTGGGTCAAGATATCCCAGGATATCATTGCCGGGGTATAAAGATATCACTGGGACACCGGTCCCGCAGCCTTCGAGTCTTTGAATATATTTCAAAAGTAGGTTAAAAAAAAACTACGCGCTCCAGAAATTCTAATATTTACGTTTTGGTACTTTTTCGAAGTGACTTGTCATGGCTGCCATTTCTGCTGAGCCATAACCCAAGGAAGATATTTTTTTTTTTTGATTGTCAGTCTGACGTCTACTTAACGTCGATTTGCCGACGTCTATTCAATGTTGCACCGAAGACGTTAATTAGACATCAGAGAAAGTTGCTTTTTGGTTACGACCAAAAGCAACGCCTAAGTAACGTTGTTTACCCAACGTCTATTCATCGTTGTGCTAAAGACATTGGTAAGACGTTGATCTGTGGTCGCGACCACTCTTAACCAAAGTTCAACCAGAGATAATGTTGTGGTTTGGTCGGACTGACGTCGCAAATCGAAATCGGATTGACCTTGAGAATGTTTACTGGGTGTGGATAGCTAAACGACCAATATCTTGCCCCAAGCCTCTGTGGCTGCAAGAGACTAATGCTGCAAGAGACTAAAAAAAAAAAAAAAAAAAAAAGAAAATGCAAATTAATTGCAAAATGAAATAGAGGATTATAACCTACACATGCGAAAGTACGTCTCTGCCAAATGCAGTCCCCCTACCCCCAACCGACTCAAACTGGTTCTGTCAACAAACTCACAGAACAAAAAATGACAAAACAGATCGAGGGAATTGAAACGTATGAATTCAATAGAATTAGGGGATTGAAAATCCGTAAGTCTAACAATGAAACATGAGTAAATGATACAATTTTAAAAGAAAACATTAAACAGACGACCCTTGCTTTTTACCGGCAATAAAATGGACTGTTCTGTGAAATCTGTATCAGTGCTTGTGCTGGTGTTTATGAACTCGAGTTGATCCACTGGGAGGAACACAGAGCCAAGACTTGCTGCTGTCCCATGTCTAATGTGCATCTTGAAATTTTGTGTTCTAGTTTTTTTTGTTTACTTTTTCACGATACGCACGGTTAATGGACATATTTTGGACCATATAATATGTCAGTGAATATTTTGAACTGTAAGAGGTTGGAGAGAGTTGTACTGTGAAAAACATGCATGACTAATGTGAATCCGTTTTAAAACAGCTGCCAATAACCAAAGAGACCGTAATCGTTACACTTCCAACGGCTTCGCTGGTTATACCTAAACCGCTTTGATTGCATCGATATATGTATACTTAATGTCAGATAAGTACGCAATCCAGTTTTATCATATGTCCACATAGGCGTTTCACGGTGTATAAACCTGAAGTTATAATTGGTTGGCGTATGCGTATCATACAATTCAACCTGAGGTTTCCGTTACATGTCGACTGGGTAATAGCTAATATGTATCCCTGTGTAATGATCTAAGGGAACTTGATACAATGTGTGTGAGACGCCATGATATCTAAATAAAACAGTAAAAATTATTAAAAACTCTAGTTTTTAAAATACAGCTGGAGATAAGTAAAACTAATAGGACTAATGTGCTCGGTTTTATATGCTCAGTTATTAGAATAACGTGTATAGTGAAAACTGGTGGATTTTATGAAATAATATGCTCATTAATCAACTTGAAATGTTAATTATTTCAAAGTGATACCTACTGCAAATGTATTGTTTTATATCCAGGAAGCAGCTTTTTATTGTTTTTTGTTTGTTACAAGCCTGCTCTTATTATATTAAAATAAGGCAAATATTTTAACAATAGACATTTATAGCACCGACAAAACTAACTACAGCACAGGTGAAAAGTTGAGCATTTAACGTTTGGGCAGATACGCGACACATTTTACCCCTCCGCCTCCCCTTCGCCCCCCTCCCCCGAACACCTCCGTGGTCGAAAGCACCACCTTTCTCTTAGTATTGCAGCGTGCAATTTTCACTTAAACAAAAAGGTTGAAATATACAAATCTATATTTTATCGTGCTGTGTATTCTGATAACTAGCATGGCTGTTAAGAAAATTAGATTTTTTCATATTTCTTTTTTTGTTTATTTATTGTCGGCTGATATATGTTTTTACACTATATGGGCATACTCTAAAACCTAAATGCTAAACCATTTATATAATTATACAGTTATTCTTTATGTTAAAGAGATGTATATAAAGTTTTTTCCATTTCTGATCTTGTTGAAAGCATTTTAAAATTTTGCATTGGGTCGTTATAATTGCCCCAAATAAAACACGGTGTGTATTAAATCTGGAGTTATAGCGAATAGCCAATAAAAAGAAAGTAATAAGGGTGTTATCATGGGGATAGTACTTTATGGTTAAAAATTCTATATAATTTAATTATTCTGTTCCTGTAGCTATAAATCTATCTTTTACTTTGATATGAATACCCATGTTAAATTCATATATTTTCCGTGAAAACATAAATTGAACAAAAATGCAAAACTAATTGTATAATAGAGAAAAATAAATTTAAATGAAAATTAAATTTGATTTTTGTTATTTATCCCCTAAAGACTTTGATTCTGACTCTAACTCTTTTCGAAATAATGATCAACTTCCAATTTTTGACCTTGATCATGACCGAGAAGATCAAGGTCACCCAGATATCTCTTACATAACGTATTTTAGACCTAAAGTGTGGAAAATATGATCAAGGTCGCTCTGTCTATAACAATTTTCGAGATAATGGCCAACTTTTGGTTTTTGATCATGACCATGACCATGAAGGTCAAAGTCACAAAAGTACCTCTCATGTGACGTATTTTAGGCCCAAAGAGTCGCAAATTCAAAATAGCTCCATCTCTAACAGTTTTCGAGACAATGGTCCATTTCCGGTTTTTGGCCTGGACCATGACCGAGAAGGTCAAGGCCCCCCGATACCTCCTTACATAACATGTTTTCTGTCGAAAGGGTCGAAAAAATCTCAAAATCTGAAATCGTGTTCGCGTTCAAACAAAAATTTGAATTATATTCAGGCACTTTTGGCAGGCCAATGAACTCACCACGCGTTGCTCGTTCACAGGTTTTCTGCGCGATCTCCGAATCCAAGCCAAAATCATCCAGTTCCATGATCTGTTCCTATATTATACCGAACACTGAGTGATAAATGCACGCCCATATAAAAGAATAATAAGTAACTTTTATGTTCTTCAAGCGCGTATACAACTTCGCTAACCGTTATATAAAACAACCGTTATGGTATACATGGAGATGGTTTACTTTGTACTGGCTTCGGCAAGAATGTGCGACAGGGAGACAGTTGACAACATGGCCATAGTGTCGCTGTCTTAAATGTCACTGACCTAAATATCGTCTCCTAGAAGTTCTAGGCCTAAATGTCACCAGCCTAAATATCGTGTCCTAATGAAGCTTGCGTAATTGTCCCTGGCCTACTTTTCCTGATATCATTCGATCAACATTTACAGGCATTTACACTCATACCGGGTAAAAACAATAATAATAATGGCATTAATAATAAATAAATAAATAATAATAATAATAATAATAATAATAATAATAATAATAATAATAATAATAATAATAATAATAATAATAATAATAATAATAATAATAATAATAATAATAAGTAGCGAAAATTACACTTGGGGGCCAAAACAATACGATTCTGAACTCTTAATCTCTTACATATCGTCTTTTAGGCCCAAAGGGCAGAAAATAAGCTCAAAATCGTTCTATCTCTAACCGTTTTCAAGATAATGGTCAACTTCGGGTTTTTGACTTTGACCATGTCCGGAGAGGTCAAAGTCACCGAGGTGCCTCTTGCATATGGTCTTTTAGCCAAAAGGGTCGAAAATGAGCTCAAAATCGCTCTATCTCTAACCGTTTTCGAGATAATGGACAAGTTTTCTCTAACGGATTTCAATATACAAAAGTCACATGATCCTGACCTTGACACTGAATGTCGAGATTCCATCCATGATGTTACTGCCTACTGACACCGTACACGTGTTGAAACAAGGATTTGAGCGCTATTTACAGGAATTTTTCGTGATGGAATAGGTTTTTGAAAAAAAATTTTGACCTCAATTTGACCTTGACCTTCAAGGTCAAGGTCAAAAAAGTTTTCGGATTTCACAACTCATTACACTCTATGTATTTGCCAAATGCCGTCTTTCTACTACAAATTGTGTAGTAGGAGTTTTCTGGAAAACTCTTTGAGGTCAAAAAACTTCGACCTCAATTTGACCTTGACCTTCAAGGTCAAGGTAAAAAAAAATTGCGGATTTCACGACATCTCATCACCTTCTATCTCTATGCCAAATTTCATCGCCCTACGTCAAATAGCGTAGGAGGAGCTTTCTGGAAACCTCCGTGACGAAAAAACAAAACAAAAAAAAAAAAAGGAAGGAATAAACAGCCGGAATTCTTTGCAAAGCATACTCATTTGCAAACTATGTTTGCAAGTGGGAACTACTGCTCTCAGCTTCTTGCCGCCTGTTTCACAAATTTGTTATGTCGTTTTCTAATTGAAAAATTAAGCGAATTTAAAAAAATACCAGAGGATCAACTAGACATACTGAAGTTTATCATATCCAAAGTTCATCTTTCTAGTCCTAACGACCTCTGATTAGTTCCACGGATAAACTAAAAAAAGACGGTAAAACATGCTAGAACTGCGGCTAAAATTTTCGTACAAATTCAATGGACTAGCGGATTTTGGCAAATTCCTATGTGTGATAAATCACAACCACCAGCGGATTTCTGGCTCGACTAAAAACAGGATCTCAAGTGAAAAATTGTAATGTCTAAACGCTAACAGCATTTTGATTTTGTTTAAATAGTTTGAAGAATCTTCCCAAATTATAAGCGTGTCTTTCTTTGAAAACCTCTAATAATGATGACACTCATTCTAAATTGTTTAAACTTGTTGTGGAATTTTGGATATTTAAAATATCACTTAAAGATATCTAGGAGTAAGATATGCGTAACATTTAGTTTGACACGAGTTTTTGAATCCACATTTGTTGTAAAATGTGAGTTACAACATGGAAAATGTTGCACAAAATCCACAGATAACTATTAGGTGAATGGCAGATCTATCTTTTATAATTTCAGATGTCCAAATTCATGTATATATGTTACAGCGGATCTGTCGATTTTCTCACCCAAAAATCAGAAATTTTTAGCCGATCTTTAGAAAATTTCAGCGAATCTACAGATCCGCTCTAACATATATACTTATTGAAAAGGTTTTAGAAATCTCACATATTAACACACGCAGGTAAAGTTTAATAAAGGTAATGAAGGGCACCCAGCGATTTGTTGCTTGAAATATCTTTCCTTTGATCAAAGGCAGCTTGTTAGCAAAAAATAATAATAAATAAAGAGGGACAGATAAAACACGCGGTATTTTCACAGCAGTGAAACACCTATTCACACAAAACGACAACTGCATACGCTCAGAAATCTTTTTCAGTACTGCTTTCTAAAGAATGTAAATATGTATTTCTCACGGTAAACGGTCATCTGCCCCCGCCCGTCAACTGCCTCACCAGTCAACTGCCCCCCCCCCTTTTTGCAACCCGGTCGACTGCCCCCCCCCCTTGCAATTTGACGGGGTCGTCATCTGCCCCCCCCTTTTTTGCAACCGGGTCGACTGCCCCCCTCCCCCTGCAATTTGGCGGGGTCGTCATCTCCCTCCTTTTTTTAGTGGAAAAAAATTCTTTAAAAATTAGACAATTGTGATGTCCCCGTCTACTTCGTCTCTGAAACAATTGATCTTCATTGATCTATTCACCAATATTGATCTTAGGAGAGAATGATCCGTAAACTAATTGCAATTCTAATTGCAATTAGTTTCCTATTGGTGAATTGCAATTTACCGAGGTGCAATACATTCAATAAAATGAATATAAATTTATTTATTGTGTCTTTGTAAGCCAAGAACCCAAGAAAAAATAGTAAATGGAGGGGACAAGAGACCATCCCTCCACTTTGAGGGAGGGGGGGGGGCAGTCGACCGGGTTGCAAAACATTGGGGGGGGGGGGGCAGATGACAGGGGGGGCAGTTGACCGGGGGGGCAGATGACCGGGATTCATTTCTCACATCTCAAGCTGCAGTGGTCAGTTCTGTCCCGTCCCCAATTACCTTTTTAAAGAGGGTGAAGTTGTTAAAAAAAAAAAAAAAAAACAAAAAAAAAAAACAATAAAATGTGACAAATCAATGACATGGCGGAATTGTGTTTTCTTTTTCAATGAGTACATGAAGCATGTGTCTGGTTACTTATATAGCACCCGTGAAACATTGATTCAACAGCGCGCTGGAGGTACGTGATACAGACCTTTGTCAAATTTGTCATTTGAATATTAATTTATTATGCCTAAACTTTTAAACTTTCTGCTTCTCGTAATGAAACAGAAGCACAGACGACAAAGACGAGAGGGCTAATTTTAAGGTAATGTTATTAAGCCATTCTTATTTAAAATACTTCTTATTACGCTTACAAGTGTCAAAGCACAAAAAATGTCACTGTGGAATAAGACTGACTAGACATAAATTGCTTATATGTTGAAATACATTAATTACAAGTGGGTTTAAAACAATAATGGAAAGTCCCATAGAAAATATCTTGTCATGTTTCTCATATGGTTTACTACACATTCCATGCAAATACGGATAATTGAATTATATGCACAAGAGGCAATACAATGTGTACATTCCATCAAAAATATTCATCATGTATCGTTCCGTAGTAATGCTGGACAGTGTATTAAGATTCTGGTTTGCTCTTGCCCGCGCCGTGCATTTCGCACCAAAAATCGACAGATTCTTATAGAACGATGTGGATTTAAGCATAACATGAGCTCAGTATAAGTAATATATTAAGGTAAATATATCTTTGTACAAATTAGTAAATTTTGAAAACAACTTCACTACGTCGCGAGGAGTACGTCTATCCCCCGTGGGTGATATGGTGTGTAAGGTTGTTGCGTGTTGACTACGCAAAATGTAAAAGTGGAAGGATAGGTAGACGTAGTGTCCAACATTTAAACGAAAATCAATCCATTAACTGCCGTAGGTACGCTAAGTAAAGCGCCGATTTTGAAAAATCCGTCATTTTGTCATTTCAAGTCCCATCCTGAAAATTCTTCGTCACTGCACTGCGAAAGGGTCCAGAGAAGCCGTGTAAAAATTTTGAAACGAATTGATCCATCAATGTAGTCTGTAGACGCGTGAGACTGTCGTATATACGCCAAGTCCAGTGCCGATTTTCAAAAATCCACAATTTTGTCAATTTATTCCGATCCGGAAAATTCTTGGTCACTGCTCTGCGAGAAGCCGTGTACAAAATTGGAAACGAATCCATCTATTAGTGTGGCCTGTAGGCTCGTGACAGATGGACAGACAGACGGACGCGCAGATGGAGAGACCGAAAAGTTCAAAACTATATCCCTCCGTTCTGCGGGAGATAACTAGAAAAAATTAACACTTGATTTCATCTAAGGTTACAAAATAGAGTGATCTATTTCGTAGGTTTTCTGGCTGGACAGCAAAAATGTCGCTTTGAGGCTTCCGTATGTTGTCTTAGCAAAAACTTTTTTGGCGCCTTAGAATGCTTCCGTTGAAACAAACATCCTTTGTTGTCAACGACCAGCAAATTACGCGTCGTTCAGTGTAAATACACAGATATACTCCTGCACCTTTTTTGTTGGAATGTGCTATAAATGCAACACCATGAAAAATCGCTTTAATTAAACATGATGTTATTTATTTACCTTAACTGATCCATTGTTCCAAGCCAAAATGAATGGTATTTGTTGTGGAATAATTCAACGTAAAGCTTTAAAAGGATATGTCTTTAATATGCCAAAGCCCTTTGTCAGTGGCGTAAATGGTTGATCAGATGTACTGCTCAGGGATCAACGCGAGACATGACTTTTTTCTGTGTTTGATAATGGAATAGACAAACCTTTATTCTACTGATCCTTATCTGTCTTATGGGAATCAAGTGCTTGTGTGTTTTGTGAAGAAGGTAGCATTTTGTGTTCAAGACGTGCTTGGTATGCGTTGAGTTTAGTTTTTTTTTTGTATGATATGCACAAGAAAGGGTCTAAAAAGTCAAGTCATTGTCTAATATGTGACAGCTGATAGTCAGTTTGGAAACATTTACACTGTAGTGAAAGAAAACGTGGCTTTGTATCGCATTAGTTAGAAAAAAAAACACATGCCAGCATTGTAATTCTGTGCACGTTTCAATCCGTATTAGACATAGAATTTGGATAAAATAAGAAAATAATTCATTTATAGTACCATTTTGGATAAACAATGGTTGATGTACTGCCTCAAATTGCCCATGACCAGAGGTCCATGACTGGACGTTCAGCCTCGGTGCTGTCCACAGCGTCCGCCCACGGGATAGAGGGCCAGCGCAGTAAATCACACATTAAGTTCGTCTATTCTTCTGAAGTAGTGCGCTGCTTTCAACGCGTCATACGTCATCTTGATGACAATGTTGTTGGATCTGCCGGACCGATCCGCGTGGATAATGCTGGTCGGTTTTACAAACCGAATATTAGTGATATCAGAATTGTTAAGTTCCCTACCATCTATACGGATTTGTTATCCATGCAGAGACGCAGAAATACAGAACCGGAAGTCTACCTGAGGAAGAAAATAGCCGAATGCGCACATCATACGGAAACAGACGACAGCTCACGGAAACAGCCGATTGTCGAGGATAACACATCTACTAAAAAGTCGCGCAAAGTTTCAGTTATAAAGCTGACAGATAGGGAAAGTACGGTAATGTCCAGTAACGCCAATCTACCGACAATCTTCGAGTTAACGCTTGCTCAAACACCTCGGAAAAAGAAAAAGAAGAAACGTGCTCAATAAATTATATAGACAGTGTTCATTCTTTCGAACATTTTATAGTTAGGTTTTTCTTTCAGACTGATTGTTTAAAATGTGTTAAAATGATAACAATTATGATTCTGCTACAATTGTTAAAAGGAGTATGGCTCATCGGTGTTCTCTGTCATGCGCTTTTAAGATGTTACTGCGGTACCTTTGTTATAAGTGTGACGTGAACACTTAAAAATGAATTATATATCTGTTGTTATTGGCGTTGTTGTTCTTGCAATTGTTGCTTTTGTTTCCTTTCTATTTATTTATTTATTTATTGTTATTTGGGTGGGGTGGGGGGGGGGGGTTAATGAAAATAAGCTGTTTTACCAGTTTATCTCCCCACTGGCATCTCAGAACGAAGAACAGAAGAATTCTCTGTGTTTTCCTTCTTATTAGGTCTTTCTGTATTTCTGTATCATTTTATGTACGTTATTTTTTCCTCCGTTAATTTTATATAGCGTAAATTAACGGAGTGAAGATCTTACAACTTTAATGTATATAATAAGAAAGGTTCATTCAATATGTGCGTCAATTATAAGATCATGAGGCAAAAAAAAGACAGTTTTGTTTCTTAACCAATTTTAAAAAGATTATCCTGGCGATTTCTCATTGAAAAAAAAAACACCAAAACAAAAACAGACGCAGCCTCCTGTTCACTTTTTTTGTTATTTTAGTGACCTGCTCGAGGATTAGTTATTTAATGCTTGACTTAATGTAAATGTTCTCTGTAATGTTATAAGCCTCCGCTTGTAGAGAATCGTGTATTGTTGTGTATCATTGATAACTCTAGAATATTAGTGTTCATTACATTTACTACAGAGTTCCAGGCACAATTTTTGTTGTCTAGTTTTGACTTTTTAATGAAATTTCATATTACATAAAATAATCATGCCTAATATTTTTTATATTTTTTTGAAAATACACCAAGCAACTCCACTTTTAAAAGAAAACATTATCAAAACCACAAAACATGCTGATAAGTCAAATAAAACAAATGAAACATTAATTGTTTTAGCAACAACTCCACACCAGCAATATACCTCAATTGGTTCATGGGGAAAATGAAAATAAAATGGAATTGCCTTTCCTCTAACTGATCAACCTTTTTTTTTATTGTTTTCTCCATGAAGATGTGGTTCAGACGTCTTTCTCCAGATGGCACAGGCTATATTTGACGCGCTATGGAATGTAGAAAGTGGGGGAAATCCTGAATATAGAAGACCTGACCTTGGAGGTCGAGGTTATAATGTAGAATAAATGCGGAACAATTTAAGCATAGTTTTATGCAAATCCCATTAAAACGATAATAGCGTATAATGTGATCGCAATGGTCTAGCTGAGTTTAAGTGATAGGAAGTAGCTAAACTCGACCTAGTTTTAGGTTTCATTACACTTGGGGATTTGTCAAAATCCCCCAGTGCATTGAATTTGTACTAAAATCTTAGCCGCAGTTGTGGCAGGTTTTTTCCGTTTTTTTTTTTAGTTTGTCCGTGGAACTAGTCAGAGGGCCGTTAGGGATAGAAAGAGCAAATTTGGATATGATAAACTCCAGTATGTCTAGTTGATCCTCCTGTATTTTTTTAAATTCGCTTAATTTTTCAATTAAAAAACGACAAAATTTGCAAAACAGGCGGCAAGAAGCTGAGAGCAGTAGTTTAAACTGGCATGATATCAGCCTCGGTGTATTGATCGCCCAACTCTCAATGAAAGCTATCACAGCATGCGTGTGCAAGTTTAAGTTGGCTGCAGCGTTTGGGTTTTTCCCAATTGCCAAAGAGTGATGAAATTTGGCTCACTGATAGAGGGTGATTAGGAGCCATAAAATCCGCATTTTTAACACTTGACAAGCCTTTGGCTTGCAAGGGTTATATGAATTTGTGCAAAATTCGTCTTTTTTTTCTTCTTGACAGTTTTTCCGATTTTTTGTGTCTTCTTCTTCTCTGACACTATGGGCCCTACGACCATGAAACTTGGGACTTATGAAGAGCTTGATCTGAACATGTGCATGTCACTTTTTATTTTCGTCTTTGATTTCGTTTTCTTTGTTAAAACGCCATGTGAAAAGAGTGTATTTTTTGCAAGTTAAATGCGTAGCATTTAACGACAGCACAGACTACACATTTGTTCAGTGAGCTTTGTGCGAGCTCTCACTGCGTAAATAGATAACACGCCGTATGCCTGATCAGTCAATAAAACTTTAAGCCAACAACAACCAAACACTACTCGGCTTATAAGACGTATTCAAGCTGTGTTGTTTGCAATATATTATTCAAGAAATAACCCACTGAAGGAAGTATTTTTGCGTTTTAATTTTTGTCAAGTGTTTAACATTTTGCTAACGGAATGAGCTTCTAGTTTAAACCATGACCTTAGAGAACGATTGGCATCGGTTAGAGATTTTCGACTGCTTCGGCCTAAAAGACGATAGATAAGAGGTACCTCGGTGACCTTGACCTCCTCGGCCATGATCAATTCAAAAACCGGAAGTGGGCCATTATTTCAAAAACGGGTAGAGATAGAGCGATTTTGAGCTTATTTTCGAGCGCTTGGGCCTAAAAGATGATATGTAACAGGTACCTCGGTGACCTTGACCTCCTCGGACATGGCCAAAGTAAAAAACCGGAAGTTGACCATTATCTCGAGAACGGTTAGAGATAGAACAATTTTGAGCTTATTTTCGACCCTTTGAGTATAAAAGACGATATGTAAGAGGTTGTAAGAGTTCAGAATCGTAGTTTTGGTGACTCCCAAGTGTAATTTTTGCTACTCGGTAGCGAAAACGGTTTAGTTTTCTTTTTTCTTATGTTTAACATGCGCGCAACAAGGCGTTCACAATTCTTTAAAGTTTTGAGACAGCGTGACTAAATAATACTCAGTTTCGAAGTCTAGAACAAAAAACTAAATAAATAAATAAATAAAATAATAAAATGAAAAAAAAAATAAAATAAAATAAAACATTTTGACCGATTCCCATTGGGATTGTTTAAAGCAGTCACTACTGCATCCCCTCACCGCGCGCTCCTACGAAAGAAAAGGTTATAGGCGCTTAAAAATCTACCGCTTTGTTAAAAAAAGAAAGATTTGTAGAAAAGAAAAAAATACGTGTTAAAGTACAAAGAAAACCCGGACAAAGACCATCAGTATCATATTTCCGGGATACTTACTGGGTTCTTTGTAGTCAAGCCAACTAGAATGAATTATAAATAGTTGTTCTTCAAATTGGCAAGATTCGTACGATTATCCTTCACCCAGAAATATGGGTTCCCTAGACGCTGCTGGAAAATAAAACATTAAATTGTCTTAATTCACAGACGAGGCGTGTTTCGCTTTTCAAATATTTTTGTTTTTGTTTTTAGGGAATTTTATTGTGCACAGCCATATTCGAGTATGCGCTGCGTGGGCATAAGCTATAAGGAGTACTTACAATACAATATATATGCATCTTTCACAAGAGCGGCGTTTTCTAACAATAACTTTGCGTATCAAAAATCACGATTATGAGAAAAACAAACAAACATAACAACTTATAAATGAGTCACGACCATCTATCAATATATGAAATCCGCTTCTAAGTTTGAAAATACTTCGCCAAAATAGGTCCATTTCAATTTTAATTTATCTTCAGATAATGTTTGCATCTCTGCGTAATATCGTAGTTTTGCGTTTCTAATAAACGCGTTCTCGTGAAAATTTTCCTCATTGACTCTAAACTGATATATATGGTATTTTATTAACATAGTGAGGTTATCCTCTGTAATATTATCTTTTCCAAGTAAAAAGCCCCATTTCTCAAAATTAAAAGAATTAAGCTTCAATATGCTTAAGCATCTTCTTATAATTTCTCTGGCCTTTTGACACTCCCAAAAGAAGTGTATAATCGTATCCGGAGTGTCACAATACTCACATGCATCGGATTCTAAAATTTTCCAGTCCTTTTTCTTCTTGTTGTCCGTATTATATTATGAATGAGTTTCAATTGCAGGGCCGAAAGAAAGATTTCTTTAGTACATTTTCTGCAAAGTAGCATGCTACGTAGAATCCGTGATTCTCTAGCATACCCGCCTTCGCCCAAAACACAATACTTACCGGAGGCTTTACAATTTTATTTATCAAGACCATGTAGTAATCTTTACACTTAGCTTTCTTTATGTTGATTAAGGAGTCACGTGTCTTAAAGATTGGGTCAGAGCAATCCACTTTATAATTATCTGTAATATATCTGTTGTTCCTCTCTGTGTTTTAACCATTTGCCGATGGATATTTTCAGACCATTATACAGTAAAAAACTGACACGCAAGTCATATCTAGCTTGGAGCTCTGTCAACGAAAGCACTTTATCTTTACTTAATAGGTCCTTAATATACAGTATGCCTTTTTCGTGCCAGTGCTTCCAGTAGTGTGACCTGCCGTCAATTGTTATTTTCTTATTGTTCCATAATACACCGCTGTATAGGTCTTGGTTGTGCAATTCACTAAAATAGAGTAACATCTCTTTGTTAAAGGAGGTTATTTGAAAACTTCCAGCGTCGAAATTCGAGTGCAAAATAAGGGGCAATTCCCCGTATTCGTCAAATTCACTATTATGGCGTTGCTAAGGTTTTTAACCCAAGTCTGGACAACCATGCCAACCTTAACGATTTTTGCACAACAATTAAATCTGGTGATCGTATACCCCCTGCATCAAAGTCCCCGATCAAGGATTTATGCTTCATCTTACTGGGTTTATTGGACCAAATGAATCATTTATCAACGACTGGGCCCGGGCCAGATCTGCGTGTGCGCAAGAGACGTTACTCAAGCTGTATATTAAATTTGACATTCCCATAGTTTTAGATATGTTAACTTTCCCCAGAAGTGTAAGACCCTCTGACTCCATAAATTCAAACGTGTTGCACGTTTTGTTATCTTATCCAAAATGCTTACTTTGTTACACTTTTCCATTGCATGACCTACTTCGATACCCAGCATATTGAAGCTATCCGAAGCAACCTTTAAATTAAAAACAGGCTCCGGTTTTGTTCGACATGGACCTATATACACCAGCAGAGATTTCTCTATGTTAACTTTTAAACCGGAATATCTCGAAAAATGCTCCGTAAGTTCTAACACATAACCGAGACAGCACACGTCTTTCAATAAACACGTTGCGTCATCTTCAAAAAGAGAGATCTTATACTCTGAATTAGCGAGTTTTAGGCCTGTGATGTTCTCTTCATTTCTAACTGAATGGGCAAACGCATAAAATAAACGGCGTTGTCGACAATGCACACCCTTGTCTAACACCACGTTATACTTCGAACCAGCAACACGAATAACCATTGTTTATAACAGTGCTAGAGATATTATTATAACATGTAGCTACCAAGGTCCGAAACGAAACACCAAAATTAAAATATTCCAATACTTTATGCATGAATTTCCACTTGATACTATCGAATGCTTTTTCGAAATCCAAGAGCAAAAGTAGACCTGTCTTTTGTTTCTTGCTTACTTTATTAATGACATCTTGGATTAGCCTAATATTTTCTCCTATGTAGCGTCCCTTAACGAAACCACTTTGATTCTCGTGGATCAGTTTTGGCAAAATATTTTCTGTTCTTATTGCTAAGGTCTTAGTGAGAATTTTGTAGTCAACATTTGTGAGGGAAACTGGCCTCCAGTTTTTAATAGGCTCTGGGTTTTTACCACGTTTTTGCAGAAGGGTTGTAATACCTCGCCTTTGGGACTTCGAAAGCTCACCTAGTTCAGCAGCATAATTAAATGTCTGTATTAACAAGCCCCCTAATTGCGGCCAAAACGTTTTATAAAAATCCGGACACAAGCCATCATCATCAGGGCTTTCACCGTTCGACATGCGATCCAAAGCCTTTTTACATTCGGCTACAGGCACAAGGCCTTCACACGGGATTCTACCTTCTTCTGAAAGCTTTTTTATACCTCGAGAACTAAAAATTTTGTTGAGATCCGTGTTGTTTAAATCTGGGTGTGTTGTTTGATATAGAGTATAATAAAAGCGCTTTAGCTCACGCAGGATAAGAATGGGATCTAATATGATGTCATTATTAACTTTCAATCAATCTACTGTTTTCTTACCGTAAACTTCTTTTTCCTTGTTATGAAAGTATTTGTTACTTTTTTCTTCATTTTTTTCTATGCATTCAAATCTTGATCGGACACGGGCTCCTTGTGCTTTGTAGGTTCTTTGTTCTTTGTTCGCTATTCAAATAAGTAAATCGTTCATATGTTTTTGAAAAAAAAACTGAATGTTTGCGTGTAAGGTAGATTAAACATGTATGCACTCTTTCTCATTTTAGTTCTCCGAGCATTCAGTCATATTATTGTATTATTTGCATAGTGATTATTTAATTGATTTCGTCTCAAAGAGACAGAATACGGCTCTTTAATTTCATCCATAAGAAAACAATTTTAACAAAAATGTGTGTATTCAATAGAAGAAGTTTCCTCAATGGATGTGTCATGGATTACAATAATCCATGTAAACAAACCCCAGGATCAAGGGCTTGCTCGGCACGTCTTACTCTGTGCACGTAATACAACACCGTTTCATGGGTTATTCTGGTGCATACACTTTGACAGTGGGCGTAAAATAATTTGTTCTTTTTATATAAATATACCTAAATATCAGAATTTTCTGTGATTCCATCTCTGCATTCAGGATTTTTAAGTGGCAGATCGGCCAATCTGGTATAGGGATTGGTCATGGGGTTGGGTGTTTTGTATTGGATTGGTGCATACGTGGAAGGCCTGTGGGCGAGCCGCGCAGCACACCAGCCCCATGATCTATCACTATTATAACACAAATGTACATCATTCTGCCTTAGACAGACAAATGGAGTGGAAATAAACACCTTTTCTTCCTTTCGGCGCTTATGTGTCCCATAGCAGCTTTCGTTGCCCATCACATTGCGTTGCTTTCATCCCAAAGCCCTCTTCTTCAACGTCAGGTTAGCTTACACTTCTGATGTTCGTGTGAATTCCCCTTTGGTTTTCAAATTCACTTTGCTGATGAGTATGGATTACGGGCGAATCCCTATAATTTCTTCCTGCACGAGTGCATTGTCCTAAGTGCGCGTTGTAATTCTGAAGACGCCATTCCAATGTTCACGGTTTCATTATCTGTATGAAACACGTGCCCATATAAACGTGGTTCATCATTTGAATCCCAGGATGAATACAACTTAGCGTAATAGGCCTTACAAATGTCAACCACTAACAACGTTTAATGTACAGTAGTATGTGCCTATACAGAATCTGTTGGAGGCTTAACTACAAGTTTTGTTTGCGAAACCTATAAAGGGAGACTATGAAAAAAACCGCCTTGAGCTGAGCTTGAACTCAAAACTTCTTGTTTCGCAGGCAACAAGGCCAACCATTGCTTCTATGGGAGGCAGAGCTATATACATGGCCTGCTAAACAAACAAAGGAAACTTGACTACATCTCGAGGAGTACGTCTATCCTCCGTGTGCGATAGGGTGTAAAGCTGTTGCGTGTTGACTACGCAAAATTTAAGAGTGGAAGATAGGTAGACGTAGTGTCTAACATTTAAACGAATCAATCCATTAACCAGTAGGCGCGTGAGACTGCCGTAGGTACGCTAAAAACACCGGCGATTTTGAAAAATCCGCCATTTTGTCAATTTAAGTCCCATCCTGAAAATTCTTGGTCACTGCACTGCGGAAGGGAAAGGGGAACCCGTGTGCAGAATTTGAAACGAATCCATTTATCAATGCAGCCTGTAGTCGCGTGAGACTGCCGTATATAAGCTAAGTCCAGTGCTGATTTTCAGAAGTCCGCCATTTTGTCAATTTTTTGCAGATCCCGAAAATTCTTGGTCACTGCACTGCAAAAGGGTCCAGAGAAGCCGTGTACAAAATTTGAAACGAATCCATATATTAATGTGGCCTGTAGGCACGTGAGACTGAAGCGTGACAGACGGACAGACCGAAAAGTTCAAAACTATATCCCTCCGTTTCACGGGGGACAACTACAGTAAAACCCCGGATATGGACACCCCTCTATTGTGGACAGCCCTGAATTATGGACAGCATTTTTCAGTCTGTTTTAAAACGCCATAGAGTTCTGTTATATCGAGACCCCTCTATTGTGGACACCCCTCTATTCAGAATTAGGGACACTCTTTTTATCCCGTAAGTACGGTTACACATTTAAAACAACCCCTCAAGTGTGGGCAGTCAAATGGCTGTCCACATTTTGTACGTCATGTAAACAACCCCTATCATCTTGTTGCTCGGTAGTGTTTGTTTTTTCGCTATTGTTATCTGTGGGTATTGAGTACATTATATTGAACACAGTGCATGTAAAGACAATAGGGCTTATTACAAAAGATGTGTGCTTAAGAGAGAAGCTTTGTACTACTATTGACATGTGCTCGGTCTTTTAAAATGCGTATAAAGGAACAAGTAATTGTGTAAATACTCAGTTAAGACGTTATGCAAGGTGTTAAGTCTGAATATCGGTGGTGTGAAAAGAAAACGGAACGAACTTTCGCTATCTGATAAAGTTAAAATAATTAAAGCTAGTGATCGGAAAAGTGTAAGAAAAATAGCCAAAGATTTTGGTTGTAGTTGTCAGATAGAACAGGACCTCGAAATTAGGGACATCCCGCCATTAGGGACAAAATTATTCAGTCACTTTTTGTCCCTAATAGCGGGGTTTCACTGTATATCCTCCTCGAAAAGGCTTGATCTCACGACGCTAACCACTAGAGCAATCACGCTTCCACACCTTACGTCTTGTGAAGAGAAGTCAAGCAGGAGCACTTTGAGATTTTTCTGCAATTTTGGCCAAACCACCAAACAAAAATACAAGCCTAATGCAGGAACAGCAGAGGAATTCCTGCACATCTCAATCAGGTTACAGGAAAAGTTTTTTGTTTCCTTAAATTTGATCAATAATTTGGCCGAAAAAAAAACAAAAAAAAAAAAAACAGGAACATGCCTTTCAAAACAATGAGACCAGAAATGAAACAATAGCAGCAGTTTGATAAATTGTTACATACACATACATATATTGGACCACGGACGCCCGTGACGAGTTTAACCCACTGAAGAAAGTTGTGGTTGGGTTAAAAAATGTTATTTGAAACCCACTTTTGTTAAATGGTAGACAAATTCAAAATGATATAGGGTCTGAAAGCTCGCACATAGCTTTATTTTGTGGAAGGTATATTAGGCTAATAGTTAGAGAATGGTGTGAATACAATAAATAGGACTGCTGAAGTGAAACGCCCTAACCGCTCACATTTAAGAAGACAGTGAAAGCTGCTCATTTACCAAGAGCTTTAAATGAGAGAAGGTATAAAAATCCTTCCTCAAAAAAAAAAAAAAAAAAAAAAAAAAAAAAAAAAAATCATTTCCAATTCGAAGTTCGTTATTTTTGTTGTTGTTTTGTTGGGCATTATCTCATATATTGGTGATATTGCCAGATTCTATTCTGCATGTGAAATGGCAATAACAGAGTCTAAATTTAAGACAAACGGACGTTGTCTTTCATCGGGTTCTTCCGAGTGAAGGTGGGGCAGTTGCGTCTAACATTGGTTGACACGCGTGTCCACAGCTGTTTAAAACAACCCCAAACGCGGAGTTGTATGAACAAAATGCTACTACGAGTTTGGCCAATGTAATTTTTAACCAATCGCGAATACACTTGCAAATTTCATTCGAAAACACAAAATCCCGAATGAAAATGACCCACTTTTTAACAAAACCGACACTTCGCACAGACGCAACTGGCCCACAAATTACTACTTTTTTCTCCCCCCACCCCCGAGACGCATCACATGACCACGCCCCCCACCCGCTCCCGGGGGATTTACTTTTTCTCGAATTAAAATGTAGTCGTCCACACTCCTATAAACCATCTATTTATTTAAAGACCTGTAGAGAAAAATTTTCAGCAAACCAGACATACTAAAGAAGACATCTGTAATTTTTTTCTGGCCTTGCCCTCAGATGTGATTATTGGTCAAATGGCATTTCGGAAGGACCACATTGACCAAAACTTAATTTTTGTTTGGTAAATCTGTTCAGCTCTAGCACTCTGCGTTCATGAATCAGATCGGTTTGGCTTACTACAATCTCAGCTGAGAACCGTGCAGAGAGGCTAAAATTTAGAGCTAAATAATGAAACCAAAGATGACAAGATATTTCAAACATTCCGAAGTGCATAAAAAATAGTCAAATAAATCTAATCTGTTTTCGGCCAGATCGTTAATTTAATAACAAGCCTAACAGACAGTCTCTATTTTGATTATTGTTGTAATTATTATCTTTAATTGGGGCGTGGATGAAAAGCGTTGACTGATACAAGTGCTAAGAAGGGCTTAGTGAGAGAAGTAATTAAGTTAAAAATCACTGTGACTTTCGCGATTTTTTATTCTTCCCATTGCCATTTCTTTTCCTTTTTTAGTAGAAAATAAATATGGACTTCCCACTATAATACAGCAGATAACGTCATGATCTTTGCATGCGCACTCCATATTCTCCCGCTAATAGCAACACATAATCAGAACAACACAAAAAAACGCGTCTCAAATACAACAAAGAATGTGACATCACTGACGTTATTCACAGCATTCACTTTACCCTCAGTATTTCACTCTAGTTTCGACCAGTTTGAGATGCACCCCTTAAAACATTGAACTTCAAAACTATTTTAACACATGTGTACGTAATCAGTTTTCATACACCAACCTTCACTTCTTATGCGTATTGCTTTCAATAAACTTGGAGGGCAGACACAAAGCGGGACAGATGAGCAATGTTTATGCAAAGAGGCCATGTGACATTGAACGTATCACAGCGCAGATGGCGTAGAAACAAAAACACAAAATCATAGACAAACTCAACAAACATCATATATAAAACTTCAGCAATACAATGAAAGCATTTCATGAGGCGCCCTCTTCTCTTCATAATCATCGTAGCATTGGAACATACCGCGCTCAAACAGACAGCAACAGAAAGCAGCGCCTGGGTCGCCTGATCTGCTATAAACATATGGCAAATTCAAGCTCTGCTTGAACAACTTTCATTGTGACGTCAGGTTTTTTACGACATTATTTTGTTGCATTTTTTTTTTAAATTTTACAAATGTTACGCCTACGCTACTGCAACTTATATGAAATAAGCCAAACAATTAAAGAAAACAGTCATCCCTTTGGAATTCCTCTATTCACAATTTGAATTACACTGTAAGACTAGACGTGTTTATAACTGATCCAACACAGTGTGACCGAGATTTATGACCAAAAATGAAAATAAGCGGAGTTATTCAGTAAAAAAAAATAATAATAAAAAATAAGACGAGATGCTCAGCGTTCTCAATGGAATGTCCCGTTAACGTACGCGTGCGTAATAATCCTCACATTGGTGTCTTAACAAAGCTTAAGCAATTAAGAAAGAGCCCAGTTTCACGTTCTGTTGTAAATTGAAATCGACTACACTTCAACTAATATTGCCTTCACTTAAAAATTAAGATTTATTTTTCTTTGTCAGACCCGCTGAAACAAAGCAAGTTCGGCGCTTTTTTTTTTCAAACACAATTCTAAAATCGTTGTTTATTTCCTACCTGTTGCTCTCTCCGTTGGTGATTTTTAAATAAAACTGGTGCGCACAAAATTATGTCAATAGCAAAGCTGAACCATGCTGAATTTAATTTCGGGAATTCAGTAATTTCAATCAAGTTTATGTTTCAATGTGTCATTCGTAGACTTATCAAGCAGATTAACAACACTGTACGGCTGACTTATATGCGCACGTCACGAGTACACAAAATTCAGATTATATACAATGTAAACGTAAACACTATGATTGCGCAAGGAAACATTCTTATTTTTTTTTAACTGTTAATTTCTTCCACCACGATCTCCTAACCCATTTTTCCTAAACCCTCGATTTTGAAGTACTGCCTTAATTTAATCTGATCGATATTGCGCCAAACACCCCGACATGCGCCCGTTCCTAACTGATTCGAATGGAATGTTTTACTGGTTGCTGAACGTAACTTTTCCACCTTTTTTTTCTTTCTTTCTTTCTTCTTTTTTTTTCTTTTTTGAGATTCAAAACGTGATGGGGTCGGCTTGATGGACATTTTTGTGTTGCACAAAAAACTGAAGGACACGAATTGCCTCTACAGCATCCAATAAAGCACATAATGTAGCACCCTTTATTTACGGGCAAGGCATGAAAGTTGTCGCGCATTTCGACAACAGCAGCTTGTGCCTTTCAACAGCCGTCACCCGCTAAAGGACTCATCAAACATGTCTTTCAAAACATTTAGCAACCGATTTTAAATTTGAGATTCTGAAAAACATATTTCAGCGTAACACCAATCTTTCTGCATTCCGATTACTTCACAATACGAAATCACAAATATACATACGGTGCGCAATAAAACAGTCGTAATTACTGCACTGGCAAAGGTCAATATACTTCAAAAATCTTCATTGTGCAACTCAATTGCTTTCTTAAATTAGGAAAAAAAGTTCAATCCACCCATTTTTAAAGTAACTTCTTGAATACACTATGGAAACATTAAACAAGAATATTTGTGCTATTAACATTTTACTTAGTGACAAGCATGAGCACATATTTATGAAGAATTCTTCCAATTCTTCCACACAACGATGAGTCACACCAGGACTTGGAAGAATGTGACAATACCGACACAGAAGCATACGAGAACTGACTCTGGAATAGCAGCTACGCATGGCGCAGGTAAAACACTTTGCTGATAAGAAGAGATATCATCAGGTAACTGAACAAAATCCCGTTTACCTAAACTAGGACTTCTCTATAAACAACTTTTTGGCCCGTCTGGAAGGCAGGACGGCGGGGGGGGGGGGGGGGGGGTGAGAACAGCCTGAATGATTCACGTTAAAAGATTGTGCGTAGGAAGTTCGACTTTACAACACTACCTGTTATTTTGGACAATCGAAACGCTCCACGGTCTACCGTATCACAACACCGCACAAATCACGAATAATTGTCTTCGTTGTGACTTTTCTTCCCTCAGAATTTTAAGCACCTGCTTTTAAACGCACTACAAATGAACGAATCCAGAGATGTGGGAAATGCTATTGAAAATTTATGCACTGCTAAAAACATGGGTACGTTTTCCTATGTGTCTATAATTAGAACAATCACTTAAAAAATTCTGACACAAACCTCCCCCAACTACATATAAATAAACTAGCTAGTTCTTACTTCACACACAAGGCGTTATTTTCTCTATCTTTGTTTACACATTTTCGAATTTCCTTGCCAACATGTGTAGATGTCTCTAGACGGAATCTACCGGAAGTCACTTGGTACGCAGTGTCGAGCGTTTGAGCACTTTACAAGACACCAAGATATCACAGTTACAGTTTTTTTTTCTTTTTTATTCTGCCTCGCGATTTGAAAATTTCACGGTTCCATCTTTAAAACTTCCTTTTCAGGTGGTTCTTGATACTTCTATAACAGTTTTGACAGATACTGATTTCTAATTATTGTGTGGTATCCTAGCCGTCCAATCGATCTTCTTCTCTGCGTATTTCTTCAGCCTGAATTATAAACAAATTGGTTCTGTTACATGAAATGTCCCCTTATCATATTTCTGCCATATTCTATTTTTAGACCTGAAGGGTAACAAATAAGAGGCATTCCGGTATGGATCTTTTTTGGAATCGGTAATGAGAGATAACAGATAAGAATAATATTCCAAATGTACATATATCCGGACACGTGACTTCATGCAAATATTACGTAAATAAGATACCGATATATCCAACCTTAAGCCTGTTAAATTTCTAAGTTTCTGATACAACCTACACTTAAAGAGCTACTTTCAGAATTTAATCATTGCAGTTGCACACTTACAGCATTGAATCGTAAGGCGTCATCACCACCGTCACGCTCGTCGTCATAATCCTCGTCCTCCTGCTGCAAACAACAATATCTCACACTACAACGACCACGTCTTGCAAGGTCACGCTACGACCATGCCTTGTCAGATCACGCTACAACGACCATGCCATGTAAGGTTACGCCACAACGACCGCGCCTTGTCAGGTCACGTTGCAATGACCGTGCCTTGTCGGCACCAATCACTCACTTTTGCCAAAAGTTAACTAACCAGTTTTTTTCCGTTTTCTGACGTCACATCAGATGAGGTGGATTAGAATTCTAAGCTTAAGAGCAGGTGTTCCATAGCCATTTGGCGTACTCATAGGTTTGCATTTTCTCTGATTTACTGGGCTAGTTCGTCGCAAGCGTGGGTTAGTACTTACGGACACTCCCTAACTGTTAAGCTACTGGTAAGAACTCGTACATGGAGGAGTTTCCTTATTGTTTCCTGCTGGTGAGAACTCGTACATGAGGGAGTTTCCTTACTGTTTCCTACTGGTGAGGACTCGCACATGAGGGGGTTTCCTAACTGTTAAGCTACCGGTGAGAACTCGTACATTGGGGAGTTTCCTTAATGTTTCCTACTGGTGAGGACTCGTACATGAGGGAGTTTCCTAGCTGTTAAGCTACTGGTGAGAACTCGTACATGAGTGAGTTTCCTTACTGTTTCCTACTGGTGAGGACTCGCACATAGGGGGTTCCCTAACTGTTAAGCTACTGGTGAGAACTCGTACATGAGGGAGTTTCCTCACTGTTTCCTACTGGTGAGAACTCGTACATGAGGGGGTTTCCTTACTGTTTCCTACTGGTGACAACTCGTACATGAGGGAGTTTCCTCACTGTTTCTTACTGGTGACAACTCGTACATGAGGGAGTTTCCTGACTGTTTCCTACTGGTGACAACTCGTACATGAGGGAGTTTCCCTACTGTATCCTACTTATCAGGGATAATTCTGGAAATCGAGCGGCATGCACCAAACAGCACATTTTAAAAATAAACCGAGCACCATTCTCATGCTATGATGTGCCATATTGTCTAGGAATAGCCTGAAATGAGCCAGGCGTATTGAAACACTTGGCAACGCTTCTAAAAAACATTGGTGAAACACGATTACTTTGCATTGTGAAACACATCACGGTAAAAGTAACTCATGATAAACAAACACATTTTTATTTATCTTTTTTTTTTGGCACATGCTGCAAAAATTTGGGCGCAATCTGGAAAAGTTGTGCGCCACTAAAAATCATGCACTTTTGCGCACTTTAGAATTCTCCCCTGCTTTTAATACACGATGTGGTACGGAAGCAAGAAATTAATTGATTCTCTCATATTCACGCGTGTGCAAGAAATGTTATAAGCATATGACACGAAGAAAGCAATTCTACAGCTGGTCTACAGTACATACACTAAATGCAATAGGTTTGTCCTCAGAACAGTGTGGCCTGGCATGCACGAGGCCTAAAAGAGAATAAAATCGTAAACGCATTCTGAGCAACCATATTAGCTTCACTTCACTACAATCACAGCAAATGTATTAATTGCCTGTATTGACTCGCACTAAAACCTTCAAATAAGCAAACTGCTAGCTACATCACTTAACAGAAGATAAAGGTAAGAAAAAGGGGGAAAAAAAACAAGGGTTGACTAGAACAACAAAAGTTGAAGTAACAAAACTATAATTAAGTAAAATTATGGAAAAGAAAATACGTTTGAAAGGGGTTAAAGAAATACAAGTCTTAAAACGAAATAACAGAGTTACAAGTTCGCGTGCCTATAAACAATCTTTCTGGCAAGGCCGCTATGTAGCCACTCGGACGGAAGGTCATACATAAGAAAACACAGAACATCAACTGAACTGAAAATAAAATGAAGAAAGCAAGAAAGAAGTACAAGAAGTTGGGAGTCCAAAATACGAGGCTGGGGGTGGGGCGAGCTGCGATAAAATTTACAACACAAGTATGGGCAGGGCTACTCCCCCCCCTCCCCTCAAGAAAGTCCTCCTACCCCCCCTCCCCAGTAATACCGGAACTTTTTTTCGGGGGGGGGGGTGGAGGATGCCGGCTTTTTTCACTCTTCGCGCGTGACATGTAATATATTCGAAACACGAAGTGGACATAATGATTTGAGACACGTGCGAGACAAGCCACAAGATTCTGGGCAAGAACGCTTGACTTTGTTATGGTTTTTTTCCCCTCAGTGTACAAGCATTCAAAGACATCACACTTATCGCGAGCCTGCATGTGCTACATGCCTACTTACGTCATCGGCCCCGCCGTCCCCGTAATCGTCAAAGCGACGAGCTCCTGGCGCAGCGAAATCGTCGTCTTCGCCTCGTACGTCATCGCGCCCTACGTCATGATAATCCCGTGCGCCCGGCGGCCTGGCGTCGTCACGATCCTCCTCGTCATAGTCGTCGTAGTTTGGGTCTCGTCTGTTTCCTCCCCGGCGCGCGTCATAATCGGTGTTGTCAAATCGTACGTTGTCTTGGGCGTCATAATCATCGTCGTCGTCATCAGACGCTCTGACGTCATCATCTTGTGCATCATAATCGTCGTCATTAGGCACTCTGATGCCACCGTCCTCGGGTGCGTCATAATCGTCATCGTCGTCGGGTGCCCTGATGCCACCGCCCTCGTGTGCGTCATAATCGTCATCGTCGTCGGGTGCCCTGACGCCACCGCCCTCGCGTGCGTCATAATCGTCATCGTCGACGGGTGCCCTGACGCCACCGTCCTCTTGTGCGTCATAATCCGCTCCCTGCCCTCTGTCCTCGAGTCGGCGAGAATCGTCGGCATAGTCGTCCTGTTCCTCGTCCTCCGCCAATTCGCCGTCGTCGTCGTCGTCGCCCTCCCTAAAGCGTCGCTCATCGTCATTCGGGTCGTCATAGCGCGCCTAGGGACGAGCAAACTTGCTTATGAACAGTAACTACAGCTTTCCCGCGCGGTACCCAGGACAACTAACGAACGATGACCACTGACCGAACAAGCTTACTCACTGAAGAGGCGCGCATAGCACATGTAACGCACTGAGCAATTTATCTCATGATCGGTTTCATAGGGAACTGTAAATCACTGGTGTAAAAATCAAAAATCATTTTACGAACAATTTGCTTGCATTTTTTTTTTTTTACAGAATTAAGGAGTTCTTTCACTGATTGATTTGATTAAGACTGTATTCAATACAATCACAGCACCGAAATCAAATCGCATATGGAAACTGAACAGAACATGTGAACATGCGAGGATGGACAAACAAAAAAACATTTCATCCATTTTCCTGAATGTCAACAAGCGGACATATCCTTGGCCACAATCGCAACGATCCAATTCAACTTTGAGACACTGATTGTTAACTGCAAGCATTACACAGCGGTTAACCTGGGTCCATTTTATGTGGATAACGAGCAAGATGCAGGACACTACTTTACAGCATTAAGCACACAAGGGTAGATATGCTCTTATTTATAATTCACGGTGCGTTTCAAGCGAAAACAAATTTTGCTAAATTAGTAAAAACTTGACTGTACGTCTCGAGCAGTACGTCTATCCCCCGTGGGCGATATGGTGTGTGCGAGGCTGTCGCGTGTTGATTACGCTGCATTTAAAAGTGGAAGGACAGGTAGACGTAGTGTCTAACATTTAAACGAATCAATCCATTAACCACTAGGCGTGTGAGCCGTGTAGAAAATTTGATATTCATCTATCAATGCGGTCTATAGGCGCGTGAGACTCCGTATATACGCTGAGTCCAGTGTCGATTTTCAAAAGTCTGCCATTTTGTCAATTTTTTTCGAATCGGGAAAATTCTTGGTCATTGCACTGCGGAAGGGTCCAGAGAAGCCGTGCACAAAATTTGAAACGAATCCATCTATTAATGTGGCCTGTAGGCGTGTGAAACTGAAGCGTGACAGACAGACAGACCGAAAAAGGAAACCTAATGACGTAGCATCTTGCCGCTTGCCACAACTGCAATCCTGAAAACTACGCACATTCACCTTGTAGTTTTATCTATATTTGAGCTTGAAGGTGAATTTTAATTCCAAACAAGAATGGCCCTGGATATTGTACGAAGAGTAGCATTTTTTTGTGTTTTTCCTAAATCTTACCCAATCGCCAAGAAAAAATACAAGTTGTGTGGAGAACTACTCAGGGAACATTCATGCCAAAATTTCAAAACAATCGGACCAGCAACGTGGGAACAGTAGTATTTTTAAAAATTTGTTCACACACACACACATAACGGACGACAGATACCCCATAACTGACGAGTATAGCCCACTAACGATAGTCAGCTGGGCTAAAAAGTCAAGCAAAAAAAAAAAAAATTGTTCGCCAGTGCCGACTGACCCAGTCGTTCCATGAACAGTCAGTGACACATCGAGTCTAGACGTTCAATTAAGGAGACGGACGTGGTTGTAGCGCAAAGCACGTAAGCCCACTGTCCGGGCCAGATTACATAGCGCTGCACACAACCGGAGTACTTAGATTTCGTTTGTGTTTAAGCGGACATACATATGGGAGGGAGGGGGGAGAATCTGACACCGAATACTTAAGTCAAATAAAAAGACACTACAGGGTGTACGGCGGTACTTTGACAACACAGTATCTAACCAGTACTCGAGCATGCGCAATACCATCTAGAAACAAAACATCGAGAATACACAGATGTTTACCAGCAGGCCATGCACCATTCACCAGTTATAAGTCGCTATTTGGTACGCTTAGCTTTACATTCATTCCGCCTTAAAAAAAAACTAAAGCAAAAAAATCAGCAAATTTTTCAAAGCGCCAAACAACATATTTATATGACTAAAAATGCAACCCTTAACTGAATATATATTAACTATCAACTGATTATAACTCAACCTGTAATACAACAATAGCTTTGCATGCAGTTTCCGAAAGTAAACCGAAACCTACTTACAATCAGGCGTATTTGAAAATTCACATAAAATATGTGCCCCTCCCCGCACCCCGATATGAGAGTTACTGGTTGTCTATTTACATCTTACTAACTTATTAGCCCTGTATACTGTGGAACTGCATGAGGGAAATCGAATGTGTAAATGCTACCTCGTCGATTTGGTGAGGGTCGCCGCGTTGAAGTTCATCTTCTTCGGCTTCTGTCAAGAAATACGGTAACTGCTAAGTTATTACTACACAGGTTAATTTTTCAGATTTTTAAAGTGCTACTTCTAAGCGTTTCCCTTTCTCCATCATTTTGTTTTTTTATTTATTTGCTTAGTTATTTATTTATTGTGATGCTCAGATATGGCCAGTTTTCTTTTCATGTTTCATTTTTCGAGGACGAAGCTGAGACACATTACGACAAGAATTTGGTGGGATTTACCTTGCTCAAAATCCTTGTCATCTTCTTGTTGGTTCACTGAAAAAAAAATGAAGCAATGTTAGGGCAGAAGACACTGCTAGAAGCATGGCAACTAAACCAGGATTGTTTCTGTATCTTTCGTCACAAAAAAAGTTTATTTTTTTCACTAAGCTTGGGAGAACAAAATACAATTCGATAAATCTAAGCATTTTTAAGATGCAAAATGAACACATAAGGTTAGAAAAAGGTAAACTTTTCGTCCACATTATTGATCATGACGGCATACGCCGTTCTTCGATATTTAAACTTGCACATGCCTACTGGAAGTTTTAATCAATAAATTATACACTATATCGGTCATCATTGAAGCTGAATGAAACAGCTCCATAATTGATTATCTTTAACGTCCTGACAAGATGATGATGAATAATCACTAAAGGCAGAAGCAGAGAACGGACTCATGTAACTCACTGCCAACAACGGTACAGATTACATGAGAAATATCACGCTCTTTTTCGCTTTTCCAACTGCGTTATGCTACCGGTGTGTCACATGTCATCCTGGTGTACTGTTCACGTAATCCTTGCAGTAGGGCACACGTCATCCTAGAGGTACAGTAAGTGTCATCCTAACAGGACAACACACGTCATCCTGGCGTACTGTTCACGTCATTCTTGCGATACAGCACATGCCATTCTAGCGGCACAGTACACGTCATCCTAGCGGTACAGTACGTCATCCTAGTGGTACAACACACGTTATCCTAGCAGCACAACACACGTCATCCTAGTGGTAAAACACATCATCCTAGCGGTACAGCAGACGTCATCCTAGACGTGTCCTAGACAGTACACGTCATCCCAGCCGTACAGCACACGTCAGCGCTACAGTGAAAGCCATTGTAATGGTAAATCACACGTCATTCGAGTGGTATAACACACTCTACAGCAATGTAAAGCACATCTCGTCGTCTGATCGTGAACGAAATCCCCACGCTGATTGGTTAAAAACGAATAAAGCGCAAACACTTAAACTACCATGCCTCCGCCACCCAAGCTCACACACATTTTGCTTCATCACATAATAACGTATGATGGTAATAACTAGAGCCTCAAAGAGACACGACCCCCCCCCCCCCCCCCCCTGCAACGCGGGTGACATGAAATCGGTGCTTAAGTCTGCTAAGTTCCATACTACTGCCTCTTTCAATACGTTTTTCACAATTATAAGTTTTATATCTTTAAATTTAGACAAAAGTTTCATGTTACAAAAAAGACATTCTGGCAATTTTCAGTATCTATTTTATCAATGTGTGAAATTTTAAAGGATTCCGAAAAATAATTTTTGAGATACAGCCTCGAAGACACGCTCAACTTCGCAGAGGAAAATTATACCAAAATGCGAAATTTTACCAAATTTAAAAAAATCGTATTGACAATTTTTTATGAGTGCGCGCAAAAATAAGACGTTGCACACTTTCAACATGTGCTATATCTATATGTGAAATTTCAAAACAACCCGACTTCGAGTTTTGGAAATATAGCCTGAACATGACATCGCAAACACCAAGTTTCGACAACCGGAAAAATACTGTCATTTTGACAATTGTTCATGAATCTGAACAAATATACGACGTTACACACCTTCAGTAGGTGTGAAATTTCCACACACCTGGACCTATAGTTTCAGACAGGTAGCGCACGAACACGCATGCGCACAGACGGACAAGCTCATAGCCATACCTCTCGGTTAAACGAGTGGTAACAACCTGATTCCCGACACCGGCGCCTGTTACTGGTGTGACATACCAAGGCTTGCTAACAAATCCAAAATACGCATGTTTTTTTTTCCTGTCACCACTGTGGTGCAAGTACAGAAATGTTACTACCAGCCTTAACAGCAGTACATGCATGATACAAAACATGACACTTTATAACTTGGCAAGCCATCTTTGCGCCTCCCACTCCCCCACCCCCCACCCCGCCTTTCCAAAACAGTATCTGATCAAGATGACACGTTCTCACTGACGTTCAAATAGGTCAGATATTAAAAGCTTGTCCGCAGCGAACGACAAGCGACGACTGAGCGGTGTCATGTTATGTTTCTTGATTAATCTGTGCAAAATACAAAAAGATCTTTCACAAACACATCGGCATGCATCTCATTACAACAGTCAAGAATTTGAACTAAAACGAATGCCCACCAAATTTCAGTATATTGATTTTTCACCGACAAATTTGCACTACTTATTTAAGTATCAAAGTACCAATACATAACACAAGACAGTAACTAATGTTTATATTTTTTTTCTCTCAAATATCCAGTCAATATCAGAGTTCCGGAGCGGGGAGGGGGAGGAGGGGGGGCGGGGGATCTTATAAGATAAATGGCGACCTATCCAATCCCACTTTAAAGACATCATGTATTATTCCTCCAGTCTCGAAAAACAATTGCTTTGCAGATCTTGTATTTCCCACTTTTGAATTTCAATAAACCCTGTCCGTTTTAACCCATCACCTCAAACCCAACCACAGGACGGACGCACTAGTAAACTGACCCCCTCCCAAATCCCTCCCAATATGCACCACAAGGCTTCAGCTGCGCACACATGTGCACATATTTTTTTCTCGGATCGATCAACTGACTCTGTTTTTTTTTTGTTTTTTTTTTTTTGCAGAACTTGTTTCAGACTCTGAGACGCTAATGCTCGGACCATTTACATTCAAAAAATTTTCTCGGTGGTACTAAGCTAAACACCGAAAGCAAAAAAAAAATAAAATAAATTAAATAAAAACCAAATAAAGAATGACAGAAGTCCAAGTGTTATATCAATAAAAAAAACCTGATGTGTAAACGGTGCATGTTTCAATAACCAATACTTTGCCACCAAAAGCATACGCCATTGTTACTGTGATGTACATACACCAACCACCTTCCTTCAGCTTGCCAGCCAATCCTACAGCTGAATTATTCATGCATACACTGACCATCACCACGCAGCCCCCTCACCACCGCACCTTAAAAATCTCGTTACTCTTCTCAATGCAGCACGCGTTTTCATCAGACCAACTGCTACTATCGCAGCTAATACAACTGCTATTTGACTGAATTTTTAAAGTATTGACTGTTTAAACGATCTTAAGACTTGAGCATCAAAACCACGTTTCGACGTCACATGCAATTCTTAAATTAAACATTTCTCCAACAGAGGTGTTTTTTTATAATCTGCAAAATAACCATTGAAAACACACACATGAGCGTACAGCATGGAGGGACGATGCGATAGACTCCTATCAGCCATTTTTATTGACAAACTAGGTTACACATTGATTAAGAGACAGTACGAATTGGCGGTGCGCTGTTTCCAATGCTGTTAACGCTGTTATTGATGCCTCTGTGAGTACGCAAAAACGTGCAGTAACTTGTGAATGCGGGGCCATCCACAAAGTACAGACGTACCGAAGGGGAGGGGGGGGGGGGGGGGGGAGGCGGAGCACTATGTAAACGATAATGTTATGTAGACCACTGATGATTCGGAAGTTTGGCAGTGGATGGGATTTGGGCGGGAAGAGGGGTGGGGGAGTAAAAATTTTGCGTACCCACGGTATTGATGACAACAAAAAAGAAATTAACGCATGTTTTTACAGGAAAGTAACCAAATAGTGAGTGCGCTACGAACCACAAGGACACGAGCACCCGAAAATACCTGTGCATTTAACGTTCATTAAACGTACATTAACGTACATTTAACGTATAGGAACAATTTCACGTTTCATGTATTTTCTTTTCTTTTCTTTTTTTTCTAATCGAAATAAAAATTGGCTACAATACAACAATTCATGAACCCAACGCACTCGTGAACTTGTGGAACGATTGTTAAAACACACGGCTTATAGCATGGTACATTAGTAACTAAAACGCATTAGTGCAATAAAACTGCTAAAATACAACCCAAAAACTGACATAAAAAGAGCAGAAATCGCGTTCTGATCACATCAACTAAACAGCAAGTGTTAGAATTTCACTGTACAAACATAAGCAGTTAGACCGCAGCGGCGCAGGGGGGAACTAATACAGCGCTGGGCTGTGGCATCGCGCGTGACTTTACCTGGCCCCGGTATCTGCTTGTAAGACGCCTGTCGTGCCTCTAACAGCCCGGGAGGGGGTAGCACATTGCCTTGCCTGGGCTCGTAGCCCTCGCCTTCTCCACGGGCATGCTCCTGCCTCAGTTCACTGCCCCTTGGCTGCCATCTGGAGTCTTCGTTTTCCTGGTGGAGCTGTTTCAGATCTTCGCCTACTTGCTTAACTTGCTCCACACCTCGTGGAATCTGGTCTGGATTGCCGCCACCCTGTGCGCCTTGATCACTATTTTCGCCAGCCTCTTGATTATGTGTACTGCCTCTGTTGCCTTCATCACCCTGGTGGCTGGGGTCTCTGCCTTGGAACATTTGGTTTGCATCACCGACAGGGGCTTGCTCAAATCTCGTTTGACCCGGGACTGCCTCGTTGTAGCCCCGTGCCACAGTCCGCGGGGCCAGCCCTTGCGTTCCGATTTGCTCTGGTGGTGGTCCCTGTGGAACTGCTCGCTCAGGCTCCTGCCGCTCCTGCATGGGCGTCTGCACAGGTTGTTGCTGGTCCTGCACCGACTGTTGATCCTGTACGGGGGCCTGTTGATACTGCACAGGTTGTTGTTGGTCCTGCACTGACTGTTGATCCTGTACGGGGGCCTGTTGATACTGCACAGGTTGTTGTTGGTCCTGCACCGACTGTTGATCTTGTACGGAGGCCTGTTGATACTGCACAGGTTGCTGTTGGTCCTGCACCGACTGTTGATCCTGTACGGGGGCCTGTTGATACTGCACAGGTTGTTGTTGATCCTGCACCGGCTGTTGATCCTGTACGGGGGCCTGTTGATACTGCACAGGTTGTTGTTGGTCCTGCACCGACTGTTGATCCTGTACGGGGGCCTGTTGGTCCTGTACAGGTTGTTGTTGATCCTGCACCGGAGAATGCTGATCCGGGACGGCTGGTTGTTGATCCTGCACGGGCGGCTGCTGCTGTGGTTGTTCAGCTATATTAGCAGCTGCCTCCTGGTTGGCACCGTGCGGTTGATTAGCTTGTGGCGTGCCTTGGTCGGCAGGGCGAGCTCGATCCGGATCATAGCGGTTCCCGTTTAGAGACGACGCTTGGTTGTCACTGGGTGGTTGTGCTGCGTTCACAGCTGTACTCCGGAGACCAGCTGTCAAAGAAACAACGCTGTGTAGAAAACACACACATGGACTACAGCCACAAATAACCAGTATAAGGTACGTGTTAGTTCGTTATTCACTGCACTAATCAGGAGAGTGTGAATTTCATTAGCACACAGGATAAACTCATCGAAGATGCATTGAACAGAAAACCCTGAAGCCCTGCAAGACAGGCGAGACAGTTCAATAGCAGGGCTATACATTAACTTCTTGTGCACCTGCCACGCAAGGCAATTACATTTCGACATCACCTACCCGATCACCAATTCCACCTCCTCGACCCGTTGCCTTCGCCTTCATAATTCGATAAAGAAAAATTACTTAACAATTCAGGACAGAGTAACTACCTTTTCACTCAAATCTTTTTAATGATGGCTTTACATTTTTATCCGACAACTGCCCAGTTGGGCATGTAGTTTCAAAATTATCCTGCCTGATGCGATTTTCACCTGTCCTAGAAGGCCGTGCAGCCGTTAATGTAAAGCCCTGATTAGTGATTTTATAAGCTGCATACCAAAAGAACATATTCAAAATCAATGCTGTTTTATAATTGATTATCTGTAAGTATTTATGGACTTGATGGCTGGAAGTCAATAACAATCAAAGTTAGCTTATGGAAACAACCTTAACAAATTCAGGAATGACGGCTTTTGATGGTACACACACAGGGCAATAGACTAGATGCTAAAAGAAAAAGAATACCAGCTTCTCATGGGTGCTGTTTTTACAGAAACGGTATTGTTATCTACAGGCTCAACACGCGCCTCATACACACGGTGATGACATCGGTGTATGACGCCTCATACATATCTTGATGACATCGGTGCATATCGCCTCATACACATGGTAATGACATTGGTGTATGGCGCCTAATACACATCGTGAGGACATCGGTGTGTGGCGCCTCATACACGTGGTGATGACATCGGTGTATGGCGCCTCATACACATGGTAATGACATCGGTGTATGGCGCCTCATACACATCGTGATGATATCGGTGTATGGCGTCTCACACACATGGTAATGACATCGGTTTATGGCGCCTCATACACATGGTGATGACATCGGTGTGTGGCGCCTCATACACATGATGATGATATCGGTGTATGGCGCCTCATACACATGACCACTTGACCAGTCTCGGTTTCACATTTACAAGGCTTGTTATAACAAACATATTTTCTATACAATGTTCACACCAAACAAAACAATTGGACTTTCATCTCATGATATTTTCGTATAACGGCAAACACATGTCTTGCATATTTCCCGTCACCTCCTCATATAGCTGTCATTTGATTATTTGGTTATGCTCATTGATCATTCTAATAAGAATCAAGATTTTTATTAAGCATTGAAACTTCGTATATGTTTAAGCTGAAAGACTTTTATGAAAAATGGTTATAATTAACACTGACCGCTGCTTGCTTCTTTTTTTATTCAACATTCTTGAATTCGAATGTGAAGTTACAAGACGCATCCTTGCAACATTAACCTCCGACAGGCTATATATATATATATTACAGTGAATTTGTGAAATTAGGGATTTCATAAAATCCCTAGTGGATTCGTGTAATAACTTGCTCAGTCAATGTTTTTATTGAGAATTTTCATGTTTGCAATGTAGTATTTTTCCGAAATTGATAGTAGATTTTGAATCAATATACACAAAGCACTCGATTGCCAAACCATCATTCATGAGATACTTCAGTACCTAAATTTAGCGATATTTTTATCCTATGTAATTTATGTCACATTTCACGCCAAATTCTGTTATTTTGGATGGTAATCTTATAAATTCCAATTTCTTTCGATGTGAAAAGGGATACACAGTTTTGAAGAACCACTAAACAGCCTTCCTGAAAGGATAATTTTTCAAAATAGTTTTATAATCGATGAGCTTATTCATTACACGAATTCCCTATGGATTTCATGAAATCCCTAATTACACAGATTCCCTGTAACATGTATATCGTCTGACGGAGGTTAATGTTACAATGTTTTGTCTCTAGAATGATCACTGTAGCCCGAATTATAACATCCCAACCCATATGTTATATGCAAAAACATGCACAATATATATAGCGCCGCCTTTGAACGTAAAATAATTTTCGGCTCAATTCCTCCCAGAATGCACCGCAAAACACTATCCACCGCTGTCGTTTACACCAGTTGTCCTGTGTTACCTCCTCGTGCTGTGTCGTCACCAGTGACGTCATCCTCTACGTCATATAAAGGTGTTGACGACATGTATTCCTCCTCCTGTCGCTCTGTGGCGTAATTTGGTGTTTCGTGAAGTGCAAACATCGGAATACTGATACTTTCCACTTATGTTTCAAACATTCAGAGCACTAACAGAGCACTAACATACCAATAACATGACAGACTATTTTGTCACAACTAGTTTCAATGGCTAGTTTGGAGCCAAGACCACTCGACACAAATTTCTATTCTTTTACACAAAAAGGACAGAAAAAAGAACAACACAGACTATATTTTTAGCTGTTATTTTGTTATTCAAGCAGCAGAACCCAACATGAAAATCACTTTTACTGTGACCATTTCATACTTGGACAATACCCCAGGAAAAAACCTTATATTCTTTAAATTCCTCACCATCTTGCACAAAACGCACTATGGATTATCCAGAATTGAGAAAAACCTACTTGCCGCCCCCCCCCCTCTGCCACCCGCCGCTGAAATAACGAGCTTAATCGACCGGATACGTTGCGTGTATACAATCAGAAGACAGCAAAACCTTGTGCCTAATCCTTCTAACAGAACAAAAAAAAATTTGAAAACAGAATTTGTCTGTTTGATTCCTCATAAAAAATCCCAATGAACTAGCCTCTATAAGAATACATTCATGCAGGGAACTGTGGAAAAAATTCAAAAATGCAAAATATACACAAATACATATGAGTAATTTAACTAGTCGAAATGACAGGTTAAAATTCTATGTGCAAATGTAAGCATCATTATGCAGAAAGGCTGACGTCATTCGCCTATGATGGAAAACGCTTTAAGATTTGTACCTTCTCCCTCGTTTAGTTGCTGATCTGCGTCATTTTGCCGATCGTCCTGAAGATTGACTGGTTCTTCCTTTGGTTCATTGGCCTGCATATCGATCTGCTGCTCCACCGCTGCACCTGCATCGTCTGCCTGGCCGGCACCTGCTGGTTCGTTGGCATCCACCGGTGGGTTAACGTCCGCAGGTTGGTTAACATCATTCTGCAGGTTGGCATCCACGGGTTGATTGACTTCTGCTGGCTGCTCGGCCCCCATGGGCTGGTTGACAACTCCGGGCGGGTTGGCACCCACAGGTTGAACGGCACCCTGTGACTGGTTGGCGCCCTCAGGTTGGTTGGGATCAACCTGCTGGGGGTTCCCTGCCTGCTGGCCAGCATCCTGCGAACCTTGACCTGCAAGAGTGGGCGTGAAAAGCCACAAGCACATTAAAGGCATCCACATGTTACACGCCCGGATCGGTTGTTACGACACCAAGCTGTTGGTGAAGCTCTTACTCCTGCAAAGTACTACCTGGTCATGACCTTCACATTAAATGTCAAGGTTATATCGGACGCCTTCCTCAATGAGGATGGGCAGATAGATGCAGTCATGGTCGTATGTTTGCAATAATCTTTGCAATAATCTTTTTTTTTTGCAATAACGGTTTTTCCGACTTTTTTCACATTTCCAGCATTGAATCACCGATGTGGAAAGGACGCACCGAGCCTACTCCTAACAAAAACTGATTTCCTTCCAAGATATCACACTAAACACTGAAAAAAGTCGAAAGTGCCTTATTGTAAGTGCCTCTTCATGTCTTCTTCAAGTCGAGCCTTGAAACCGACGCTGAACATTTTTCAGAGAAAATCCCATGAATTAACTCGCATTCAATTAAGTGCGTCCTCAAACTGAATTTCGGGTCCAGAGAGACGACAAACCTTCGAATTACTGACAAGCGCCCTTCAATCAGAATGTAAGAACGCTTGTTAAAACCACCCCATCCATTCGCCACGCAAGCAGTCCGAATGTACCATCACGTTAGGCGGAACTTAACAATTTTGTGCATGCATGTTATGTCGAACTTCGCAAATTCAGCCGCTCTGTCGGCTGGACAAGTAGGAGGTCTGGGCCCACATCACGGAGCCGGGGTTGATATTGCCAAATTCACGAGCCTCCCACTGCCCCCCCCCCCCGCTTCCGACCCACCTGTGCGCTCTAGCATGCACAACCAAAATTACGCTTACGAAACGAACGAAATCGTGAGTGCAAAGGTATATGAACGCCAGTGCTATTATAAGAAGCAAACACCTAAAAGCATAGCCCTTTTCAAGAACCACTGCACCATATTATTATGACAGCATATATTATAGAGAATGTCCCATCAATTCAAAAATATTGCAGAAAAAAAAAAAAACACTTTAGAACATGTATATATGCGCATAACAAATGCGAAAGGTCACTCGCAGCTGATACTGCTTGGCTGCCATCTAAACAGTTTTATTCAATAAACATAAATATTCAATAACGTCATGTGTTTCGGATGAAACAACACCAAAAATCAGTCCCTCACATCTAACCGAAGAACAAAAATAAACAGTATTTACTCAGCGTAGGTAAACCGCGACCATGGATTTTACACACATCTACCTGACCCCACTAAATTTAAACGAAAACCTATGATTTAGCTTTTCATGACATTTAACTAGAAAACTGAATATTGAATAACTGCTTTGTTATTAAGCTAACTTAATTGATTTTTTAAAACCTTTAAACCTAATCATTTCAAAGTAATATCGAATATTTCTGAGGTGTACTTTATAACCGTGTGGAACTTCTCGCTGCTCTGAAAACTGCTCATTATACTTTCCTCAAACATATTCCTTTTAAGCTTCATAGTGAATTCGTCCGATAATATCACTGACTGGGAAGAGGGAGGCCATTTCTCACATTATATATTACTACAACACGCGTCTATTTAAAGTATTATCGTTTACAATCACGAAAATGCCTCAAGCAGGGCAGTTCAGTGGCACGTTTCATGAAATCCCATTCTATTTACGGTCAATTATCATTAAATCCTAACACTTGATCGAGCAAACAAGGCACAAGACTTCTAAACAAAACGCGTCTCTTTTTTCCCTCACTTCAACAGTACTAACCTGGTGTCTCCTGCCTAGCTCCCTGTGGCGGTTGCCTAGAAACAAGAAAAATAGAGGGACATCATGACGACAGCGTGATCGAGTTGATAAATTCGTCTATGCGTGACGAAAGATACTGGCGATCAGCCAAAATATTCTGAATTTCTTACTAACAAACAATAACAAGTTGAAAAATGAGGGTACAAAAAAGTGACGTCTCACATCATCTGATTTTTTTTTTCGATTACACAGATCTGAGCAGTTAATGTGTCGTTTGTGCTTCGGCAGTTCATGTTTTTCTCGTCATCACATTCATATAGTACGCTCAACAAACAAATTATTAACACTTCACACATTTACACGCGACATCTAGTTCAACTCGTTTTACGCGCAGTCGCACAGGTGTTTGCATTACCAGTTATTGTTTAGCTCCACGCCTTGGATGTCAACGCCGACTTTCTGCAGGCCGAGGAGAACCTCGGGGCCTCCCAAATCCTGCAGCTTGTTCAGGAGGCCGATGCGAAACGACGTCACATCGGCATCGCAATTCCTGCAGATAACAAAAACAAATGACGCCATAAATTCCTGTAGGTGATAAAAGAATTGACATCATATGCCTGCCATCTTCTGTAAATATAAAACAAGCCACCATTTGTTGTGCAAGAATATAACTTCAAGTTAAGAAAAAAAACTTACTTTGAGTAAAAAATCCTAGGCATATTAATTATGAAAATTTTCTCAATACAACACTTTCTAAAACACAAAAAGTCATGCATTTTCTGAAAAGCCATCAGAAACTGACTTCTGGGTTAAGGCATTTTGAAGCGAAGTCACTTGTTCCTGTAGCTTTTGTCCTGCTTCTTTGAGTTCGATCTCCTGTTCTCTGTACGCGGTCACGCTCCTCTCTGAAACAATAGCACAAATACTCGATCGTGTAATGACAGGACTGATTGCCACATAGATCAGCCACGTGCAAGGGGGGTGATCCAGGGCTGTTTTGAACAGGCTTCCCAGCGGCTTTAAAAAAATTTTAGCAGTTCCACTTCGACAAAATCTAGATTTTTAGGGGTTTTAAGTGCTGCTGTGGAGGAGGTTTTGGGGGGTAAACACTGACTTGAAAAATGATTCCATAAATGTTTTCCTACTGGCACAAAATATGGCTTTTGCTTAACATGTTTTGAGTGAAACCTGTATCCTGTGAACCGTTTTCGAGATATTCAGGTTAAAACTACATAACGTCATAGGACGGCAATGATGATGTCATGGGTCAGATTTTTATTCAAGATCACATGGTCGACTGTGAGTGTGCCAAGTTTAATTTTACAGGCTTCAGCTGATTCACGGCAGAAGTTTATAAACTGAGGAAAAACAAACTAAGAAATAATGATAAATAAATTAAAATAGAAACTTACAAAATGGGGCAAAAATTATTCGTAGCGACTAATAATTATTTTACTCTATTTCTGCGACACCTAAAGAGAGTAACAGTAATATCTAAAGTAAAGGCTCTTCGGGGTTCTGCTGGGAAACCTGCGGCAATGTCATAGACCATGAATGGCAGAATGTGCTATTTGTTTCGGACGCCTCGCATCTTTGGAAATTTACACCTATAACATTTTAGTTTGAAAATAAATGGTCAACCAACTGAGTTCACGAAAAATCTTGACATCCATTGCAGATATGGAACGCAGAAAACGGTTCACAAACATCGGTTAATTGGTCCATGCGCGGGAAGAGTCAAACATAAAAACTCTGTATTATATTCACCTAATTCTTCTATCTGTCGCGCCTTTTCTTCGATCTCCTTTTCTCGGTTTTCCAGATCACTCTCGCACTGCTCCTACAAACATACGGTCCAATCTCTTACATAGGTGTTAAACAATACGAAGCCGGCGTAACTGAACAGGAAGGTACAGGGCACTCCAAAGTAAATGTTGATGACACTAGAGAGAAGTCCGTTGGCACCTGCATCTTGGATGCTCAAGAGGTTTTCGAGTTACTGTGTTTACAAAAAACAGCGTAACGGGTGGACACGAAGGAGATTGCAACACCCCATCGTCAAGAATAAGCCGAGGGGTAAAAACTTCGTTGCAGAGAGACACAGTCGACCCCACACCTCGCTTACTTACAAAGCTATATCTTGTATAAAGTTTTCCAGAATCTGCCAGGCCAGGTGGGTTAATGTTGAAAACTACCTGCCTGATCACAAATCCCACCGGCTGAACAGTTAAATAATTGTATTACTCTACCTAGATGAGAAGAGTTGCTTTAATCTTATGTGTCATATTTTATCTTAAATGTAAGAATAGCTTCTCACTAAGATTATTGAAGAAGTTATAAACTTTTTTTTGGAGATCCGACTCCTGGATCGGGTGTTTAAAGCTCATCTGCTGTTATCTAAACAAGAAATCCCCCCCCCCCCCAACGCACATAAAAGAGAATATGTACTTGAAGCCGTATTTGACATGCAATAGCGGTGCGATCCACCCCTTATGGACACCGTTGGTGTTAAAATGACGAAAAACTCGGTGTTGGAATACAGGTTAGCCAATGACCTACTGAAGTTTAGCTCTTACATTCCTTTAGCTCTTATTCTTAGGCGTGTTATGTAGCCTAAAGCATGCTGAAAAGCTCAGTACCGAGAGGATGATAATATGAAACACTCATGATATGATGCGAATGAATGAAGTCTGTAACCCCCTCATCCCCCCCTCCACACACACCAAACTTTTCCCTTTCTCGAGACACGAATAATAAAGAAGACCTATTTGGCATCACGTGAATTCCAAGGGTTAAACAAACACTATTCTAACTGATATTTTTTTCTTGCATGTAGCTGTGTTTAGTTCCATAAAATTGTTTATATTCTTTTCTAAGTGATATCAAAAGCCAATTCATATTTTGTGATCTTTCCGATGGAATGTCGTTTCGACTGCATTTTCTTCTATCTCTCTCTCTCTCTCTCTCTCTTTTTTTTTTTTTATTTTTTTTAAAATTTTTTTATTTATTTATTTATTTATTTTTTTTTGGGGGGGGGGGTTATTTTACATGTAAGCGGATTCACAGTTTCGTCTATGAGATTTACGCAAAAAAGAAAGACAATAAAAATGACTCAATTTGTTAATGGATAAATACAGAAGTAGAGAAACTTAGAAGCATAGAAGTCAATGCAGAAATACATCAAAATCACTTTAATATAGACATAGCTCATGGGCTGGCCTTTTTTGCTGCGAGGCAAAAATAGTTTTTGCCTCGTAGTCAAATATGGAAAAAATACCCACGCTTCGCAATTTCTCGCAACAGACTCAGGGCTCCTGGTAATTAACGCTATTTTTGCGTGCAAATGCTACCTCTAATGTGCTACCTAGAAATATTTCAGGCAGCAAAATGTTGCAAAAGAAAAGGGATTTTTCATTTCTTCATTTTTTTTTCACTTGTCATTGTGTGTGTTCAAATGAATATATGTGCATTATTATGGCGCCGTAAAACGGAATATGAGAATGATTTTTTGCTTCGGTACTTCTCCAATATAAATCATGATTTACTACTACATGTATATCGAAAGTGTTGAAAAATGTATCCTCAATATTATTAAAGACTTTCTTTCAACTACACGAAATCAGTTTGGTTTAAAAAAAAAAAGCATGGTGAAGAGTTACGCAATTTGATATTCAAAGAAACTATGCGCTCATGAAATACACAGGGTTCAAGTGTTTTTTTTTAATTTTTTTTAAATTCAGATTTTTTTCATGAAATTTGCCACTTTTAAGTCCTGCTTAAAGCCCCAAGTAGTGTGCCGAAACTCAGATGTCAGTGTCACCGCCAAGAAAAACACACAGCATGCATTTTGGTTTGACCGTTTGTATCGTGGCTTGCGGAGTAATGGGTCAGTTGCCACACTGTTCATCGTGTACTTTTATCAAAGCCTTACCTCAGTCACAGCGCTAAAGCCTGAGTAGTTCCGGTCACTGTGGCCTAAAGTAACCCCCCCCCCCCATTTAAAGCAACTTCCTGTATACATAAGGTATATAAATACTGAATCAGAGAAAAATGAACTGACAAATGTAGACATGCACAAATTTTGTTAAAGTGACACTGGATATTTGATTTTTTTTATTTAATTTTTAGTTTTGATGAGTGTACCCTTGGACTGGCACATGAACATGACTCATGTACTTAACATTGTAGAAACCATCAATAAAAGCGTGTTTTAAGGTCAAGTGTGTTCTCTTTCTGTCGTGATGATTTAAATAAAAAAAATTGATTTAAATCAAAAAAAAAATTTTTTTTTTAAATCATGATTTTTACCAGCCCTGATGCTAGCAAGGCATTTGATCGAGTTAATCACGATAAACTGTTCAAAGCGCTAGAACAACGCCAGATTCCACAATGCATTCTACGTATCTTATACTATTGGTATTACAATCAAACAAAGATTGTCAAAGTTTCAAAGTAAATAATGGAGTAAGACAGGGCGGGGTTTTGTCACCCTTCTTATTTAATATTTATATAAACTGTATCAGCGAAATCCTAAACAAAGAAAACATAGGATGTAGATTTAGCAGTTATCTGATCAATTATTTCTTTTATGCCAATGATATTGTTTTAATAGCACCATCTGACTGTTTAGTAAATAAGTTCGATTAACTCTGTTTTCGTGTAAATGATTTAAAGAGTGATACCATTGCCAGCACTGAAGTTAAACCTAAGTTGAATAGGTATGAAGTCAAACCATGTGAACTACAAATTGAGAACTACCAAATTTATGAAAATCTTGGTGAAGATGGAAGACGCATTATAATTTGGGTGAAGGACAAAATCGTTGGTGGTATTTTGCCCTAGTTTTCATTTCCTTGGTGGTATTATGTCCGGTGGTATTTTGTCCGGTTCCCTATAATTTACGTGAGTAAAAACATCAAGTCACATACAATAAATTTTTCTTCCGACTTTAGGGAATCGATTTGAATAAACACTGAATTAGATAAATCTGAAAAATTAATTACCGGATGCATCTACCGTAGTCCAAATTCTGAAGAATCAAACAATTTACGTGAGTAAAAACATCAAGTCACCTAGAATAGACGTTTCTTCCAGACTTTAAGGAATCGATTTGGATAAAACTGAATTGGATAAATCTGAAAATTTAATTACCGGATGCATCTACCGTAGTCCAAATTCTGAAGAATCAAACAACCAAAATCTCAAATGAACTATCATGAAAATGCTGCACTAAAAAAAAAAAAAGGACTTTAACTGTCCTTCAATTGATTGGATTTCTAGCTTAGCCCAAACTCTTCTAAATAGTAGGGAATCTATGTTTGTAGAAACTGAGAGATTGCTCTTTAATTCAAAAATGTGACTAGGCTAAAAGCATCGGTGGAAGGCCATGTTCGGCTACAATATACACATGTATTTGAAGGGAGTTGTATAAGAGATTCAAGTTGGATAAAGAAACAAATATTCCATTCATTTTGCAACTTAATTCCTAACAAAACCTGAGTAAAATGCTCTCTGTGGTTAATACTCAACCGTTCACATTTGCCGTGTTGCCAAAACATGAACAGTCTACTTTCAAAAACAGCGAAAAAGAAGTGCGCAGCAAATGAGTCACTGATGACCAAATGCAGCACACAACAGACATTAACGGATGCAGTCACACTTCAATGCTCAACCTAAAGAAAACATTGCCGTGAAACCCATAAAAATGCCTCTGTATTTTTTAATCTATTAAAAAAGCTGTTTTAATATTTCATGAAAACAGTGAATCTTAAGCTATCGAAGTTCAAAGAATATCGGCCAAAACTCAATAACAAAATAGACAGCCACAATCCACAGGTTAACAAATCGCTGCGACTATGGCAAATCTAGACGACAAGTTGCGACTTGTTTCATGGTCCAGTATTCCTAAGTCGCTGTTTTTCAGTTCCTTTCAGACGAAATGCAATAAATGTCCTACTCATTCAATGTTTGAGACAAACCCTAATACGTTTCTTAATGGGAGGTGATCAATATTCAAAGCAGATGCATGACATCACAAAAATCTTCAAATTTCACTGGCTCATTGTAGTTACTATTAGTTGACTCATCAATGAACGTAAACATGCTATGAATGAAAGTAAATTTATGACTCAAATTGGAACCGTCTCAACAAAAAAATCCCCCGAGCGGAATGTAGCACTATAGGAAGCCAGCTTGGGCTGGCCTTCCAAAAAAGTGACTCGCATTCGAATTAGTAACAAACCGATTCTACTGCACCTAATTTTTGTGAAAAACCAAACAAAAATTTGCCAAAAATAGAATTTTTGAAGGAACGAAAAAAATAACACGGGCATCATGTAGACATGTACCCCAATATGTATGAATGCTTTGAGAAAAATCGACTCATTAATTTCATAAGAATTCACTGCGGACAGACGGACGGACAGACCAAATGCTATATGTCTCCCTTAGGGGGAGACATATAATTCTTACACTGCTAGTATATTGTGCAGTCCGCTAGCAAATATATGAACTCATCACTTAAGCAAAAGAATCTACCTGAAGATTGGAAACTGGCAAATATTTCACCATTACATAAGAAGGGAGATAACAATAATCCAGGGAATTATAGACCGGTCAGTCTCACAAGCGTAGTTTGTAAACTTATGGAGTCTTTAATTCGTGACCATATAGCTGAACAAATGACATCTTTTATTTAGTAAAAAACAATTTGGGTTTATGAAAAAAGATCCACGGTCCTTCAGTTACTAAATGTTGTTGATGAATGGTCATCTGCAATAGACAATGGATACGATGTTGACTGTATATATTTTGACTTCATGAAAGCTTTCAATACTGTTAGTCACAAACGCTTGCACAGAAAACTTACTGCCATAGATGTTATAGACGGCAACATCTTAGGAGGTATTGTTGATTTCTTGTCAAATAGACGCCAACGTGTTGTAGTAAATGGAGCTACATCAACGTGGGCAAATGTAACAAGCGGTATTCCCCAATGCAGGGTGCTAGGCCCATTGCTATTTGTTATATTTATAAATGATATCGACGAATCTCTTTCCAGTAGTATTTAATTATTTGCTGATGATACAAAATTGTTCAAAATAAAAAAATAGGACACTAACGGTGTGTTATTGCAAACTGATATTGATAAATTAGCAGAATGGAGCGAAACATGGTTACTCACATTCTACCCCGAAAAAAGCAAGGCTATGCACCTCGGATCAAATAGTGATATGAATACTATCTAAAATCTGGCGAGACCCATCATTTAATACAGAAAGTAGACCATGAAAAGGATATCGGCGTTACTTTTGACGATCAACTAGAGTTCGACAAGCACATCAATGACAAAATAAACAAAGCAAATTCTACTTTCGCAATGATACGACGATCATACAAATACCTGGAGAAACAATCATTTCAAGGCCTTAGTGAGAAGTAAACGGGAATAGGAAATTCAGTGTGGTGTCCATACAAAATAAAGTTTACTGATGCCATTGAGAATGTCAGTCCAGGGTTCGCGCTGGGTTCTCAGGAAAGTGAGTCAACAAGTTTGTCCAAGGACAAAGTCCCAGCTTACGAAAAGCAATAAGACCCAATTCCAGCGTGCATGAGTAAGGGAATTTTCCTGAAAAATCGGGCTTCAAAAGATGAGACGGCAAAGAGCTAGCCCAATAATTAATTTAGCACCGGACCAGAACATAGACCGATAAATGCATACAAAGATTTCTTTCCCAGAAAAATGGGAAACAGATTTTTTGTATCTCAGGTAGACTGGATAGTCTGCCATATATACCTTCAAACAACACTCGCATTTCGGACCAGTGCGCATATTTATGTAACTTGCCTTGATGCGCGGTTCTTATTCAGATAAGTGCGCATGTTTATTTAATTTTGCGTAGATGCGCGGCTCCCATTTTGGAACAGTGCACATGTTTATTTAACTTGCGTTGATGTGCGGTTCGCATTTCTGACGAGCGCCCATGTTTTTTTTACCTTTTGTGAATGTGCGGTTCTTATTTAGGATCAGTGCGCACGTTTATTTACCTTGTGTTGATGTGCGGTTCTTATTTCGGATCAATGCGCATGTTTATTTACCTTGTGTTGATGTGCGGTTCTTATTTCGGATCAGTGCGCATGTTTATTTACCTTGCGTCGATGCGCGATTCTTATTCCAGACCAATACGCATGTTTATTGTACTTGCATTGATGAGCGGTACTTATTTTGGACAAGTGCACAAGTTTACATACATTGCCTTGATGCGCGACCAGTGCGCATTTCGGACCAGTTTGCATGTTTATTTAACTTGCGTTGATGCACGGTGCTTATTTTGGACGTGTGCCTATGCAGGCTTGCCGGAGGTTGTTTTTAAAAAAAAGTACGCAAACTGCTAAAAAAAAAGAACGCTTGATGGCAAAAAAAAGTACAAAAAAAAAGAACGCTTTAGAAAAAAAGAACAAAAAAAGTACGCCAAAAATGTTGAAAATAAAAAATATAAAGATAAAAAGTGTCCTAAAAAAGCCTCAAAAATAGTTTGTATGCGTTTTTCTTGAATAAACAAGAACAGCTGTCAACGGCAATAATAATAGATGTATTTCAAGAGGCGATAAAATTACCAAAACAAGCATGTCCAAGGACATGCCCCAGCCGAGTTACCGAATAAGGAAAGAGAGAAAAACTCTGAAACGAATACTGTTAGGCCAAACAATGAAGTACTTTGTTTCTGAACGTAACTTTTTTAGAATTTTAATACACAAAAACGTGTTTCCCCGGGTGGAAGCTGCCCGAAAAGGGATGTTGGAGAGGTTTGGTTTTGAAGATTCATGTATTTACTGACATTTACACAATTTTAGAAAAAAAGTATTAAATTCCCACATTTCGGCATTTTTTTGTCATTTGCGAAAAAAGCAAAGACCAGGTGGAGAAGCACCTAAGAAACTTCTGATTAAAATTTTATAACTATTTGAAAAAGACTGAGAGAAATGAATAGTTTGGACAATTCAGTTATTTACTACCATTTATTCCAGCTTTTGCCAAACTTCAAAGTTCCGCCATTTCAGCAGTTTTTGGCGAACCGCGAAAAAAAAATAATAGCCTGGTAGGCGAACCCCTGGGGAACATCCCTTCGTAACATCTAAACGATTGGAGTAAAACTGTAGGAGGAGTAGCATTTTAAAACTGGGTCAAAACGGGCACAAAAAGTGCCGCCATTTTGTCCGTTTTTCGTCACTCGTCAAAAAAAGTAATAGCCAGGTGGGGGACCACCCAGGGAACATTCCTGCATAATATCAAAACGATTGAAGTAAAACTGTATGAGGAGTAGCATTTTAAAGAAAAAGTTTTAACATACGCCCATACATTCAAGCCCCCTTTAGGGATACGACTAACCCAGTCCGACAAAGTCGGCTGGGTTATAAAACCACATAAGTACTAATTTCCGCCCCCATAGTTCAAAATTTTAAGAAGATAACATTATATTCCTAGCGCTAGTAACGATTTTAGTAAGAATTGGTTTTTCACCAATATTTCCTTCATTTTTCCGAATAACGCAAAAACAATAACTGGGCAAGTACCAATGACCACTATCTTTAACAAAATTTCAAGACAGTACCAAAGACTGTTTATACTAGTAGTTTAGTTTTTGACAGCATCGCCATTGCTGTGGTATGAGTTTCATTTTTCGTCAATATTTGCGCCAATTTTTCCAAATTACGAAAAAAGTAATGGCCAGGTAAGTACCAATGATGGCTATCTTTATCTAAAATTGGAAGACAGCAATAGCCAGTTAGGCAGTAGTTTACGCTACTTTTACTTAAAATTACAATGCAATGAGGCTATTTTTCCGATGTTCGTAAAGAATTTACTGAGAGTTTTTATGGTTGTTCGCCAAAATTTTCGCCGATTTTTTTGGCCAATCACCAAAAAAAGTAATAGCAAGTAAGCCAGTAATATTGCCTGCTACCTTTCCATGAAATTTCAAGAGTAAGACTATTTTCCTGGAGATCAGATTTTACTGGAATCTTCTTAGTTTTTCGCCAAACTATTCGCCAATTTTTGGCACATCACCAAATATTGTAATAGAAAGCTAAACAGTCAGGCTTGCTGCCTTTACCTGAAATCTAAAGACAGTCAGGCTATTTTTATGGAGTTTGTCAAGATTTTATGGGTTTTTTTTTTTTTTTTTTGCTTTTTCGCCAAAAATTTTTTGGAATTTTTTAGCCAATCACCAAAAACGTAACAGTAGATATTAAAGCTTGCTACCGTCAGTTACAATTTCAAGACATTAATACTATTTTCTAGGAGTTAGTAACGGTTTCACAATTTAAAAAATAAATAAATAAATAAACAATTACGTTTTTTCTCCAATATTTCTGCTAATTTTTCGGTGAATCCCTTAAACAACTAATAGATAGGTGGACATCGATGCACCCTACCTCCCACAAAAATTGTACAATGTTTCCATGAAAACCCTAGGAGATACTGTTTACAGAAAATTGGTTTTTGGCCAAAATTTCTGCCAAGTTTTGGCAAATTCCTAAAAAGGTAACAACCACTTAGGTAGTAATGTGTGGTACTGCTATTTAAAATCACAAAGCGAGGAGACTATTTTCCTGGAGTTCTCCAAGATTTTACTGAAATTTTTTTGGTTTTTCGCCAAAAAATCGCCGCTTTTTGCCAACCACTAAAAATTCATAGCCAGTTCGGTAATATTGATTACTGCCGTTATTTAAAATTTCAAGGCAGTAACGTTACTTTCCTTGAAATGGTCAACATTTTACGAAAAAAAGGTTTTTAGCCAATATTTTCGCTAATATTTTTTTGCTTTGCGCCACAAACTTAGCCAATGTTTGGCCAATAACCCAAAAAGTAATAGCCAGGTAGGTAGTACCTCCGGCTACCTTCACTTTAAATGTCAACACAGTACGACTATTTTCCAGCAGTTAGTAAAGTTTTTGCTGTATTTTTTTGTTTTTCGCCAAAATCTGCATCAGTTTTTGACCACTCACCAAAACAAGAATGTCCAGGGACATTGAGACAAGCCGAGATCTAGTGACTCTATGAATAAGCTTGTATGGTTGTCTAAAGTGGTAGTCACATTGTACAAGTTTGTCCAAGGACAAAGCCCCAGCTTACGAAAAGCGATAAAACCAAATCCGGCGTGCTTGAACAAGGCAATTTCCCTGAAAAATTGGGCTTCAAATGACGAGATGGCAATGAGCTAGCTAAATAATTAATTTAGCAACGGACCCGAACACAGACCGATAAATACATACAAAGATTTTTTTCCCAAAAAAATAACTTCGAACAACGTATCGAAATTGTATCTACACATGTGTACTGTTGACATGTACTGTCGGACATACACAATTAGTTCAAGCAGCAGAAACGATCAAAACGACCAAACACATGTGCGTTTTGAAAAGAAGAAAACGCCGCGTCTAAAACATCATTACTTAAGTTTAATGTTTTGGTATGTATTATTTTGCTGGGTTTGCATTTCCGACCAGTGCGCATGTTTATTTTACTTACGTTGATAAGCGGTTCGCATTTCGGACAACTGCGCAAGTTTATTTAACTTGCGTTGATACGCGGTTATTATTTCGGACCACTACGCATGTTTTATTTAAATTGCGTTGATAAGCGGTTCGCATTTCGGACCACTACGCATGTTTATTTAACTTGCATTGATACGCGGTTATTATTTCCGACCAGTGCGCATGTTTATTTAACTTGCGTTGATAAGCGGTTCGCATTTCGGACAACTGCGCAAGTTTATTTAACTTGCGTTGATACGCGGTTATTATTTCGGACCACTACGCATGTTTTATTTAACTTGCGTTGATAAGCGGTTCGCATTTCGGACCACTACGCATGTTTATTTAACTTGCACTGACGCGCGGTTTGAATTATGGACCAGTGCGCACATTTATTTAACTTGCGTCGATGCGAGGTCCGTATTTCGGACCAATGCGCATGTTCATTCAAGTTTTGGCGGATCGCCTAAAAAATTAATTTTTCAAGGGGGGCCTAACTGGAGACGAATTGTACATAATTTGAAGAAAATCTGATCAAAATTGTGTGAAAAAAAAGCATTTTGAAAATTGGTGACCATAAAATCACAAATGTCCCCTATTTGGCCAATTTTTGGCAGATCGCCAAAAAGAGTAAATTTTCACGACAGGCCTAGCTAGAGACCGTCTTACAAAATTGGAAAGGAATCCGATCAAAATTATGGGAGAAGAATCAATTTCAAAATTAGATACCAAAAAATTAAAAAATGTCCCCCATTTGGCCAATTTTTGGCAGATCGCCAAAATGAGTAATTTTTCAAAAGGGCCTACCTAGGAAATATTCGTGCAAAATTTGAAGAAAATTTGATCAAAATTGTGGGAGAAGAAGCATTTTGAAAATTGGCAACCACGAAATTACACATGTCCCCTATTTGACCAATTTTTGGCGGATCGCCAAAAACAGTAATTTTTTAAGAGAGGTCTAACCAGAGAACAACTATCCAAAATTGGAAAAGAATCCGATCAAAATTGTGGGAGAAGAAGCAATTTCAAAATTAGATACCAAAAAATTAAAAATGTCCCCCATTAGGCCAATTTTTATCGGATCGCCAAAATGAGCAATTGACGAGGCCTACCTAAGGAATATTTGTGAAAAATATGAAGAAAATCTGATCAAAATTGTGGGAGAAGAAGCATTTTGAAAATTGGCAAACCGAAAAATTTCAAATGTCCCCCATTTAGCCAATTTATGGCGGATCGCCAAAAACAGTAATTTTTCAAGAGAGACATAATTAGGGAACAACTATCCAAAATTGGAAAGGACTCCAATCGAAAAGTGTGGGAGAAGAAGCAATTTGAAAATTAGACACCGAAAATTTTTAAAAATGTCCCCCATTTGGCCAATTTTTGGCGGATCGCCAAAATGAGTAATTTTTGAAAAGAGGCCTACCCAGGGAATATTTGTGCAAAATATGAACAAAATCTGATCAAAATTGTGGGAGAAGAAGCATTTTGAAAATTGGCAACCGATAACTTTCAAATGTCCCTCATTTGGCCAATTTTTGGCGGATCGCCAAAAAAATAATTTTTAAAGAGAGGCCTACCTAGAGAACATTCGTGTAAAATTTGAGAGGAATCCAATTAAAACTGAAGGAGAAAAAGCATTTTAAGTAAAAGTTTACACAAGTACATACGCACATACAGACGACGGATACCCCTCTATTGATAGGATAAGAACAGCCCGACATTGTCGGCTGGTCTAAAAAGTAATAGCCAGGTAGGCAGTAACGCCTGGTACCTTCACTTAAAATTTCAAGACAGATTGCCTTCCTGGAAATGCTTAAGACGCTACGAAAAAAAAGGTTTTTCACCAATATTTTCGACAATTTTTGGCGAATCGCCAAAAAAGTTACAGCCAGGTAGGTGGTAACTCTTGCTACCTTCACTTTAAATTCAAACACGGGAAGAGTATTTTTCAGCAGTTAGTTAAGATTTTACTGAAAATTTTCGCCAGCTGGCCAATCACCAAGAAAAAGATTTTACTGAAAAATTTAGCCCGTTGGTCACTCACCAAAAAAAGTAATAGCTAGGTAGTAGTAAAGCCTGCTAACTTCACTTAAAATTTCAAAACAGTAAGATTAATTTCCAACAAGGAAAAAGATCTGGTTTTTCGCTAATATATATTTTCGCCAATTTTTGGCGAATTGCCAAGAAAACAATAGCCAGGTGGAAACTTATAGGCGCCCTACCTTGCACCAAAATTTCAAGACATTAAGGCTAAAATCCTGGGAGAATATACGATTTTTCAACTTAAAAGCGTTTATTCGCACATACTTTCAACAACTGTTATATTCCTGCTTCTGAAAAAAAAACGCGGGGGCTGAAAAAAAAAAGAACAATAAAGTACGCTTGTGGAAAAAAGGTACGTTTTGAGTCAAAAAAAGAACGATGCGAAAATAAAGACTAAATCTTTTAAAAAAGTACGATCCGGCAAGCCTGCTATGTTTATTTAACTTGCGTTGTTGAGCAGTTCGAATTTTGGATCATTACGCATGTTTATTTAACTTGCATTAATGCGCGGTTCGAATTTCGGACCAGTGCGCATGTTTATTTAACTTGCGTTGATGCGCAGTGCTTATTTTGGACCACTGCAAATGTTTATTTAACTTGTGTTGGAGCGTAGTTCGCATTTCCAACCACTGCGCATGTTTATTTAACTTGCGTTGATGCGCCGTTCGAATTTCGGAGAAGTGCGCATGTTTATTTAACTTGCGTTGATGCGCGGTGTTTATTTTAGACAAGTGCAAATGTTTATTTTAACTTACGTAGGCGCTTGGTTCGCATTTCGAACGACTGCGTATGTTTATTTAACGTGCGTCGATGCGCTGTTCTTATTTCAGGCCAATGCGCATATTTCTTTAACTTGAGTTGATGCGCGGTTCTTATTCTGGACCAATGCGCATGTTTGTTTGAGTTGCGTTGATGCGCAGTTCTTATTTTGAATAGTGCGCATGTATCTAAGTTGCGTTAATGGGTAGTTCGCATTTCGAAATAGTGCGCATGTTTATTTAACTTGCGTTGATGCAAGGTGCTTATTTTGGTCCAGTGTGCTTGCTTATTTAGCTTGTGTTGCTGTGCGGTTAACATTTCGGACCAGCGCACATGTTTTTTTTTTAACTTGTGTTGATGCGTGGTTCGCATTTTGGACCATTGCACATATTTATTTAACTTGTGTTGATGATCGGTACTTCTTTTGGACCGGTGCAAATGTTTATTTAACTTACGCTTATGTGCAGTTCGCAATACGGACCAGTATACCTGTTTCTTTAGGTTGCGTTGATGCGCAGTTCGCATTTTGGGACAAGTGAGCAGGTTCATTTAACTTGCGTTGACGCGCGATTTGCGTTTTGGACCAGAACGCATGTTTATTTAAGTCCCGTCGATGCCCGTTGATGCGCGGTTCTCATTTCAGACCACTGCGCATGTCTATTCAACTTGCGTCGATGCGTGGTTCTTTTTTCGGACAAGTGCGCATGTTTGTTTAACTTGCGTTGATGTGCGGTGCTTATTTTGGACCGGATCGTATGTTTATTTAACTTCCGTCGATGCGCGGTTCGCATTTCAGGCCATTGCCCATGTTTATTTAACTTGTGTTGATGCCTGGTTCTCATTTCAGACCAGTGCGCATATTTATTTAACCTGCGTTGATGCGCGGTTCGCATTTCGGACCACTGCGCATGTTTATTTAATTTTCGTCGATGTGCGGTTCGCATTTCGGACCAGTGCGCATGTTTCTTTAGGCTGCGTTGATGCGCGGTTCGCATTTCAGACCACTGCGCATGTCTATTCAACTTACGTCGAAGCGTAGTTCTTTTTTTTTTCGGACCAGTGCGCATGTTTATTTAAGCTGCGTTGATGCACGGTGCTTATTTTGGACCAGTTCGCATCTTTATTTATCTTCCGTCGATGCGCAGTTCACATTTCGGACCAATGCGCATGTTTATATAACTTGCATCGATGCTGAGTACTCAATTTGGACTACTGCGAATGTCTATTTAACTTGCGTCAATGTGCAGTTGTTAAATCTGACTACTGCGCAAGTTCATTTAACTTGCGTTTATGCGCTGTAGGAGGAGGTTCATTTAATTTTTTTTCTCAAAAATTCCGAAAAAAATTCAAAAGTTTTCTAATTCACTCAAAAAGCTCAAGCCGTATGCATGACCCCCTAGAGACGGCTCATATCGAAAATAAATGAAATCTGATAAAAACTGTAGGAGGAAATGCATTTTGATTTTTTTCTTCAAAAATTCTCTAATCGACTGAAAAAGACAGGCCATATTCACGACACCCCAAGCATGCCTCAGCCACAAAACGAATGATGTTTGATCAAAACTGCAGGAGAAAATGCATTTTGAGGTATTTTCATCAAAATTCCCCCCAAAATCAAAAATTCCCAAGTCGAGTCAAATAGCACAAGTCGTATGCGAGACCTACCTAAGGATGCCTCAAAGCAAAAAAATAAATGAAATCGGATAAAAACTGTAGGAGGAAATGCATTTTGAAGTTTTTCTTCAAAAATTCCCAAAAAATACAGAAATTGTCGGATCGAATAAAAAGCGCAAGTCGTATTCTCAACCCCTTAGGGATGCCTCAAACCAAAAAAAAAAAAAAAAAAAACAAAAAAAAAAAAAAAAAAACTGTAGGGGGAAATGCAACTTTTTTTTCTTCAAAAACTCCCTAAAAATACAAAAATTGCAAGATCGACTACAAAGCACAAGCCGTATCCACTTACACCAAAAATAAATGACATCGAATCAAAATTGTATGGGTAGATGCATTTTGAATTATTTTCGAAATTTTTGCTTAAAAAATTCCCCAAAAATACAAACTAAAAAAGCACAAGCCGTATGCACGACCCTTTAGGGGTGCCTCATGCCAAAAATAAATGACATCGGGTCAAAAATGTAAGAGGAGATACATTTTAAAATTTCTTCAAAAATTCGCCAAAAATTCAAAAATCACCCGATCGACTAAAAAAGCACAAGCCGTATGCACGACCGCTTAGGAAATCCTCACACCAAAAATAAATGACATCGAATCAAAACTGTAGGAGAAGATGCATTTTTTTTCAAAATTTTTGCTTAAAAAAAATCCCCAAAAATACAAAAATTGCCCGATCGACTAAAAAAGCACAAGCCGTATGCACGACCCTTTAGGGGTGCCTCATACCAAAAATAAATGACATCGGGTCAAAAATGTCGGAGGAGATACATTTTTATTTTTTTTCTTTAAAAATTCGCCAAAAATTCAAAAATCACCCGATCAACTAGAAAAGCACAAGCCGTATGCACGACCCCTTAGGGATGCCTCACACCAAAAATAAATGGCATCGGATTAATATAACACAATTATGCAATGGCTATGCTATAATTTGACGGAAAAAATCCGAATTTAAATAGTGCGCTTCGTAAAAAATGGATTCCAATTACGAATAATACGAATGAAGAAACACTGAAATGCAACTTACTTGGACTGGCGCCATTTTCTCTGAAAAGACACCTTAAGAGGTGTCCGATTGTTATATAATGACCCAATAAAACGAACAAGTTGTGTATATAATTTTGACATTGAGCTGACTTTTTCACTGCAAAAAATATTATAATTAATTTAATTATTACAATATGTTTTCTCTCCGAGGTGTGATCGGCGGGTTTTAAAAATGTGAGTCACAGTGACTCAGTGGGTTCCGAAAAAGTGAGTCATTTCGTAAAAAATGCCCAAAAAGTGGACGAAAACCCCGCCAACGCGAACCCTGTAGTGAGTACAAGCTTATTTCCCTAAAACCCCAATTATCGACCATTTTGGCGAATTTGACCACTTCCGGATGACCAGATGGCCTTTGGCACAGACAGTAGCACGTCAGGTGTTATATTTTTATTTGCGATGCATGAGCACTGTTTGTGTAAAACTTAAATTATGCATCGTAACATCTATGTGTTATTCTCACTGTAACCCTCCAAAATTTCTCTACTGGGCATGCGTACTTAAAACCGTGAATTTGTTATTCATTTTCAATTTTGCAAGTTTTTTCCTGCCAATTCTTCATACCGCTGTTCTAAATTAATACTTTCGAAACGCTACAAAATATTGTGGTCCAATTCTAACTACGAATCCATATAATGGTACGGTGTCGTTGGAAAAAGGATTCGATTTTACACAAACTCACTCCCTAGAGACTCTTGCGGTCTGCCTATGACAGCAAGCCTTTCTGTTCTGAGAATATATAAAGGATCTACTGGGATTAACAAGAAATGATATCAGAAGAAAAGTTAGCTCCAACAAGCAGCCCGCTACCGCGGACCGGCGTAGACACAGAGCTGACTCGGAGCTAGAGAAAGGTTAGCTCCGAGTCGGCTCTGACTTGTATAACATCGTGTATCTCTTTGTCAGGTGCCTGGAAACTTTTAGCGCGCCGCGGCTTGGAGCTAGAGAAAAGTATGGACGGCAAATAAAAATTTCTACAAAAGGTCGCGTATATATAGACCGGAAAGTATGGCATGTGGCTGAGCAAGAAACATTCTTTTTGACCTTTCATCCAAGACCGTATTAATGTCAACTTCTTATTAAAAAAAACTTTTTTCCAGTCGCAGACTCCTTACCAGTTCACTTTCCTGATCGTCATTCCTTTGCCGAAGACCTTCATGGTCCCGATTGATCCTGTCCAGTTCGTTAGCCTGGTCATTTAGTTTAGAATTAAGTGTTTGGATTGCTCTATCTTTTTCACCCACACTACGCATTGACTCTTGCAGCTGAGACCTGTGTTTTTCGCTTTCCTTAGATTTATCTTGCAACTGCTTATGAGTTTCACTGTATCTAAGATTGGCAAGTCTCAATTTTTCGTCTAATTCACGATTCGCTGATGATGTAGTCCAATAATTAAACGCTAAGATAGCTACTACAACTAACAGTCCGACCAAAACAAACGGCGGAGAACGGGACGAATGACGATTTGAGTGCAAAGCACCCCTGGAATTTGCAGCCATTTCTGTTGTTTTTGACATGTAGTCACTTTCGCTGCTGGTTTTTAGCAACTGATATGATATTGGTCGTTCATCTGATATAACGAGCTCGAGCAAAAACCAGCTTAAACACTGTTCCAAATTACAGTATTCGGCATACCGAGATTTTGTATTACCGAAATGGGATTTCAGAAAGGAAAGATACCATATCCTCGTTCAGTATTATACAATACTTCAGTTTTAAGAAAAACTGTCTCTCCAATCTTTTTTTAAATATACAGTTTTCGCTGGCTCGAGGTTAAGGACACATTGTAATGAAATTCAGTTGCGTTAGACCCGGTTAGTTCTTGGATAGGTTATTGACAGGTAATCACTGACTATCACTGTAGCTTAAGGGGCAGCGGAATGCACATTGTGATGGTGGCCTTCAATTACCTGACATGCTATGTTCTAACATGTGAACAAAAGGGTGATTAACTGATGGAACAATTACATTTAAGGTAGACAGAGAGTAGAGTCGCGACGTACCCCCTTGACTTATTGTAGAAGTATAAATTGTCGCAAGAAGAAAATTTTGCCATATTTACAAAATTCTATATTAAAATAAAACAATGTGCATCGACCACAAGTCTCATTTGTTTGCTATGTGTATCCTTGTCGCCCAGCCAGACTGAAATATATTAGGCGTCTTGAGTAGCAAATGCTACATGTTGGAGCACACAGGATGAAAATGCATGTGATCCACCCCTCATTTTCCCATGACGCCATAGATGGCAAAATAATTTGCTTTCTACTATAGTATATTCAGGACTTTGGCTGAGACTGAACCAGGTGTAAATGTGTGTAAAATAGCGCAAATTGCATATAAATTGCAAATATTGTACTTGTGATCACACTCGATGACCATGTGCATTATCAGCAATTCTGGGGCCGCAGCAAATAGAGGTTGTACATATTAGTATCACTTTCTCTCTTCTTCATCTTTTCTTTAATATTGAGACTAAATTTTCGCAAGAATTTATTTTCGAGAATGGACGTGTTTTGCGAAAATAGCGAAATATATTTATTCTTCTACAGTATTTAACACCTCTCTCTGGCTCTATCTTTTAGTTATGGCTTAGACTGTCTGAAAACAAATTACATCTAAAACGGATATTTACAATGGTACTAGTTACTTTCTTATCAGTCAGTTTATTTAAAATTCATCAAGACAAATCAGGCTTTTTAAAATTGTCAAATGTCTTCATCAACAGAGGTGCCAGCCCAACTTCTGTGACAGTCTGAATGTGTTCTTCTTTCAAAAAGGGCATGTAGAAGGATTTTAACAGTGCTATCCTGTGTTACGTTGTGCAGACTGCTATAACGGAGTTTTTTCATCTTGACATTTTCCAAGTTATAAGCATAATCAAGCGTTATTCTCCCCAAAATTTTCTCTCTCAATATATTCAAATAAAATTTCTTGAGCAATGTACTGAATTTCCACTTATAATCATAAATCGCTCGCTATTTGAATCATATATATCGTGGAAACAAACCTAAGTTATTTATCGTCTCAAAAATATTTCTGAAGGAAATGAAAGAAAACAATACAAACCTGTGTTTGACGTTCTACCCGGGACAACCTCCCCAAACAAGACACTCTTGAACAGCAACATAATGTCAACGAATCTTTCATTCAAATGATAAAAAACCAACACAGAGAATGATATGGAGAAAGCAGACAAGCACCTAAATAGATAGTGTCATATTTTCCAGATCAAAGACAGAGATTGTCCCATGGTTCAACATGTAATAATGTCTGTCTCAACTGCCTATTAACCATAGGGATCTCTATCTGGTCCCGGTTTCCTCCAGAAGAAAAGTACGTTTTCCTGGTATGGGAAGAAATGTTAGAAGAAAGGGAAGAAAACAATTTCTTCCTTAAAGATAAACGAGAAAGTAGGAAGTAGCCGATTATCCTATCAACACAGAAGAGTGCCAGATTATCAGAAGATCAGTGATGCAATAATCAGTTTTGCCATAAAGACAAACACTGTCTTGCTCTAAAGAAACAAGTAAAATGTAAAAAATACACACATGACTTTTGTACCTTACCAGCAACATTTACTAGATTTTTACCAAGCAACTGTTTTAAGTTTAGACAATAACTGCAGAAAATTGCAAGGGACAGTATTTATATGGAATAATTGCAAGTAAAGTGCAGTTGATAATCTTAAAAAATCTGTGCGACAAACACTGTAAAAGTGATCTTTTTGAAAGTATATACGTATGTAATTAAGTTTAATTTGAGGTCTCGAATGTGCACTTCAGTTTTTCTCTCTTAGGATCATAAGATAAACACGTGCTTTTGATGAAAGGCAAATGTAAAGCTATATTTAGGACTTGCACTTAAAGTCGGGAGGCTTTAAGCACAAGAAATACTTAACATGACGGACGATCTCTGCTCACTTTATAGTACCTCTTGTAAGATTTGAGGAAATACTCAGGTCCTAATCTTTCAGCATGCGTGGCCATGACTTTTTAAAACAGTCCTAAGCGCCCAGTTTGAACAATGCATCTTTTACACGTACGCTGACAATCTCGTAATTTCCATTCCAGCCTTGAAGTATCGTATCTTTTCAACAAATTATATATTTATGATCACGGGACAGCTACAATGTTCGCTACTGCATTCATATAACGAATACTAGACAGTCACTTACATTAAAAAGTTTATGTGCACAAGTTTTCATCCATCTTTCCGTTGGCCGTTTCTGCAGAACCCATTTGTTTATGGGAACAAGTGTGCTGAATATAAATATCCCCTTGTCGATAAAATCCCTCCGATTGTCCTCCCTTCGCGTTTTTAGTTTTAGACCGCACGGCAACACTTACGCTACCAAGTACATCACATGTATCTGAAAGCAGCATATTTTTGTCACTCAAGTGCGTAAACCTTAAAACCTGTGTTTAAAACTTTAACAGTTTCTTCCATTTCCTTCCTAAGTTGAAGGAGAAGAAGCTGCAGAAACCGAGTAATAACCGTTTTTTTTAATTTTAAAGAAAAAAAAGAAACTTGGTAACCCGGCAGCATCAAGCAATTAAAAATTCCTACTTCTTATAAACTACACCTCAGATATATTCAAATATTTCACAAAAGAAGTAGATAAGTATTTTTCATTCCATGCTGTCTATATTAACTTTCTATAGTCCTTTGTTAGCTATTCTGATCAATGATTTGAATAAAATTGCTAGCGGAAAATGTTATCAATTACTTTACGCTAATTTGATACTGATATATTGTCTTCAATATGATGTAGCAACAATAGACGGACTGTGTTTCCCAAGCACTACTAAATGTTAGTTTTATATTTGAATATGTTTTTTTTACTCTTTGCTTTATAATTTGCTTGCAGCTTTACTTCTTTTCTTAGTGCTGTGTGTTCTTGATTAATTAAATACTTAATTTTAATTTTTAATCTTAACTGGTTATTTTATTGGCGATTGTTTTCACTATGGAATCGACCCTGATTCTTTGGGGATAATCATAAATTACCTGGTAAATAGATTTTAATCTTTCATGTACCAAGACTGTCATGAGTATCAACCTTGAGTAATTTCTATAGACCCGTTGTTTATCCCTTAGTTTACGGGGGCTGTCATTGAGTGTGTCAAATGGGTTATATCCACCCTTCTCTTCTACTCCTGTCCTGTAACCCTTTTCTTTCCTTGTTTTCATTTAATTGCACCTTCACTCTCCTCTTCATCTCTCTTCCATTATTTCTGTCAACATAACAAGCTCCTTAATTGACAGGTAGTAACGGTGAAATGAAAATAGATTTGCTGCAATTAGACATTTCTTTATACGCCACCAAATGCTCTTATGAAGTGGTACATTTTTTTCGTTTGAGAAAGGGGAACAAGGCTGACACATATCGAAACAAGATGAAACACCCTGCTAAGACATACAAATACATGCTTACAGTATGAGAGATTTCAATTTGTTATAAAATTATACTTACAATTATGGTTATAAATGATTAAATGCGGTAGTAAGTTTTTATCGGCTTTTGGAATCCCACAGAAAGTTGTTACACAAACACACTTATTAATGAAAATTTCATGTGTGCATTAGAATTTCATTCATCTCCAATTCAACGATGTTTAATTACTTTGATATAATAAATGTGAAGCTGTGAAAACACCTAGTTAAAAAGAAAGTCGTATTTTGTTAAGTTAAACATAAACAACACGTTAACGACACGAACAAGAAGTAAAATAGGGAGTACATTGAGGAGGTTTTTTTCTTGTAAAATTCCCTTTGTTTATTGTTGTAGCGCATGTGCTATAGACGTTGCTCCTAAAACACCTATTTCAAAGTACAATTTTGCTTACTTATTCCTAATTTGTTCGATCAAGTTTAAAACAAACACGTTTTTGTAGATGATATGTACAAAAATTAAAATAGGAAGTAAACTGCAGAGGTTTTTTTTGTAAAAATTTTTCTTGTAAAAATTTACTCAGAGCGATAATATATATAAACGGGTGCTACGGACGTTGTCCATATGTGGATTGATTTGTAAAAAAGACAATGGCTACTTAACAGTTTCCATAGAAACGGGTTTGGCTTTGTATTTGCGTTTTCTTATTTTCCTTATTCGGTTAAATTTGTTTTGCTGTTTTTGCATTCGTCTGTGCAAAGAATCTGTGCAAAGAATTTCTTTTTCTGTACTTATGTTTAACTTTCCAAAGATGTGCCCAACCACAAACAGCTAAGTTACCCGACTACAATTTCATTCAAATAAATGCAAATTTAACAGATACAAAAATCTGAGTGGTGGAAATATAGTGTCGAAAAAAGATTCGCTCCTTATATCTTTCCCAAAGACATATACAGTAAAGCATAATTGTAAAACTTGAATTGAAATACAAATTGTAATGCAATATTGAGTGTAGACTCACTGGAAGGTGTGAAGTCTATTATTAATTGGTTTCGGCACAAACATGCTGATTTTAAGGTGTGGATTTCGTAAGCAAGTCATAGTTGCTCTTTTGGCCGTTAGCATGTTTTGTTTGTCGACTGTCTACATGTTCCTAATAAAAGGACAGTATCGAGGGAACGCGCATCAAAACGCATGGTTTAAAAGATGGTTTATGTAAGGAAACACAATCGAACACCGGCTAGGCGGCGGGCAAACGCGGGACAAAGGGCACCTTTGACTACAGAAGAACGGTGGCGATTCGTTTCGTTTTCAACTGATGCTGGATGGTCTATTCCTCGCATTACCGTGCACATGGGTCGAGACAGAGCGGTCGCTCGAAGGTACCTTAAAAGCTACAATGAAACAAACGATGTTGTTGACAGACCGCGTGCCGGCCGTCCGTCGTCCACAGTTCCGAGGGAAGACCGTGCCATCGCTAATCAAGCGCGACAGGATCCGTTTGTTAGCTCCACAGAGATTGAGAATCATCTCTGACGTAACCTCCGTCTTAATCTCTCTGAGCAGACCATCCGAAATCGACTAACAGAAGCTGGAATGAGAACTATAGACCTGCTACTTTCCCCATTCTAACCGAAGCCAACAAGCAAGCAAGACTGCAGTGGGCAAACCAGCACATAAACTGGGGTCTGAACAATTGACGAAAACACGGACGAATCTGGATCGTTTATCTGATGGAAGAATCAGCGTGTGGCATCTTATCAGGTAGCGCTAAATCGAGAGATGCTTCCGCCATTTCCTGCCGAAAGTCCTGATTGCAATCCAATTTAACATTTCTGGGATGTCTTTCGGACGGAACGTATCATCAAGAAATCTTTGACCACAAAACGTACAGGAACTGCACGTTGCTTGCTGAAAGAATGGGAAAACATAGCGCTGCAAGAAGTCAGAGTGCTCATCCATAGCATGCCTCGCCACCTGAACGAAGTCATTAATATCGACGGCGATAACACTACATTTTGAACTATGCTTCTCATCTCTACCACATTATTGGTTTCCAAGGAGACTAACTAAAAAATTATCAATACCTGCTCTTTCTTACCTATGTGCCTTTTACTATTTTTTTGGACAGTATATTATGGTTTGTCTACATGTTAATCATTACTTACACATCATTTGATAAATAAAAACTACTACGCATTTAGTTATTGAATGCCCTTTGATTTTCAGAGAAAGAGACCGCCAATGTAAAATTGTTACATATATCTTTTTTATACTTTTGTATAATGTATAAAAGAAGTTTAAAATATCCAAATAAGTCTGCAGGCATTGTTGGATATATATAAAGATAAAAAAATACGATTTGTTTGTCAAAATTGTCCAATGTACATGTATACTATTCTATTCTGTAGAATGTTTTCAGGACCTTGTGATATAATTAATTTTGGCAAATGAAATTGATACTTTGGCTTTTTTCATTCAACAACACAGGTAAAAATCTGTTCAATTTTTTTGGTAGGTGGGGTGCCCATTGTCGAGGCTTATTTTTAATTCTATCAACTAGACACATGCTCAGTGTTAGTAGTCTGGATCAAATTATGAGGGAAGGGAATGTTTGTGATCCTTGTGATGCCCAAATTCTTTAATTCGTTAAGAGTTAGATACAAAATACAAATCATATGAATGTTTCTGCACTGCGCAGTAATCAGTTTCATCGTCTGTGAGCTAAAATGTTAAAAAATCTTGTTTGAATGTTTACAGTTTGTAAACTTTTACTAGATTCAAAATGGAAAGAAGGATTTTGACCAAATCTCGCGGATCGCTGCATTTATATGTATATATTTTGATAGTTTAGCGTTTATAGTTAAATTTAAGATGTTAAAAATTTAATGTTTCAGCGTGTTAAAAGATATATTAAAATTTATGTTAAAATTTAATATTCTATTTTATTTAAAGATATTTAAATGGAATTCCATGTGTAAAATTCAAAGACTAGTAGAAATATAATTTTAAAATATCTAAAATACAGTTTCAGATATCGAAGTCGATTTTAAGACATCTAACATTGCCTTATTTTCAATTCTGTGAAAATTCTGTTTGAAGAGATCTAGAGTTGCCCTTGAGATATTAATAATTTCATTTTAGATACCTTAACTTCATTTCAGATATTTCATAAAGTAGACGACAAAAGTTAAGTTTTGGTATCAAGAACACAAACCTATATGTAATTCAGCAGCAAATGCTACAAGAAATAATAATGGCCTTACTTTGTGAATCAGCAATTCTTTCTCACCAATACGAAATACTGCCACTATTGAACACAACTGAACATACTTTTGGTAATTTCCATCTCATATTTAATAGCATTCTCTAAAATGCATTTTATAACCCATAATTATATCGGTGTTTGTTTACAAGTACCATATTATTGGGTATATGTATTCACGAGTTACCCAATGCTATAAAATTTGCCTTTGAGATATCAACTGATCTAAGCGAAATTAGTAGCTCAGAATACACCTTACTGCTTTTATCTCTCATCTTAATTTAAGATGATATAAACAATTTAGACATATCTACTACGTCAGAATAATATAAAAAGACCTTAGGCCTTAATGTAGATCCTTGAGAGACACATTACCATCTGTGATAAAATTTCCAGTTTCTACATATTGTTAGTGTTTTAGTAAATAGCCTATCCACAATCGAAGGCAAGCACTCAAATAAATCAAATGTGTAAAAGTTATCTTGCTAATTTTTAAAAATTCAAGTAACACCAAAATAGGTTTATAATAATTAAATTATCATTTTCTCCAGATTTGAAAAAAAGTGATTGCATTTTAGCGAAGGGATCCTGTGTTGCGTGATAAATTGTAAGCAAACATAACAATAGCAGAAAGCAGAAGTAACATTTCAGCTATTATCGTTGCAATACTTTATTAGTTTAGCTACAATTTATTCTGAAAGTATTCAATACTAACTTTTGCCTCTTTTTCTTCACAAAATAATATTGCCATTGTTTATGCTTTTAATTTTTTTAGTATTTGCCTTACATTTATTTCTGTTCACATTGTCTTCAGGGTTGGGATGGCATAACCAGATTTGATTTGGCTTTGTTGTACTCTTCAATATTTTGCACGTTAACGTACGTTAACTTTTGCGTTTCCTTATTTTCTGAAAAATAATTATGATAGTACTTATGCTTGCAATAATTGAAATATCATTGTAAGTGTTTTATTTATATTTTTAATTGGGTTCCATAAACTTGGGTTCAACCAATACCTATCAATATTATCAGTATTATCTTACAACGCATTACATTTTCCGTTAAAGGCATGTTTTAAGAAATAAATCAATGCCAAGTGCATCACAAGTATGTCTATAAAAGATAAAATTCTGCTATAAAATTAGCATTGAAGTATTAAAGTATTTAAAACTTTTAACGAAATAGATTTTTCTTACACTTTCCCGTTTTGTTCATATTAATTTCGTCATGTTTAAGTGGTTTCTTAAATGTGTATGCTGGCTCTATCAATCCTAAAATAATTGACGAACACTCTGACTTATCTTTCATCGGCTTATTTTGGCGAAAGAAAAGGCAGTGGTGGGAGCGGGCTCTTCTAATATTTTTTCTGATTCTCAGGTGATTAGGATTATAGCTGTAACTAATTGCCCTTGAAAATTATTTTATATACGGTATCGTTTTCATTCATTATTTTCTGTCATGTAGTGGATCAAAAATGTTTTCTTACACTCACGTGATGCATTATTGGATTAAATGGTAGACATTTGTAATTCAGTTTTAATTATCTTTAAATATTTATTTATATTTAAAAGTTGGCAATAAATGAGTAAACTGTATTTGATAAGCGTATATAAAAGGTCAAGTCTTACATTATTTTCATTTTCGTAAATAATGTTTTATGTATGATTTGTTGCGTTTTATTTGAAGTGTGGTGTCCGCACAGAGATTTCTAGGCGTACCGTACCTCCAGCACCTGCAATGAGGCAGGATACAATTCTTCTTGCTACACTTGACATTAAGTCTGGTATGATGCTCTTGTCCCTTTATACATGTCAGAAAAAATATCAAAATGGATAAATTGTTTTCTAAAGAAACTCGGTATATATGTTTCATACTAAAACACACAAGTTTAAATACAAATTTAAATGCAAATTTCTCTCCCCGATCATTTATTCGTAATTAACACCTGCCAGTTTGCCTGCTGTAGTAAAGACGACACATAACGAACAAGAGAGCATAATTCTGCATGGCACTGTTTGAAGTAAATTTAAATACAACGGCATTTTGCCACTTGTCCACTTGCATTATGGAATCCTACGACTTAACGACTCAAAATTTTGTGAAGAAGAAGTCAAATGTCTTTAATTCAAAATTAGGAAAGCTTAGACCCCGCTTCAGTTCACTCGGATTATGAAGTTGCTGTTTCATTTTAGAGGAACCTTCATGCACTGCTATGTTCTGTTTTTAACCCGGGATGTACTGCAATTGAATTCATTTACATTTCAATTTTGTAGCATGTTTTCGCCATCCTACGTTAATGGAAAACATTATATGCTTATTCAGCAACAGCATTTTTGCTCGCTCTGCTATCAGTGATTCGTCGAAGCGAGTGATGTATTGGCTTCTACCCATTACGAAAGAGGTTAGGGGAGCTGGGGGTTCTATAACCAATCTGTCGAATTTAACAAACATTCAAAGCAGAGGAAAATAAACGTGTCTTCATTGGACATCATTCTTTGCTGACCAAATCATGACAACTTGCAATCCCCCCCCCCAGGGATGTCGAATTGCCTATGTAGTTCTCTAATACAAAGTTAGAGTTGCATTATTGTTAGGCGTATGTGCCAATAGATAGGGATTTCAGAGACACTATATGAGCAGGTCGACATTATAATAATCATGAGTTTAAAAAAAGTGTAATCAATAACTATTAACATGTATGCGCACATTGTATACCGGTTTGAGCAAGTTGTCTGAAAAATCGGTCTATAAAAACTGACTATTATTATTATTATTATTGTTATTATTATTATATTATATTTGTAGGGAAAGTAACATTTATCGATATTTGCGGCACCCATTTAACAAATCTCTATTCTTTTTGTCTTGTAATAGTACTAAGACGGTCAACCTATGTCGAGATTTCAGAAACGTGTCTAAAATGGTGTCACAAAGCAGTGTCATTTCTTATCTCCCACATTATAATTTGGGGTATTATGATGTATACAGACATAACAAAGGGAACTATCATTTAAATATCACCATTTTGTTGTCTGAAAGTTCTTACTAACATGTAATTATACCTCACGTTATATGATGGATGTGATTATATTATTTTTTTGTCTCAGAACATAAAATTTCTCTAGTAAATTTGAAGATGGGCCGTATGCTTTAATATTATTTATAGACTTGGCATTCATGATTAAGCTTTCGTTTTTAAATGTCATGGGTTCATCAGATGGAGGAGCCGTTATATGCATAGTCATTTTCTGACTGTTTCACATCGTTAGCTTGGTCTATTTTCTGGTATTATTGCTATAGCTTTCAGTTGAACGTTTTGTCAAGGTAAACCGTAAAATTGTAGGGTTCTGTAATATGAATAAGCTTGAATTACTTCAGCAAAAAATTACATATAATTTTAACTGAACAACAAATAAGCATGCTTCTTAAAGTGCTGTGCAGCAGCTTTTTGATTGTTATTATTATCATGATGATGATGATGATGATGATGATGATGATGATGATGATGATGATGGCGATGATCACGATTATGATGATGATGTTATTGTTTATGATAATTATTATGATGAAAATGATGAAGACTTTTACAATATTTGAAGATTTGTGGAGCGGTTAAGATATTAAACCATCAAGTGATCATCTGAAACTTCAACGCTGCAAATTGAGCGAGGTCGGATATGCATATAAAACGCGTCGGCAATATCTTCAACATACGTCGGATATGCGCATATTTGTTGTGTTTTGCTCATCGTTTATTAGTCGTTATGCGCACATTTTCCGACGAAGTTTTTTATGTATCCATTGCAATAAGTATCAAGCTAAGACATATTTCATAAATGGTTGTGATATCACACATCCTTAAACTTCCTTTGAAGTATAATATAGCAACTTCAAATGTTCCTAATGTCACACGAATATTTAGCGAATTGACAAAAAGGTAGAAACATAAGTCAGACTATAGCCCTGAAATGAGACGCAGTTTTAGCAAAGGATGGTTTTACGCTTAAATTAGCACTAGTGAATCGCTGAAAAAGTAACAGTGAAGCGAAATATTTGAGATGGATTCACACTACCGGAAGCGCCTTACTTGCTTTCTATATTACCTGTACAGTTGAATGCCTGATAAAATTAATTGATATATTTTACACTTGGGACGATGCTCCAAGGAGTTATTGTTTTGCAGAAAATTTCACAAGGCTCTCTCTCTCTCTCTCTCTCTCTCTCTCTCTCTCTCACGCTCAATTATTTGCTTTTGCTGTTTATCCTCAGTTTTCAGAAATCTCCTCCCATATGGCTGGAATTAGGAAAATGACCTTTTGCATATTTGTAGTTGATTATAAGAACTTAAAGCTCACGTAATATTTGTGATGTGGTGCTTAGTAAATTGTATGTGTCGATCAATAACACAGCTGTTGTTCAATTTCAAAACATTTCTACTATGCACTCTGTTCAGCTTTGTGCAAATACGGTCGCTCTGCCTATAGTATACTGTTTACATTCTATAAGTGTGTCACATTTAATGCGTGCATAATCATATACGGAGACGAGGAAGTGTTCTCAAAATGTCATCGATTAATAGCACAATTGTTATTGAATTTCAAAGCATTTCTACTATGAACTTTGTTCAGCTTTGTGCAATTTGGGAAAGAGGAAGTGTTTTCAAACTGTCATGCAACTAGAAGAAAATATTAGACGGAAAAGTTAAACGCTTAATATCTGCCTTAATAAAATGGTGCTAATTGTAATATATAACCTGTGGTATCATAGCTATTTTTGAATGTTTTTGCAATAAAAAAATCAATAAAATGACTACACTGCCATGGAATTTAACCTTTTTCTGTAGGATGCTGTTAGGGGTAGAGAAAAATGTAACCGCTGCAGGTAAATATTGATATAATAGCATATTTTCCACGCTTAATGGATGCCGTTTCTATAGCAAACTTTAAATTAATAGAGCATTGACATTTTTCTGTAGAAGTAAATAGGTTGCAAATTTTATTTTAAAATTCTTTAACGAACATTTTATTTCCAGAGTGCAGTGTTTCAGGGGATCCTAGAGGCAAACCATCGTCCATGAATGTTAATGGTTCATACTATTTATGCATATTTCCATCACTAACTTTTTCGAGAGATGACTGGGTAACTAAATTGGATTACTTCGCACATGCAGATGGTGACACTTATGTCTCATTCTGGAAAAATGTGCGTGATACAGATTCAGACTTAGAGGAAAAATTTTATTTCACGCACAAACGGGATACAACGTAAGTTATGATGTTGTGTTCAAAATTTTTATTAGTTGTAGATCACGAGTTTGCATGTCACCAAGCCCTTAAGAATTTACTTATACTCAAATATGACATTGGGCAATATTTCCTTGAAATTTTTATAAATACGAAATTGATAAGGTGGATAAAATGCAAAAAGTCGTCACTGTGGCAATACACTACAATTAATAAACTTTAGTATTTCATAACATATTTGTTATAAATTTTAAATTTTGATATGCTCCTTTCTTCCTTTATGATAATTGATATATCTTAAGTTCTCTTTGTTCAGTCTTCTTTACTGTGGTTTATATCGAAAAACATTAAAATACACAATGGCTTATTGATAAAAATATATTGCTTCTTCAAAGTAGTATAAAACAATGAGCCCAACATTCTCTTAGTAAAATTATTCAAGTCGGGGTTTAATATAGTGACAAAATTTACTACTACATATGTATCACCTTAAATTCTGACTTTTATTCATCTTACTTATCAAGTGTATTTTATGAGGTGAGAAATAATACGTCGAGCATTGTAAAAAAAATATGTTACCAAAATGTTGTCTTATTGATGCCTGCATATATATATATATATATATATATATATATATATATATATATATATATATATATATATATATATATATATATATATATATATATATATATATATATATATATATATTCTTTTTGTGTAAAAAATACAAATTTACACAAATAGTGGTTGATATGTTAGTGCTATGTTTGAAACATTGAAATAGTGTTTGAAACATAAGTGGAAAGTATCAGCATTCCGATGTTTGCACTTCGTGAAACACGAAAATACGCCACAGAACGACAGGAGGACGACGTCTTTATATGACGTAGAGGATGACGTCACTGGCGACGACACAACACGAGGAGGTAACCCAGGACAACTGGTGTAAACGACAACGGTGGATAGTGTATTCGGTGCATTATGGGAGGAATTGAGCCGAAAATAATTTTACATTCATTTATTTCGGCATTAGCGGGACCGATTGTCCTTTAATTTAGGCATTAGCTGGTCCGCAAAATTTTTGGTCCCGATAAGTTTGACTTCGGTACTATGTGTGACATATTTGTTGAAATCTTACAATTTTAATTTTGTTGTAATGAATTAACATTAGGACATCATTTGCACTCCAATATTGTTCGCAAAATTTTATATTTTTGATGTATTTAAAGTTTTTTTCTTTTTATTGTATATACTATATATTGTATATAATAGTCATTAGCGAGACCGCCATAAAATATCGAATTTATATCTTATATAATATATCTAAATAATTTTTATTGGATATATGCATATATAAGGCTATTTCAGGCATTATCGGGACCAGGCACCCATATATTATGTATGTGACATTAGCGGGAGTATATATATATATATATATATATATATATATATATATATATATATATATATATATATATATATATATATATATATATATATATATATATATATATATATATATATATATATATTCATTTTCTAATGTATTTTTTTTTTATAAATTTTGAGTGATTTTGATTGAAAGTCAACATAACAGATGTAATATAATGTATAAAATAAATAATAAAAATTATTTAAATATATTATATAAGATATAAATTTGATAAGTTATGGCTTTTTCAGTTTATAAATTTAAAATAATCCACTTGATGCGTGGTTTTTTAACCAATTGCCCAATGTTTTCAACAATGTCGAACAGCATTTCGGCATAATCTTGGTTGCTATATCTTTAAGATTTTTAGGAAATGATGATGGATGTAACACATGAAGCTTAGTTCTGTTTGAGCAAATAATTTTAGGCATGACGCAATGTTAAAAAATTGCCCTTAGCGTCTTGAGAAAGATGGCGCAGTATACTATAACCATTGGGTTTTAATGGTATGGTTTACTTGCATACATATACCCTACTAATAACCCCAAGGAACCCTTACAGCCCGTAGCAAAAGATTTACCTCTTTCATAGATCTCTGACTTGACATTATTTAAGGTATTCTAGGGAAGTTCAAAGGCACAGTCACTCTGAGAGGACTCCACCATGACATTGCACACAGTTCCAGATGACCAGTTGGTTGTAAAGTGGTTAATATTTCCATTTCATGACTGATTAAACTTATCATAGTTTATATTTTTTAATCAATGTGCAAGAACCCCCTTAGATAACATAATTAACAAATTACCAATTAACAAATTTCCTTACCACAAATTAAAGTATCATGTTTAATGCTATTTTATCATCTTTGATGTGCCCACACCAAGAAACAGCCATCAGTAACTATGAGAAGTCATTGTTAGTACATTGCCTCTTCTTGTCCTTCATCAACTCCTTAATGATTTCAAACTTTGTTTTATGAACTTGACAATAAACACATAGGCTTTATGCAACAGCTTACTAATGTGTGTTAGTGAAGCTTTGTTTCTTTTTGTATTAAAACTCGAAAGAACTTTGTTACAAAAACAACAAGGAAAATTTTTAGCATATTGTGAGTGTAAGTTATATAAATCCCGTAGACAAAAAACGAAGTTTTACTTTGTTATCTACTGCTAGATAAATGTAGATGAGTTGTTGTTTTAAGATTTACACAGTGCCATACGAAGATCAAGTGATGGTCAAGGCCGGACATATGCTTGGCGTTCATTATCCTGACCACTATGGGACACTTGTTTATGAGAGAAAGCATTTCTCAAACGTGCCATCAGAGAACATTTCTTGGAATGATTTACCAGAGAACAGAAATAGCTTTCCTATTGGCCGAAATAGAAACTGGTCTAATGGAGCTGTTATTGAAGTTCCAGATTCAGACAAAAGGGGTGTTGCTTTGAGAGTGTTTCTTGGCTGTAGTAAGCCTAATTAATTTTGCTTGTTCCGTTTGGCCTTATATTGTTAAAACTGTGTTTTGACAAACATATTTGAACTAGTTTAAATTATTCATATTTTCTGTTTTACTAATAATTGAATTTAGATTACCCAACAAACGATTTGACACACCCAACTTCTTGGAAACGAACAAAGAATATGTGAACCGAAGTTATTGATATTTGTAATTTTACAATTGATGTTGTATATTGATGTTGTATGAAGCGTCAAAAAGTACCACAAATCTACAAAGAGAACACTAGAAACCTCAAACTGTCAACAATTGGTACTGATTATAAAAAATTCTAACTTAACAGGATAAACATGTACAACCATGGCCAAAGGAAGACCAGATAGGCCTGTTGGCAATCCAATATCTTTAAATCTTCCACCATTTTAGCCATAGCTTGCAACATTTTTAGAGATATTGCAACCAAAATTGTAGGAGTATGTATTTAAGATTACTCTGCTTCATATGTTTAAATGAGGTACCGTAATTGTTTAAGAGATAGTTACATTCGTACAGATTGCTCTGGTGGAGAGTGTAGAAGGCCCTGTCCCCCAAACTGTAAAGAAAATATTTGCAACGAACAAACAGCATTGTGTGCGACAGGTTGCAAATCTGGATTTAAGGGTTTATATTGCACAGAAGGTACTTTTTTATCATGTCCTGTGTTCTGCATAGTTAAATAACAAAATGTCAATTTTAGTTTGAAGTTTGTTTTGTTGTAAATTGGTGTAAAAGCTTTAGTACTAATTTGAGTGCTACGTATTTGGAATAATTTTCAGAATGTGATTTTGGATTTTTTGGTGCAAACTGTGTGCACAATTGCTCAAGCAAGTCTTTGCATGAATCGGACAACATTTGTGACAGAATAACTGGAGTCTGTGCGCCAGGTGGTTGTGATCCTGGATACCTAGGTGAACGCTGCGACTCAGGTAATAAGATAAGCAGAGGATCCTTCTGTTTAAGCTTATATCTCCTCTATTACTTACTCTCGAAAGAAGCCACATAAAGAATAATACTACTAAGAAAGCTGCAAAACAACAAAAACACAAAAGAATACGCAGTCGAGCTTTTCCAGATATAAAAAGAGACGAGGTGTGAATTTTGTCAAGGATCGATTTCACTAATAAATTTAAGGCATTACATTCGAACTGAATATTTATTTATTGCTTGGCTATGATTTAATCCTCATTCCTAAAATTTTATTAGCTTTGTCCATGTAGTATCTTGTGCGACCTTATCTTGTCATAAAGCTGTGTTGTTTTGAATCGGAAAAGCTTACACAATAAAATAAAGCTCGTAAAACCTTTAGAATTAAGAGTTTGTTTTATTGTATTTATGTTTATAGGACATCGTTATGACCAATATATCTAAATTTACATTTTAGCTTGCAAAAATGGGTTTTATGGCTCTAATTGTTCTTATACGTGTGGGAAGTGTGCAAGTGGTGACTATTGCAATAGAAGAAATGGCTACTGCCCCAATCTTTGCGTGCCAGGCTATATGCCAACACTTTGCATCGGCAAGTTGCTAGTTGTAATATTGCAATAATATCAACACTTTAAAGGATCCTACATGCTTTCAAAATATCATTTTTCCATAAATGAAAAATATCAATTATAACATCTTAAAATATAAACAAAAAAACTGATGAAAAATACCCTTTAGATTCTTGTGGTAGAAATACCTATGGGCGAAATTGCTCATCTATTTGTCATTGTCTTAATAATGACATGTGCCATCACGTGACTCGGAAATGTGATCGTGGCTGTGCCCTTGGCTTTCAAGGCCATTCTTGTTCACATATTAAAGACAACGATGGAAAGAACGGTAAGCAAGCTTTGAATTTAAAGGGCTTCCAGAATTTAAATAATATAGCTAAATAGAACATAATTTGTTTGAAAATAACAAAAAAAAGTTTGCGTACCCCCTGTCAGTACTATTAGATCATTGGTGAGCTATCGTTCTCAGTAGTATGATAACGACAGTTCTGGCCCAGTCAATCATCGTGACGTCATCAATCACGTGATCAATTAAGCCAATTAAGTCCCGCCCACTGTCACCTGTCAATCATTGTGGGACGCCATAATGACGTCATATGCGTAACCATGGTCACAAAGTGATGACCTCCCCCCAGGACATACTATGTACCGCCCCCCCCCCCTAGGCGGCAGTCGGAACAGACCCTATGGTAAAAAGTGATGACCTCCCCCCACCCCTCCCTAGGCGAGCAACATTCTGTCAAGTCAGCATAAGTTACACACCATATTTTGATTACATCAGAGTGGTATATAAGGGATGAGCTCCCCACTCATATGAACTGCAACAACAGTGACAACCAAATCAGTAAGTGGTTATGTGCATAAGTGGTTGTAAGCATTATTGAAAACTTTGTAAAAAGAAGTGAAAAAAATGTGAAAACTTTTGTCATAGTTGCATGAAAATTTCACTGTTTGATTCAGTTTTATGCAAAGTTTTGTTATAAAGTAGTCATGGGCTTGTTTCGCATGTGGCTGTATGCATAATTCGATGTGTCCCCATTTTAATTTTGTAAAAAATTGTGATAACTTTCGTTATAGCTGGACGATTTACATGAAAATTTCACTGTTTGATTCAGTGCTATGTAAAGTTTTGTTATAAAGTAGTCACGGACTAGTTGCGCAGCTGGCTGTATGCATTTTTGTAACATGCCGCCATTTTAACTTTGTAAAAAATTGTGATAACTTTCGTTATAGTTGACCGGTTTACATGAAATTTCACAGTTTGATTCCGTTTTATATCTAGGTTTATTATAAAGTAGGCACAGGCTATTAGCGCAGCTGGCTGTATGCGTAATGCAGTCAAAGTTTTCAATAATGCTTACAACCACTTATGCACATAATCACTTACTGATTTGGTTGTCACTGTTGCTGCAGTTCATATGAGTGTGGAGCTCATCCCTTATATACCACTGTGATTAATCAAAATATGGTGTGTAACTTATGCTGACTTGACAGAATGTTACTCGCCTAGGGGGAGGAGGTCCTTACATTTTTACCATAGGGTCTGTTCCGACTGCCGCCTAGGGGGAGGGGTCGGTACATAGTATGTCCTGGGGGGGGGGGGGGTCATCACTTTTTACCATAGGGTCTGGCCCGGCTGCCGTTTGGGGGGGGGGGGTCATCACTTTGTGACCATGGTTACGCTGCCTATGACGTCAATATCACACCTCATGTCACAATGATTGACAGGTGACAGTAGGCGGGACTTAATTGACTTAATTGGCTTACTTGATCACGTGATTGATGATCTCACGATGATTGACTGGGCCAGAACTGTCATTATCATACTACTGTTCTCTTATGAGGGACACAATATCCTGCTGTCACGATCTTCGAAAAGTATATGATATACATAAAATGAGTTTATCTGTTAAGATTAGCATATTTAAAGACTATTTAGTGTCAGACAAAAATAAAATTATAGTAACTATATGTATATTTCAACTTGTTTATCGAAGAACCCACATCAAGGGTACCTGATGCTATCAAATATGTTATTGGCGGACTTGCAGGCGCTACAATCGTTGCTATTATTGTCGCCATATTTCTAATTATCAGGTTTGGCAATAAAATATCTGCACCTCTGCAAACTACATTTTAAATTGAAAAGCACTGCTATCAAAATTATAGGAAAAACTATTTTGAATGTAAATATGAAACATTTCCTCCAAGGTACATTATGTATTGATTACCTCCTTCAAGAAAATGCAATATTGTTTAATTTAATATTGTATAAAAACAACCCGACCAAAGCTGAAGGAAGGGAAGCACTTTAAAAAGCCAATATTGTTACATATGAAGTGTAATGCGAAAACTGAGTCTTCAATGACAGCTACATTGATATGGCATATAAAAGAACAGCAGATTGAATGAGAGACAGAGGGACGAGTTGACAGTAGAATCGACACGTAGTCTCACAAACAGATAGACATGTTATCCTTACATGTCTCATGTGAATTATCTAGTCATAATATCGAAGCTTAAATCTCATCATGCTCATTAAAACTGTCCTATTAACATGTATGTAATGTAACCTAGTATGTAATAACTAGGTGAACGTAGTACGAAAATAATTAGACAAAGGTTATTTGTTCAACACACATTTTGATTTTTCTCTGTGTCGAAGTTCGAACATCACTAATAAAATAAGATTCGGTACAAAAGGGTTATCTCATTCATATCATAATTTGACAGGCATTATTGTACTTCTTCGTAAATGCTATGCCCTTCATCGTTGGCAAGAAACCCCATTAAAATACACAATTAAAATGCTGAAAAGGCACTGATATCACTTAACCGAACACTCTTTTGTGTGCAATTATCAATAAATAGTGAAAGGGATAGATCATGCAATTGCATTACGTAAAACCGATGTGGGATCCCACCAAATAACTAAAAATTTACAAATGTATGATAGTTCAATGTAGTTGCAAATCATTGGACAAAATAGGGTTATAACATGTCTTCAATTTTTCACATCGCACACAATGTGCTACATTAGTGGCGGGATATGTTAACTTGTTTCAAAGAAAAAATAATATCTGTATCTTAATGTATTTAAATATTTCAACGTTAGAAATAGCTCGCCTTTTAAATGAGTATTCTTATTTTCATTAGTTTATGAAAAATTAATTTAATTTTGATTTTTCTAGTACCTTCAAATCGTAAAATTCCTATAACATTCCCCATGATGGCATTTATTTCTTTTCTAATATAAAACGTCTCGTTGGACAAACTAAAGAAACAAGCTATATGTGATATGTGTAGATTAAGATAATTTTGCAATTATTGAAATGTATGTCTTAAACAGGAAAATTCGAGCTGATGCAGGTGAGAAGGTAATATCCCAGACAGAACCTGAAGTTCAGTTTTCAGATATTCCTGAAAACAGAAACCATACTGTAACCAATGAGAACACTCTGTCCTTTGAGTTGGATGATTATGAAATTGCTGAGAATAAATACTTGCAACTCGATGCAAAAACTCTAGCTGGGCCAGAATATTCGAACACGAAACCGTTATACGCTTCCCTGTCGGAAGAGAAGTCTTAAATATTAGACCAACTATAAAAGTATAACTTTATCTTAAATTTTGTTTTAATCAAGTTAAATATTTAAACACTGATAACTGTATATATATATATATACATATATGTATATATGTATATATATCTATCTTTTATTTAGGCATTTATCGAGGCCGTATGTCCTTTAAAATAGGCATTATTGGGACCGCCAAATTATCGGGACCAAAAGCCGGTCTCGATAATTTTGACTTAGGTGCTACATGTAATATATTTGTTGAAAACATAAAATTTTGCTGTTGTTGTACAGAATTAATATTGGTGGAATATTATTTGTACTCCAATATTTTGCGAGCGTTTTGTTGTTTTGATAGATTTTTAGTTTCATTATATTTCTCTTGAATATATTATATATTGTATAAAATAGGCATTAGTGAGACCACCTTAAAACTAAAAACTAATTTTATACATACAAAGATTATTTATTTTTTGTTTTATGCGCAATTTCATATCTTTAATATTGACTGTAAATCAAAATTGCCCAAAAATTCAAATATATTCCAAAAAATGTGCAAATATATATGGTTCCGCTAATGCCATATATATATATATATATAATATATATATATATATATATATATATATATATATATATATATATATATATATATATATATATATATATATATATATATATATATGTACAATTTAAAATAGCAACAGTAAGAACCATCGTTTGAAACTGGATCATGTCTGTGTAAACAGTAAGACAGCATGATATTACAAGTGAAATCTGCTCACATGTCTGCAAAATATTTATGTTTAATTTTTCCTGATTTTAAGTCTGAGTATATCTTAACACCCAGCTGCTCAAAGCTGTAGTGTGTTTGTTTGTGTGTGTGTGTGTGTGTGTGTGTGTGTGTGTGTGTGTGTGTGTGTGTGTGTGTGTGTGTGTGTGTGTGTGTGTGTAAAACTTGTGTAGTAACTAGTTAATCGTTGCTGGGTTAAGATACGTCCAATTAGATTTAAAAATCTAATTAAGTTTGTGTTGCTTGCTTTGCTGTGCCAACGATTTATTGTTGAAACAGAGTCACCCATCTCGTCAAAGAGATAAAAAGGTCTTTAGAAGTGGTAACCGATGGTGCAAATATATTCGTTCCTCCAATTTCAGCTCAAACTTTAACTTAAAATTATGTTGTGGTATGAATAGTATATTATCTCTTGCCCTGAAAACGTAGTAGAGGTGCTTAATAACTCGCTAAAAACTAGGCATTTAACTTAAAATTTATTTTGTGGTATGAATAGTATATTATCTCTTGCAATGAAAACGTGGTAGAGGTGCTGAATAACTCGCTAAAATAAAACGAGCCATTGTTGAAAGAGCAGCGACACAACTGGAGTTGAATATCCAAGAAAGCGGCCATTGAGATCTTGAAATCTTGAAAATAATGTTCACCCACCCACTTTAATGTCATTTATATACCAAATGTTAGAGGAAACGGATTATCAGGCGGGAGTAACAGCCGGCCTTGGTTGATTGGACAGAAGGACGGCTCTACCAACAAGAGACACCTTATGCGTTTAATCGAAAACGGACCCTAGACTAATTCAAAGCGACGTTGTGGAGTTACTCAGGTCTTGCATACCAGAAGTCAAAGTGCGTTTATGTCAGTTCGAAATTGGGTTAAAAATATCACAAAACTCACGGACGACAAAATAAAAATATCACACAACGTACGGACAAAAAATCGAAATATCACATAACGGAGAAAACCCACAAAGATGTTTCATGCTTGAGGTAAAACGCGTATGTCTGTGTTTTTGTGGGTTTCAAAATGCACAACTCCGCAAAGGCAGGACATACCGATTCTTTTTTTTCAGCGGACATTTTTAATCACACAACGGCCAATCATGTCTAAAATACACGACCGTTTGGAAATGCTTTAAAATATAAGCTACAATTTGCAAAGCATTTCCAAACGGTCGTTTACTTTACATTCTGCGCCTTTGTGTAAGATTTTTTAGTTGTTTTAGGAAATTTTTTTGAAGTCAAAAATAATATAAAGTAAGATTTTATTATATTTTACTTACTGAAAACCTTGTTTCTCTCTAACTGCTTCAATTTATAAATAAATAAATATCCGATAAGAAATAATTTATATATCTTTAAATATTCAAGTGGCACACTTCATAATAAAAAGCAAACTTCCATCAATTTTTCAATTCCGAAATAAAGCTCCTCAATGCCAACCTGAGACGGAATTTAGTTTAAAGTCATTATTACTAAATAGAGACACTCCATAGCAAACGCCACTGATTTTGATAAGCGTTTCCGTGAATTTTCAATTCTGAAATAACACTCCTCAATTCAAACCTGAGGCGGCTTTGAGTTTAAAGCCATTACTAAACAGAGACACTCCAATGCTAACGACATTCGACATCATATCGGTCTTTATTGATGAATACTAACCCGTTGCCTTTTTTTTGTAAAAGACAGAAAAAATTAACAGGTCTACCGATGTATCTAAGCTAACCCCACAACATTTAAAGAAACCAAAGAGAACCCTTGCTTAAGCTTTGTTCCGTTTAACAATGAAAAAAGGCCACAGAATATTTTGCGAGAATGTCATCTCTACGTTGCCTCTCTTGTTGGAGACAATACAGCTCATTCTCACAGTTAGTTAATCTTGGCTAGACACCAATTGTTCTGTCTAAAGGCAAAGCCTTTTTGGAACAATATATAATGTTGGGTTGTATGCGCAAAAACCCCACTGATTTTGAAAAGGATTACCGTGACAGAAATACCTTTAAACATATGCATAAGGCAATGTTGAAAATACACGTTAGTTAGTAAATCTTAAGGAATAACAATCCTCAATTTAAACCTGAGGTGGATTTGAGCTCAAAACCATAACTTAACAGAGACACTGTAACGCTATCGACACTCGACAAGATGATGGCAGTGGACACTGGTTTGCTGGTATGCTTTGCTAGTCAGTGATTGGTACGTGTGAAGGAAATTCCCTCCTTCCACCGCGTTTTATGTAGTAGCAATAAATTACGCTGGTGTCTTATGCGCAAAAACACTCTTAGATGTGCAAAACACAAGAACCGCACATTTTTACAAGCATAACCGTGAAAGAGGTATCTTTAGATGAAAAATCTATGAAAGAAACAAATACTCAAGAACAGTGCATACATCTCAGCTAATAATAAACTTAAAATATCAATATCCTTTTTTTTTGACAGTTTTCCGATTTTTTTGTGTCTTCTTCTTTGATGCTATGGGCCCTAGGACCATGAAACTTGGGACTTATGAAGAGCTTGATATGAACATGTGCATGTCACTTTTTATTTTCGTCTTCGATTTCGTTTACTTTGTTAAAACGCCATGTGAAAAGAGTGTAGTTTTGCAAGTAAATGCGTAGCATTTAACATACATCACAGAACACAGTTGCTGAGCTTTGTGCGAGCTCTCACTGTGTAAATAGATAACACGGCATATGCCTGATCAGTCAATAAAACCGTAAGCCAACAAAAACCAAACACTACTCGGCTTATAAGACGTATTCAAGCTGTGTTGTTTGCAATATATTATTCAAGAAATAATCCATTGAAGGAAGTATTTTTGCGTTTTAATTTTTGTCAAGTGTTTAACATTTCGCTAGCGACATGAGGTTCTAGTTTAAAGCTGAGACGGATTTGAGTTTTAAAGGCAGAAATCAACGGAAACATATCGTTCACATTTGAAAACATTCAAGAAACTCATTAACTTGCTCGGCGTTGTTTTCTTTCGAACTATTTTAAATATTTAAGTCGGTTTCTAAGGAATGGCACTTTCTTCTGAATGTTTCTAGGGTTTTAAATTTAATATGTTTGGATTTTCTCTGACGTTGTTCATTTTGTGCGATACTTTAAATAGCTGTTCAATTTCGGCGTTGTCTTCAGTGGTCATATAAACTCGGCCACTTTTGGTTTTTTTCACGTCTATGGAAAATCTCTAAAATGAAAAATGAAATACCATTAAGCCACAAATAGTACAATCCTTTCAGTCATTCAAAAATATTGGAAGAGATCGTTTTGGCACATTTGTATTTTGCAGCAGCTATGATTCTCATTGTTTTAAAGGTTTATCTTGTCACATCGTAATACCGTCTGATTTAAAGCCAGTGTTAAAAAGCATAGAAAATGTGGTCGCTATTAAAACAAAATGCCTTAAATGCAGATCAGTCACAGGACTGACTTTTCAATTTCGATAGGAAAATACATTTGATAGCCATATCGTCATTAAAGTCTCTTCAGTTTGCTTGTTGCCAAGGTCCGGAAGACACTCTTCACTCTCATTTGTGCCTGGACTTTGCACTCTAGAAAGAACCAGAAATTCGCCGTCCATGGCATGCTCAGCTTCTAGAGCAGCTATTTGGCTTTCTGTGTCCACTCGAACTACTTCTGGAAGAAAAACAGAATAAGTATTTTGGAAGATAACACATAGGTATTTTTTTTTTTACAAAAACTCGTCTTTTTTCAAATATATATGACCTGTTTTTATACTTTACTATTGTGATTTCATTTCGCTGTATATTTGTAATTAAAAGAACTGCAATTAAACCCAAATATTATACAGAACACGCAAGTGATACATACGACGTTCTCGAAAAATTGGATGTAATTTTGTCATGAATTGAACCACGTTAACAATTTTAAGCACCTCCTAAGTCAATGTCATCTAGACTTTTTCCATTGTACTTGGGCACCAAACCGAAGCCTTGGACAAGCAGCATTTTCGCAATCTCTATTCTTTCTAGTGCTGGACGTAACTGTCTGTAGTGTACCTTGTGCACGTTAATCATATGTTCCAGATGATCCATAAAGTATTAATTAATTGATTAAATAATTTTAATCCGAAAAAGTTTAACGTTCTTAGCCATAAAATTTTATCCGTTTGGTACCACGCTTAAACCCATGCTTGTGTAAATTTGTGATATTCATTTTTATTTCTTATTTATTGATTTTATTTGTTCAAAAATATAATCCATGTTTTTTTCTGCTTTTAAAAACACACACGTTAATAGCAGTGTTATAATCTTGTTATTGATCACACAGTCTTAGGATTTATTCACTTTTTTCATGCATAAGGAATTTTTTCAGCAAAGCTTACTTCTGCTTGTAAACAAGTAGATACTTTTCTGGACAACACCCACTTGAGCTCTTTCACAACAATATTCCTCAGTAATTGAGCGCATAACCGAGGAGCTATAACTGGAACTGGCTTTCCTTTCTAAAATTACCAAGATGTAAACGAGTGCATGGTTCTTATTTTCAATCTTAATTCCTGTAACGATTTTTCAAGGGAACTGACGTTTAAAAGCTTAAATAATCCGAGCATTTTTAATGTCCTTGGATGCTAATTTGACATTCTAAAATCCATATTTTTTATCATTTTGTCATCTTTGGAAATTTTATTTTTTCTAAATGATCCACAAATATACACATTTCCCCTTATTTCTATGACATCGTGACTTCGGGTGATGAGTTTTTCTATTTCAGAAAGTTTCCCCAATAATTCCTCAGAATTTTCATCGATGTCTTGAATCTGCCTTTCATAACTGACCATACTGAAAAGAGAATCAATTTTAATAGGCTTAGAAACGGAATCTACTGTCGAGGTACAGTGATAACGAGTACACTGTTCTGCATGTGCAATCTGAAACGTACTTCTTTTTGTTGGGACACCTATAAATAAAATAACTAGTTTTCAATCCATATTTTTTAAAGGTTAAACCCAGAAAATATTAACGACATCGCAAATTACAGTATAGCCTGAGCTTCTCCACATCTCCGCTTGTCACTTTTGATATCGTCGGGTAAGTGGCCTTCTTGCATTCAATTTCCGATTCAACCTTTGGCTAAGTTATAAGACCATTTAATTTTCATAAGCTTTCCTAAGATTTCGATTTTTCTTTTCGATTTCCCGCCATGACAGATCTCGCAAGCTTTATGTTGCGAAGTCGCATGGGGTTGTATCTCAATTTAACTGCATTTTACGGAACTTCATCTTTAAGAGCCATCCTCATGACAGCAGCGAATACATTCGAAAAGTACTCGGGTGCAAGGTAATATTTTAAAACGAGACTTTGTTTTCTGCCCTCATTTAACGCAAGTTTCATCCTCGCCCCTAGTCGCATAACACCAGAGGTATAGTATCTTCTGTTTACTTATTTCCAACATTGCAGTCCATTCAATCATTGCCCAGATAAATGATTAATGCATCGCTCTGTGCAACAGCAGCAATAGCATCTGTTCTCATAATTGGGAAAACCTCTTTCAGTAATAGTTTGCTATGTGTTGTTTTAAAAATCCGATCGACAAAAGGGACAAGGACCATACTGTGTCACGTCAACATAGCTCATCTTAGCGTTTCTTCTCCCTAACAATATCTGGCCTGCTTTCTTTCATTAAGCCCTTTTGTTGTGATCGTGGTTAACACCTAGGCATAAAAGCACCATATTAGGCTTTTTCTTTTCTTTTGAACTTTCTGTTTTGTGCTGTTTTGAAATTACGCGGGTCAAAAAGTTGGTTTTGTAATTCCTTGCATCCAAAGGGGCAAGCTTGCAAGGAGTTGTAAACGCGGTCTGCCCTCTTCTTTTTCTTGCCGAATTTTGCATATACTGACTTTAGAACTTTTCTACAAAAGATGTCGGGGTTATTTATGTGTCGTACACGATCAGGCATATCATCGTATATAATATAACTTTCGCCAGCCTCCTCTGTATTAACTGAGTAATCACCTTCTGGAACCGGCATAGTACAGGCAACTTCTTTTCAGATGTCAGTCCTAGATGGATTCGTAGATTCTGCCAAAGAAATATCAAACTGGACTATGCTTTCCGATCTTTGTTTTGGTGAAAAGGGTGTGTCGATTCGTGCGTCTGACGTCCTTTTCAGAGCACTTGAGATGGTAGGTGCATTCTCTGTTATAGGCAGTAAGTTTTTCACAACGGTAGATTGATCTTCACTGTCAGAGTAGAGAAAAAGCTCTTTCATAGTACATTTTACAAATGTCATTGGTGAAAAACATGGGTCGCTTTGTGCGCTTAATTTCCTTTTCAGTGCATCTGAGATGCTAGACACATTCGGTGTACTAGACACTGTCCTTTTCACAGCACTGGCGACGGCGAGCACTGGATCTGTGCTGTAGTTCACTGACGTTCCCACCACGGGCTTCTTTGAGGTTGAAAAACTGTGGCCTAATCCAGTGACCTCTTTTTTCAAATAAAGCGTACTGTGATACCACTTTTGAATCTTCACCAAATAAGGCTGTTTCTGATTCCTCTTCACTTTCCTCGTAGCAATCAAAGCTCTTTTTTCTACTAGACTTTTTCAGTCTTATTATCTTTGCAACTGCTTCAGTCTCGGATTCTGTATTCGAAAAAGATACATTGATCATCTGTACAGCCTTACGGTTTTTACGCCCTTTTCGCCTGCGATGCGATGAAAGGATCTCATCTAGTCATGTGTGTACCTTTTTTCAATATGGGTTGAACTCTTGTCCCTTGTTTCTTTCGTGGTTCATCTATCTCCCTCCGTCAAAGGCTCGACTGTCTCCTCTTCTCCTATGGGCTGAAAGGTCATCTCTTGCCCTTTCTCAGCTTGTGTGGCATTGATTACTTGGACTGTCTCCTCTTCTCCTTCGGACTGAAAGGCCATCTCTTCCCTTTCTCAACTTGTGTGGCGGTGATTTGTTCTATTGTTTCCTCTTCTCCTTCTTACAGAAAGGTTATCTCTTCCCCTTTAACAAACTTGTGTGACGGTGATTTGTTTGACTGTCAGGCTGACAGGTCACCTCTTCGCCATTCTCAACTTTTGTTGTGGTTACTGATTCGACTGCCTCATCATTTCCCTCGGGCCGAACGCTCATCTCTTCCCCTTTCTCAACTTGTGTGGCGGCGATTTGTTTGACTGTCTCCTCTTCTCCTTTGGGCTGACGGGTCAGCTCGTCGCTCTTCTCAGCTTGTGTGGCGGTGATTGGTTCGATTGTCTGCTCTTCCTCTTCATTTCTTCCATTTTCTCCTCTGTCAGTAATAAATATTCACCCATACTATTCTTAAACGCACAAGTGTTGATTAATCGTGTTTATTGTTTTTTGGATACTCTTTTTCTGCATGCCATAACTCCTATAAAAAATAAACTTAAACAGAAACAAGAATGTCCAGGGCACTTTCAATGTACTGCACATTAATTTTGCCATAATTCACTATGTTAATTGCTATAAAACATAATAGTTCATATGTATTGTAAATAGACTTGCCAACTCCCCAGTTATTTCTTCTGTTTTTATTTTGTCAAGCTTGTTTACGTTTATCTACAAAGATGGGTCCACTTAACCAGGGATTTACAAAAATGTGTCCCTGGTAAAGCCAATGCATCCCGGACGCAAGCAGCGCGTCCGACGCATTAATCTATATGTACTCCGCGGACACAGTGTTAAAAAATTTCCATAATTTAAAACGACTGCAATAAATGTGCCCGCTCTCCAATGTGTGACGTGGTGTTTTAGAAAAGTAGCGCTATAATTTTAACATGTTTTTCTCACGACTACAAAAATTATGACTCAACTCATCGATTGTTCCTAAAATGATTCGTCCAGGCGGACGAATCCGCGCAAAATCAATGCGTTCCTGTGAAAATCGATCGTTCAGGACACAGTACGCCGAACAAAAAAATCCTGCTCAATATCGAAAGCTCTGGGACCCCTGCTTTTCCAAAATAGACAAGGATGACCAGCTGAGTCCAACGCAAGGAGAGTAAACCACTTTACCCTCTCATTGTTACTTACAAAGTCATACATTTAGCTGTTTTATAGATAAAATATGACTACACCAAAGATATTTTTCGGTAAGATGGACCCCCTGTCTGAATATATTTTCCTCCCTCCTATCCCCAAACAACATAATCGGTCAAAAACTAGTTACTTTAATCCCAAGCCTGGAATTTTATTTATTTATTTAATTTTTTTGAAATGGAGGTACTTGTGTTAATGGTCGCTTGTCGTTCTGTTTTATTGCAAAGACGAAATGATAGGACTTCATCACGACTAAAGCACCACCAAAGCAACTGCCATATTTTTATAGATCAAATTTACTAAGCAATGAAAGGAGACATGGCTTTCTCTCACCTTATGGCTTTTAATTGTGACCCGTTACTCAAACACAACAGACTTCAATAATCAGGCCGGATCCAACTTTTCTTGGAGGGATTGGGAGGGGGTGGGGTTTCAACTTCTGACATCTTAAGTTTAAACGTTTCAGAAAACCCAAAGCTTAGCAGTTATTTTTTCGAATTTAGGAGGAGGGGGTCGTGACCCTGACCAACATCTCCCTGGATCCACCTCTGAGAAAGAATTTTTCTTGTGTAATCGGCCCTTTTTGCAACACACACACAACTATTGATTGACTCTAAGTGATAAGAAAGGGGCGACATATATTGTAGATATGTGTAAAATATATACCAAAATATACCAAAATATACAAAGTCCTGTCACTAAGGCTCTTTTTGGCTGATCGCAAAAAAGTAATTTTCCGGGAGAGAACCGTTTATGGATTCTGCAAATGTAATATAAAGAAGATCCAACCAAAAACTGTAGGAGGAGATGCATTTTGAAGAAAAGTTTTCAAAGATTTTCAAAGTTTCGTACTTTCGGTCTTTTCGGCGATTCGCGACAAAAAGCAATTTTTCAGTAGAGGACCATTCAGAGATTCTACATGTGTAAAATTAAAATGATCTAACCAAAACTGTAGAAGGGGATGCATTTTAAGTTACGAGTTGTTTAACTATCATTTTTACCAATGTCTGACAATTTTCAAAGTCCGCTCATTTCGACCTTTTCGGCCGATCGGAAAAAAGTAATTTTCCAAAAGAGGACCACCTAGAGAGTGTACATGTGTAGCACGAAGAACATCTAACCAAAACTCTAGGAGGAGATGCAGAAGAAGAAAATTTAACAAAATTTTCGAAGTCCCGTCATTTCGACTTTTTTCGGTCGATCGCGAAAAAAGTAATTTTCCGATAGAGGTCTATCTAGAGATGGTACATGTGTAATATCAAGAGGATCCAATCAAAAGTGTAGGAAGAGATTCATTTTGAAAAGAAGTTTAACAAAATTTTCAAAGTCCCGCCATTTCGGATTTTTTCGGCCAAACGCAAAAAAGTAATTTGGATAGACGACTACCTAGATATTGGATACGTGTAATATTAAGAAGATCCAACCAAACGTGTAGGAAGAGATGCATTTTAAAAAAAAAGTCCAGTCATTTGGTCAATTTTGGTCAAATGCCAAAACATGGTTTATGACTGGGTGGGGGACTTACATAAGGAACAATCATGTAAGGAACAAACAAGCATAAAACACTCTCCCTGGTAGTTTTTGAGAAAACGTTGTCTAACACACACATACATACATACACACAACCATACCGCAGACGGCGAAAAGTGAAGGGTAAAGCTCCAGGTAGTTACGTTCAGCTTGAAATATGGAACATCCGTCAAAAGACGGCAAACGAGATACTTTTTTTCGCGACGACCCTGCAAAAGTTACGCTATAATCTGTAAGTCGCAAACTTTCCATGCCATAAACAATTAGCAAAAATTATATAAAAATAAATAAATAAACAAGAAGAAATTGTTTAAACGTAAAACGACATAGATAAACGTATAAAGTGATATTATGGAATAATATACACAAAACATATTTTCTTTTGTCGGTAAAAACTAATGTGATTTAACGCAAAAATTAGAACAGACTGAAAAAACACACCTGTTTTGTGAACGCTTCAGGTTGCCGTCTGCCACTGAATCTCTTCTTTTGTTGAAGTGGCTGGACTTGATATGTGCGTTGCTTGTGAGTTCACCTAAAGTAGACAAACATCATGGGTCAGAAGAACTCATGTTACTGTTACCTAATTGTCGTTACAAGCGGTTCGTGGACTTCCTTTTATTCCCCCGCCTAACCATAAATAATTTTATTAAAAGGTAATTGTAATTGCTTACAAAATATTGTTTTTTAAACCCACACATTTCTAGAGATTAAGAAAGAACAATGTCTACGTATGTCTTCCTGTTTCAAAATAGCAGCCGACTGAGATGCTTTACTCAGTGTAGATAACTGGTTTTTTTTGGGTGAACCTTCACCTAAACAACAGTACACATTATATACTGAAGCCAAAAAAGGTATAGTTGAATTTTCCTGTGTTTTAAAGGTACTATCTTGCGCACAAACATTTTTTGTAATTTTTTGTAATCTCTTGTGTCGGTTATTTGTCTGTGTACAGAAACCGTTGGAACTGATTAATATACAACATTCAATTTTACTAGTTTTCTATTCACCGCATTTTTTGTTTACAGACACTCGCATATTCATAACAACAGCGTTCTAATAGTTACAGTTATGTGTTTATCTACCTTTTCCTTTATCTGGTGTACAAGGTTCATTTTGTCAGCTGCAATGGTTTGGGCCTTCTACCTCTTACTTGATGTCTTCGGAAAGGCGCCGTTTTCATTAGCTGTTTAAAATAATTAAATATCGTTAACGAGATTTCGATAAAGCGCATGCCTTGTAATACTTAATTCAGTTAGTTTTTCCTTATTCAAATAAAGCAGTTAAGGTAACTAAAACACATCATTTTCTCTAATTGTTCTAAGAGCGACCTTTTTGCAAAAAGTCTGTATGATAAATGTAGTTACACCAAGTGTGAGAAAGAACAAAAGTAATAACTGTATAAATTAATAACTCGGTATTACTACTACCTTTCCCCTGACATGGTGCATGAGGTTCATTTTTCCCAGCTGCAATCGTTTCGCACTTCTGTCCTCTTTACTTTTGGCCTTTAGTTGTCGAAAAGGCGATCTTTCCCTCAGCTATCTAAGATATTGCGAAAACCTCTGTTTCGTAAGCGTAATTCACTATCCCTATTTTCAATACATCAGGATATATATTTCCAATATATTTCAGTATGTCATATAAAAAAGCAAAGGACATGCCACAAGAAAAAATTACTTAAGTGCTTCAGGGCCTTTCCGTAGTGCTTCTTCGAAACCTTTTACGTGTTTTTAACATTTCCTGACATAACGTGAACAAAGCATAAAGAGTAATTCAGTGAGCGAATATTGCCACATATACTCTGCACATTACATAAATGTTTAGATAAGCCAAAGAACCTTCACTTTCAAAAAAGTACTGTGACTAATACTCATGGTTTACTAGATAAAGGGGATGATTGGACAAATTCCATTTCAGTAAATTTAAGAAACTCCTCGACAAAACAAGGGGTAATTTAAAAGTAAATCTCTAAAGACACTGGATCCAGTTAGCCACACAAAGAATAACTACATAAAATTTTAAGCACATTGCAACTGTAACAACTTACATATAAATATAACAAGCCGCAGTTAAAATCATACTCATTTCTACAACTCTAAGTCAGATAGGGATAAACGACCAACTAAACACTGCAACCAATTTAAACTACTCTACTTTTCAAGCTCCTTAATTACAACTGCGCAACTACTTTGGCTAACCCAACGATTCCCGAAGATCAAACGCACGCATTGGGTTATTCGGTCGAAATACAAAATTTTAGCAAAAATCTAAGTGTCAATCCGCTTATTTAACCCTAAGAATTTGCAGTCGAGACGGCACCTCCATCAGGAAGTTCCGAGGGTACGAAATGGCTTATTTGTAGAGAGTTGTTTTATCTGTCACTCTGCTTTAAACGTAAAATTTTATCCTTCCCCCTATTCAAAGATACTATTAAAGAATGATTATATCTATGGAAGATACTTTTATTTACTTGCTATTAACTAGCATTTAGGCTATGAATATCCCAATCGGTCTGGGAAAAGCGCGTGAAAAGAAGTAAGCAGTAACACAAACCTTTGCTCACTTCAGTTTTAAAACTTCTCTTAAAATTTCACCTTATATCATAATGTTTTTCTTACTTTTGCCAACCGATTCTTGGGGTAATAGCATTTCTGCATATAATATTTCTGCATATAATTTGCTGTAGTATCCATTTGGAAATAGTCACATTTTAATTAACCAACACTTTTTTTGTTTTTTCCTGTTTTTTTTAATCAACACTTGCACATTTCAATCCCGCGCACTTTCCGCTATTTTTGCTCAAGACTGACAACAAAGATGTAATATTGTTTCGATTTTCTGCTCACTTTTCTTTTCTGCTCAATTAGCCTTTTTTACATCATGAAAGCAATAAAAACTGTTGTATTTATTTATCCAACAGAAAATAATATCCCTACAAGTGTTCAAGGACCTTTGCCACTTTTATTTGGGGGGGGGGGGGAGAGGGCTTAGGCAGCAGTTTTCTAAAGCGGGAAAGCTCAAAGCCTAAAACCAAAACATGAAAGAAGGCACCTGAATTGCAGAATCTGATTAGCTGACCCATCAATTTACCCCATGTGCGTTCCACGTGTAAATATAGGGAAGAATCAACACCAGCTGTCGCCAGCGGTAAGGGAAAAAGTACGGACAAACGCATAAGATTCCGTATTCCGTGCGTTGTGTTACGAGAAGTCGAAATCTCACTTAAACCCATAACGAAGCTTTCTACCTAAAAATAAACGCACAACCTAGCTTACGTAAGAGTGGTTTGACAGACGGAGAGGACAGAAATATGGATAACATCCTAACGTATATGGGCCCTGCAGGGCCTAAAGCACGTGATGCAGCATTAATGGACAAGAAAAAAGGAAAAAGAAGGTGAAAACGGGACTGTAGACAGAGACACCCTCCAACCTCATGGCTCGGACTGCTTAAAACCTGTACATGGGGACAACTTTACTATATTGCATGTAGTAATATTGGCTGATATATCAGGCAAAGACGTGATATTTAAAGTTTAAGCATATAAACTGAATTGTTTAGTTTCTATCTTGTCGCTTAGTTGAATGCGTACACAGAATACTCGCAATATATCAACTGTACGTCTGTACTAAAGACAAGGGACACTAAAAGTATATAATATATATATGGGTATAATTTTGTGGATTATCATGACGGAAAAATTAGCATTTTAAGTCATCTAGGCTTATCAGCCCTGCACTTTCTTGGCTGGGTGGGATGGCTGAATAAATCATGTATCTTCCTAACTTTTTTTGGTTGCATGGCTACGAAAATAGGGCCTATTTAGAATTTAGTTGCAATGTACGATATATATTTTAAAAGCAATATTCTTAGGCTTAGCTTGGGAATTACATTTCTTGAAGCAATTTGAATTGTGCTTGATATTTATTATCTAAGGCCAATTGTCAATAGCTTTACTCGGTGCAGCATTTTACAGCAGTGCCCATCTCATTGATATGTTATAACTGGTATTGTTTTATTGGTCGCAACTGTGTATATCACATTTTGAAATGATACAATTACTAACATACATAAAGGAATGATACAAAAACTTAAATTTAAGCAAACAGCATGGAATAAAACTGTTCTTAAATTGATTTGTTTTGTATTTAGGTAGATGATAATTAAGTGTATTACGCAGTGAATAAAGCTTTTGCTTTTGCACTGGGAGGAGATAGTGAAGCCTATGGCAAGGGTTTCCACGTGTTATTGCTTTACTCCTCTCTTCTAGAGGTGGTAGACCGGACACTTCTAAGGCCACACTGTGGGTAAACAATCCTTAAGGCACGGACTTGGATAGACTCAATAAACTCGATTTGCGTATTCGACAAACTGGTCGTATCATTGAAACGAAAATGCGGATGATGTGTTTCAGTTTTATAACATACATTTTAAGAATAAACAGTTGCTGCAATCTACCATTTGCCTTTTGACATATTGCTTGTACATGAGCATCCCATGTTAGATTTTTAGAAATTAGGACACCAAGCAATTTTGGCGCAATTATATTTTCAATTTATGTTCCACCTATGACAATGGGGTTCAGAACACCGGATGATATACTAAAATATATGATTAACTCTTTGGTCTTACTGCTATTTGTCTTCATCTGATTATCATTTGACCACGTTTCTACAGCGGAGGCTGTATGTTATAATACATTTATTTATTCATAGTCGTGCCATCTGCAAATTTATAGGAAGGCAAACCAATATCATAATCATTTATCATTATAAGAAATAGTAAAATAACTAGTAAAGTAAATTAGGGAACTTATCTCTAAGACATCAGAGAGTGTTTTTTTCTATTCTAACCTGTTGTTTGCGACCTGATCAAAACGCAGAAATCTTATTAATGATAAATACCGGTTTTTTTAAATTCGGAGTTTTTTAACTAAAATTTGAGGGTTTATGTGCTCAAAACTCTTGGTATAATCGATTAAAGGACTCTAACTATGTTATTATTAACACTGTTGCCTGTTTCACGGTTTATGTAACACATCTGAGAGCGCCAAACTGTAAGGGGTCGAACGTTTTGTCTACACTGGACAAAACCCACTTAAACAAAAACATTCCTGTTGTTTGAGCACTAGTGGTGTAAGCGATATTGGGTTAACCTTTGGAACCGGTGTGACTGTGGCCAACTACCAGAGGGTTTGTATGAAACCTTCTTTGATGGAACTATTAAAAATACACGCAAGAGACTGCGCATTAACAGCCCAACAGTCAGTGACAATTTAGTTCGGAATGTGTGCCTTCTTTACGTTAATCTACAGTAATCTATGAGACACATCATCTATTGTAATAATTTAGTCATCGGAAATAACAGATCCCTGAGGCACATAATCAAATTTTGGTAGATCAGTAAATATTCTGATATAGAAAAAGTTAATATCGAGGGCTGGTTGAGATATATCACCTTCATTGACTTGAGCACAATTGACGTGTCCCTGTGACTTTTGCCGCTCAGTGCTTTCACTGACGTCCATAATTTCTGAGATTTCACTTTGAGCTGTAATTAATTCTGTTAGCCTGTTAACGTTGTTGCGGAGTCTGTTATATGACACATAATTCCTAGATTCAATAGCTGCTTGATATCGTGAAATCAAATTCCTGAAGGGTTCAGTTACCCAGGGCTTATCCACAGTAGTCCTTGAGTAACATTTCATCCTAGGTATGTATCCATGAGATCATACAAACACTGCGTGAAGAAATCAAACTGGTCTTCGCAGTGGTTTAAGCTATAAAGAGGGCGCCAATCTGCTTTCTTGAGGCTAAGTACAAAAAGAGTGCGTTCCCTGTGACACATAGAATGGATTTCCAATCTGAATCTATGGTTTTATTATTTCCATTTTTGGTATAGGGGTCAGAAAAGTAGCACAATGATCTGACGTTGAAATAGGCTGGGGGTATCCTAACCTTTTGACAGGCGGAATGCATGTTAGTGTAAATTTTATCCAGCACGTTGTTTTCTCTAGTTGGAGACCGGACAAACTGTTTCAACTGGAAGTCTGCGATAATGAAATTACCTCTAAGATTATTGAAATCACAGCAAATAATGATTCCCGAATTCGGATTTCTTCAATTTAGAATCAAGTACATTTGTGATATGAGACAATAGCAGAAAATTATTTGAATCAGGTGGGAGGTATAGTCGAGTAAAATTAGTCGAGTAAAACATAGCATTGTTGCAATCTCGCCGATTGCTGGAGGAACCACTGATAGATGTGTTCACTGAGGTATCGTTTAGCAAGGTTTCAATTAGGCAGATAATGTCTAACTTCAGTTCAGTTGCAAGGAGAGCCAATTTATCGGTTTTATTATTCAAGGCGCGATTGTTTGCATTCAAGAACGTTGGCAGTTGCCACTGATTTACTGGAGCATTTCTAGTTGGAGGACCTGTTTCCAATGCTTTGACGCCTGCGGAAGGTCCTTGAGGATGAATTAGTTGGTATACTTGAAGTGAAATTCGAGATTTTGTTCTGATACAAGAATTTTGCGTTTACGAATACCTGTCCTTTTTCATCGGAGGATCTTCTAAAAGTGTTTTGAAAGCCGGACTCCTGAACTCTTTGCTCCGTTTCAATATCGAGTTCAATGAACTCTACACTATTCATGCTAACAAGTATACCCTTTGAATATGCCATACTGGCCGCTATGCAAGTCGTAACTACGTATAGCACAACAGAAACAATAGACCGTAATGCAATAATATGCTATATGGTTCAATTGGTTTTTTGATAAGTTGTTAATCCAAGACTTTTAATGATCTCAGTTTAAAAAAATACGCACTTTTGAAATGCAAATTTTGAACTTAAAATGTTTTAAATTGCAACGGTTTTGATATCACAGTAAGCTAACAATATATAATTTATTATTTATCCGTACATTAAAACTGTCTTTAAATTAAGAGCTATGACAATGCGTACATGCCGGTTATCTTCCAGTTACAAGATATACAAATACTTGATTTCTGTACAAGAGAAACATCATTTGTTTGCCGAGATAGTATCTAAAAAGATCAAGGAATTGATTTCAGGTATAACTGGCAACGAAACTCGGTATTTGTAAATAATGGTAACATGTCGTGCCCTGTTATTGTAAACAATAAGCGCACATGACTTTAGTTTACATTAAGTTATATTAAGAATTTCTTTGAGACCAGTCCGATTGGTTGTTTACCATTGTTGATTATCCTTGATTACGGCGAGTACTCGATCAGTCTGCAAAAGTTGGCCACACTGCAAGATACAATGCAAATAGTTTTTGAAAGTGTAGACGATTGACTTACTTAAGGAAGACCGATGTCAATACTGCGAGTGAAATTATACTTAGGGATACAAAAATATACAGTAATACAGTCAGAATGTTTAAAAAATTATGTACTTCCTGGAATAATTAAACCTTGTAAACTTTTTATCCTTTCAAATTAGACAACCAAATCATGGCAGATTTGAAGAAGTGACTTAAGTCTTTCCTTTCTACTAAAAGCATTTCCTCCTTGCAAACTTCGTTTGCTACCGAAAGTTTTATTTTCTTTTTTTTTTTGGCACACCTTTGTGGGTGGTCAGATCTCGTACCTTTATCTTCAGGGTCAAGGTCAATAGAAGTCAAAGTTAGTTTTACCTAAAATGTTTGCCAGCCAACTCCTACAGCATCTGATGCAGGAAGATGACATTTGACACAGGTATAGAGGGTAATGAAAAAATGTGAAATTCCCACTTCTTACTGAAGGTCAAACTGAGATTCAAATGATGTTAAAATTCATATTTTACGAAACATTGTTTCAAATAAGGTTCAAAACTATTTAAACAGGCAGTGAGATCTCGATACGAATCTTGACCTTAGGAGTCAAAGTCAAAAGTAACATGGTCATTGTAACTAGAAATCCGTTAGTGAGAGGTCCATTTATTTCGAAAATGGTTAGAAACCGTTTGGGTTTTAAGAAGTTACATAAGACGTACCTCGGTAACCCTTTCCTCCTCTGTCATGGTCAAGGTAAAAAACCGGAAGTCGACTATTATCTCGAAAACGGTAAGATAGTTTTTTTAAGCTCATTTCGACCTCTTGGTCCTAAAAGCTGATGTTCCATTTTAAAGATATAAAAGACGCTACATAAAATACATAAGAGGTACCTTGGTGACTTTGACCTCTTGGTCATGGTCAAATATTATTTGGGTCAAAATTTATTTGGGAAAAATAAAGATGTAGCTATTTTGAGGTCATTTTCAATATTTTAGCCCTAAAAGACGACATATAAAGGTAGTTCTGTGACCTCACCCTTCTCGGTTATTGTTAGGATAAAAAAATAGACGTTGACCATTTTCTCGCAAACGGCTAGTGACAGAGCTCTTTTGAGCTCATTTTCGACCCCTTGGGTCTAAAGATCCATGCTTAAGAAGCACCTCAGTGACCTTTCCTTTTCGGCCATAGTGGCGATAAGAAATCTCGAAAATGGTTAGAAATTCAAGGAATTTGGTATAGTTTGCATTTATGATGGGTTTTAGCAATCCTCCTTATTTATCTGCTTTGAGATTTCCTGGGGCATCGGAGCCCCAGCAACCAGTGTAAGGTAGTGTGCAGTTTTTTTATCGCTACCCTTTTCTGTATGATTACAACATGTGTGATCCCGTGTCTTTCTTTGTTTAGCTTCAATAAGTCGCTGTTCATGCCTTACGTTAAAAAATTCCATTTGACATTGTGTCTCTGATAGTAGGTTCAGGAAGTGATATTGTGATTTAAATACATGTTATTTTATGTTGATGACAATTAATTAGAAGAAACCATCACCGATCATTAAAAGGTATCAGTATACGCTCTATGGTATATTACATTTGTGACAAACAGAATGTGATTATTCTGCATTATCGCATGATAAATACCAAGGAACATCTACTTCAACTGTAATTTATATAAACTTTAAAATAGAGATGCATAGATAAACCATTATTGCTTGAGTTACACGTTGATGAACATGTAACATTTCTACATTTGATAGCTAAAGAACGTAACTCTAGCTAGTACGAAAATAACTTCTCTTAACATGGTAAAATATAAACTAGTATTAAAAGTAATTAGTACCAAATGTGCTAGAATAAAGAAGATATAGAACTTATAGTAAGGCAATACATACTAGAAAATCTCGGGGAATTCGATTGAATCATTTTTAACTACATGGTTTGTCACCAGATTATTCCACTTCGGCATGCATTTCTTGGGAATAGCTAATATATATTCTTAAGCTATTAGACTGTTTATATTTCATAGATCCAATAAACTTGGCAAGGTATTTAAGAGGCATCAGATAAGGACATTAAAATTTTAAAACTGTGAAACTAAGGGCGGTTTACAATAATGGTACTAGGTGAACTGATTGGTAACCTCACATTACAGTTTTTAATATATAAACTAGATGAGTGGAATGGAAGCTCTGACTGATTTTCTCTTTGATAATGCACGAATAATCTGTCACGTTTTGATTTCAAATTATTACCTGAAAGTGAGGCCTATTTCGGGATTTACAGTAGTTTCTTCACAGCTTGGTGCAGCTTCCACAATAGGTTTGTTATCGTCTCACTTCCCGTTTCTCGCGAAAACAAAGTTATACATCAGCTAGAATTGCAGATGATCAAATGGTGATAAATACTAGACAAAGACACTCCCAGGTACCTGTTCTAAGTAACTGTGTGTTGTTTTATCTGTTATGGGACAAGAAGAAGGAAGCATTCTGAAATATGATCAACAAGCGATCTGTTTCTATTAGGACTGTTCACAACACTTTGTAATGCTTATCAACAACACATTTAATAATCATACTTGTTTGCGTTTCAGATTCACCCACCTGTGAAGCATAGTTGTCCAGCACTATGTTGGCAATCTAATGAATTTACTGTGAATATAATTACTTAATATTACCAGGGAAGACTTTAAAGGAACACTGGCTGGCTGCCACTGGTAATGTGGAGTATCACATTCTTGGAGGCATATTAGAAGAAGTATGCTGTCGACTATAAATATGTTCTTTTGTTGCTAACAGAGTAACACCTTTCCATTTCTATTCAAATTTTGACCACTGACTGTTTGCTTGTGCACCGAATCTATAGTCATTGTTGGAACTAGTCTTCCCTGCCCGGATATCAGGATAAACCGTCTGCCGTTGCGTGATGTTTACTTGGGCACTGTTGAACGGCCATGCTATAACTAATCAATTCTTCCATCCGTCGCGATAACATGTACTCTATATTTGTGCAACGTCATAACCAGGTTAGACTATTTTAATCTGTTGTACATTTAAGATAAGAAAGTAGCACTTGAATTGAGTGAAACTAACTATACCAAAAGGTCTCCCTGCGAAGCTCAGAATAGGACTGCTGTAAAAAAATCATCATTTTTGTGTTGGAGCTCTCATTATTAAGACTTTTTTTTTTACAATTTTACTGTTAAATAGTTTTTCAAATAAATCGAGTTGCCATCATTCCATACAATTTCCAAAGTTTTGTTTTGTTTTTGTGGATAAGAAGGTTCTCTTACTGAACAGAATTTCAATACATCCGTGTTAGCGTATATCAAAGCAAGTGTCTGGAAGATGGCTTTAATGTTATAATGAATGTTCATAGCCTGATATTTTTATTTAAAATCAAATATTTAGAACTTCTGTAAATTGGTCAATGTTCCAAGTGGAACTGATTTTCTGAAAAGTTAGCTCATCATAAGTTTCAGATAAGTTATTTTGTATTTAACAATATTTTTTCGCATACAGCATTTGTACCGAATGAGGTATTAGCATTGCTTGCAAGCACAAGCTAGTGATCTTTTGGACCTCCCCTTTCATAAATTTTATATTAGTTAAGAGAATACAATGTGTAACAAAGTCACATTGTGGTTAATATAGAAATGCTGGTTCAAATTAAAATGTTTATGTAAAACAATCTGTTTTCATCAGATGTGTGGTGGCTAAGATAAAGAAAGATTGACTCTATCTTGCTACGGTTGTTTATTGTTCTGTTCTAGTTTATATAATGACGGAATCGGCAATCAGGAATACAGTGGTATAACGCACTCGTATATACTTTGTGACTTGATATCATAATTGAGAACATTACAAGATGTATGACATAGAACTTGCTTATATTATAATTGTAAGCACTTGACATGATGTTATTGTGAATCGAATGTATGGATCGATAACGCCGAAATTGTATATTTTAATGCCTTACACAAGTTTTAATGCACTGAGCGCTGTGTTTACAGTATACTATTGACACAATAAAAGTTTGTCATACACTTCCTCCTTTTTGTCATTATGATCAAACAGTGTAATACAAAGAGGAGGAAGTGTTATTGAAAACGTTATGCAACTTGAGGCAGAACATTTTAGCTACTTGTTAATACGTCTGTGCATTAAATTCTGACATGCACGGTTAAAATAAAGTTTAATTGAGACAACACAAATCTTTGTAAACCCTTTATGCATCGTTTATATTGTTAAAATATGACTTCGTAATGGCTACACGGCTACGGATATTACTTATTTGTGTATTGTTGATGTTTTTATGGTGTCAGAGTGATGCAGCGACTCCTGGTAAATATTAACACTTATATAAAACTTTTCATAGATATGGACTAGAAAGGAAAAAGTTTCACTGATAAAACATCTGGATCTCGCTTATTACCTAAACTTTTAATTCATGTACATGCATGTCAATAAATGTAATTTATCCAGTTGAGAAGTACATTTTAACATGCGCCTATCACTTCATTCTAGTTTCAGGATGCAGTATTTCAGGAGATCCTCGGGACAAACCGTCTTCCATGAATGTCAACGGATCATACTACTTGAATATATTTCCATCGCTAACCTTTTCAAGGAATGGCTGGGTAACCAAGTTTGATTACTTTGCCCATGGCGAAGGAGATACGTATGTTTCATTTTGGGAAAATGTGCCTAATACAGATTCAAAATTCAGGCTAAAAGGAAAAATTCTGTTCCATGCACAAAAGGGATATAACGTAAGTACTCTGTCTTATTAGTAGCACAATGCCATGGAAACCCTTAAGAATTCATGTTACCGGGAGTTTCCGAAAAGAAGCCCCCCCCCCCATATAAAAGAACCGGGGCTTCTGTTTGGAGTTAACATAAAGACCTGAAAAAATCGTTTCCTAATAAAAGCCCCTCCTTCCCTGCAAGTGTTTTTAGAACCCGTGTTTACTCGCAATGCAGACGCGGTGCACTTAATCCTTAGATACGGGGCAGCCACTAGACATGTTCTGCATCGTTGCTTAATCCTGTGCTTTACACAAGGCGAACAGACACCCCCTACCCACTGCCACCTTACTCCGCAGTATTACTGAAAATATAACGGACCGAGTACTGAAACGGGCGGCGTGATTTTGTCCCCTCCTTCCTTGCAAGTCTTTTTAGTGTTTACTCGCAATGCAGACACGGTGCACTTAATCCTTTGATGTGAGGCAAACCCCAAGACACGTTCTGCGCCGTTGTTTAACCCCTGTGCTTTGCAGAAGGCAATCCCTCCCCCACCACTTTACCGAATCTTTTTTTAACTACTGTTGTTTTTGTGTGTTTTGTTATTTTTGCGGATATCCGCAGCATGTGGTGCTTTAATAAGAGGTTGATGGTAAACTTTCTTTTTTTCCAATAAAAACTTATGGACAATCCCCCATCAAAAAAATAGAAGCCGCGGGCCTCTAATTAGGAAACTGTTTCCTAATAGAAGCCCCGGGGCTTCTATTTGGTTTCTAAATGAGCGCCTGAAATTTGGCAGTTTCCAAATAGAAGCCCTGGGCTTTTTTCGGAAACCCCCGGTATGTGTCATTTGTTAAATATTTTAAATGTCATAAATAGCTTGCTAATGAAATTTGTAACAGTTTGAATTTATATCAATACCAATGTTATGATTATTTGAAATTGTAAAATAGTTAAGCCCTTTTTGCGATTTAAGAATATATTTTACTGTGCTAAATAAGATATGTCAAATAAGTATTAAATAGCGTGTGGTCAACTTCGTAAAATTCCAGACTCGAATTGTTATTTTCAAACTGGTATACCCGAGTGTACTTAGTTGAACAGTTTTAAGCTTATCTGTAAAGTTGTCATGCCAAAACACTTCGATACAGTGATACGAAGTTGAAATATTCTAATTTTGACATGAAATGAGGAATTAGGGTGATCAAGATAGATCCACAAACTGTTAAATGAGAAAGAACATATTTTTGTAGCACTACAGCAAATGGTCTGAAAGAGGATTGTTTTCACAAGAAACAAGGAGATATGATACTAGTAGCGTAGTTTTGTAGTCGTTTGTTACTTGAACCCGATTTTTGTGAGAAAATGTTGTTAGACTTTGATTTAAAGATTTACACAGTGCCATACGAAGATCAAGTCTTGGTTAGTGCCGGATATATGCTTGGCGTTCATTATCCTGACCATTATGGGACACTTGTTTATGAGAGAAAGCATTTCTCAAACGTGCCATCAGAGAACATTTCTTGGAATGATTTACCAGAGAACAGAAATAGCTTTCCTATTGACCGAAATAGAAAATGGTCTAATGGATCTGTAATTGAAGTTCCAGATTCAGACAAAAGGGGTGTTGCTTTGAGAGTGTTTCTTGGCTGCAGTAAGTACTGTGCTCTTGTGATTATTTATCTCAAAATGGATGGAATATTTTTTGTAAAATTCAAGCATAAAAATTCCCATAGTTTTAAACAACTCGGAATAAATTCCAAATCAGACGTTTCATAAATACACGAAAATTGATGAATGTGGTGAAGTGTTTGTACATCTGTGACTAATATACTTAAGGGTCAGAAAAATTAGAAAATTTTCTGCGTATTATTTAATCGTGGTAGTCAATACTCAAAATATAGACATAACACTTAGAATAGCACTCCATCATTTCGTATCAACAAGAAAAGTTATAATTAATTATCTTTTTATATGACATTATATGACACTTCTTTGGTGTCTCTGTAGTATACGCTTTGCTTGTTTGCGCAGTGAAAAGTGATTTAAAAGGCTATGATAGCATCACTCTTTAAAATGTAAATAACTGCAGTTATAAAGTACGTTCGAAGTTTGCAAAATGATATCCTGGATCTGTTTAACCTATTTTATCTTAATTACAAGAAAATGTTTCAAATTCAATTGATCAGATTAGTTCTGTAGCAAATAACAGAGTAGCAATACATATAGACTGAAATAAGTAATACTGGGTACATTATTTCAATAGGCAACACAAAGTAACAAGAATAAAATTTTCAAACGGAGCAATGATATGTGAGGACTCTGTAATGTTTGGTGATTGGAAAGAATGATAATGTGAAACCTATATTTCTAATGCTTATGCGTATAAGCAAACCACATGCAAACATAGACTGTTTTTTTAAAAATAAAACATTCAAATTGTTTAAATTATTTATTTGATTTAAATGCCTAAGCTGTAACAAATGTGACATGTGTTACTAATATAATGAAAATGTTTTCTTTTCATCGTGATTAGTAATAAGCATGAATTCCTAGAAGCGCTCGATTATTATTTTCATTTTGACAGATTGTTCTGACAATGAATGCAGAAGGCCTTGTCCACATAATTGTAAAGGCAATACTTGCAACGCTCAAACAGGCTTTTGTGCGATGGGGTGTAATTCGGGATTCAAAGGTTTATATTGTACAAAGAGTAAGTTTTGTATTGTTTTATGTAACATTTTACAAAGAAAGTTCTCTGGACACTAATGAAGACCCATACAGTGATTCCATTAACTTCTGTAATATATAAAACATCAGCTATTGTTTCAATTTATATCGTAATCGTATAAAATTACTTCACAGGTTTGATTAAAAACTGGTTTTTACATTTGAAATTAAAATACATTACTGAAAATATTTAAATTTTAACATGAGCAAATAGTAAACATAGATACCTAAAATTTGATATTTAGAATGTGACCCTGGCTTTTATGGTGAAAACTGTTCCAATGAATGCTCAAGGAAGTGTGTCAACACATCTCACATGTGTGATCGAATAAGTGGAAATTGTCCACCAGGCGGTTGTGAGCCTGGATATTATGGTGAACGCTGCGCAGGTGAATTGCAATTGTTCTTGACTTCATTATGATTTTGTGGTTGTTTATTAATTGTCAAACAAAAATTAAAATCTTTTCTGAGATTTGAATGAAAAAAATACGTATGGCTAGCATGTGTCACAGCTCAGGTGTTGGAGGCTGGAGGAATTGAAGAATTGGAGACGGTTATGAGTCATCACATTTACATTTGCAATGAATATCTTAGCTTAATTCCATCACGAATGTTGCGTGTTTACAAAAAAACCTCTGAAAGCGAAAATTTTTAGCTGCAAATCTGCCGATTTATCTTATAAGTCATTAGTTTATGCATATGGGAAACTTTCATGTATCAAAGTATGATCGCACAATCTGTGTTGGGCTGCGACTGGTTTCAAGTTAGTTTGCAAGCTGCTATTGTGGTCACACGAAAACCATCACCCAGCAATCTATTGTAATTGATCGTACGACTGAGCGTACTACCAGTCATTCGATCTCTTACAATTAGCTATGATTGTATAAGATTAATCGCCAGATAAGCATCAACAGGTCGCACGTCTAACAGCGATCGAGTAAGATCGATAGCAATAACAGTCGTGGTTAGCAAAGTCTGATCGTAAGACTAGCTGGTCGCACGATTGGTCGTAAGGCTGTAAGAGGTCACACATTAGTCACACGATTGGACAGTGACTCGAAAACCCACGATCATGTATGATCGCTCGCAAATGGTCGATCATCCGTCTTACGACTATATAGATTCTACATATGAACACCTGCGATACTGAATCGAAGCGCCAGGTTTTAAAGATGTTAGGAAACCTCTCTGCGATTGATTTTGGTCGTGTGACTATCAACAACTGCCACGACCAGTAGTACGATTTTTCTGCTGCTGCCTCCAATTTATACCTGCGACTTGTCATACGGAGCTGGCAGTCTGGTCGTAGCAAAACAGTTTTAATTAAGAACTCTAAATGTTGTTATTGTAGCATGTGAAAATGGATTCTATGGAGTTGATTGTGTCAAGCGATGTGGTTATTGCTTAAAGGACGATGCTTGTAATATTGAGAATGGTGAATGTCCAAAGTTATGCAAACCAGGCTATGAAGCACCACTCTGTTTAGGTAAGTTCACAAAATATCGCGTACTACCAGAGAAAACAACTCATCAGCCGCTTAAGCAAGCCTCCATAGCGATGTAAAAATAATAAATCAATGTGGCTACTACACAAAAAGGCTATATAACAAAGTTTAATTTCAAAATTAATCATAATAATAAAATGATAACTTTTGAGTAAAAACTGAGATATTACAACTTGATTTCTTTTATATATTATACAGACACATGTAGTGCAAATAAATTTGGAACACAATGTTCTTTTCACTGCAATTGCCACAATAATGAATCTTGTGATCACGTGAATGGCTATTGTGAGAATGGCTGTGCTTCGGGTTTTGAGGGAGATACATGCTCTGAGGCAAAGACGAAGAACCGGAAGCGTAAGTATACAAAACATCCAGTATTATTAATGATAAAGGGAAAAATTGTTGAGTATTGACTTTGAGCGAAAGTACAATAAGCTTTTATATATATATATATATATATATATATATATATATATATATATATATATATATATATATATATATATATATATATGGTTGTCAACATATTGTCAATATGTTGAGTGTCTCAAAAACATTTTGTCAATGAAAATATAAAATAATTTTGCTGTAAAGAAGAGAAATCATCCAATGGACCTGTAATTGGTGGAGGAGTAGCTGCAGTTCTCATCATCGCTGTACTTATTGTCATTGTGGTATTTGTTGTTAGGTGAGATGCTTTAATATCCCTATCTCAAATATATTCATACGTAAGTAAAACGAGAGAAAAATATATCTGAGTAAACATTGTGTGCATTTAATTTAAGAAAGTTACATTTCTGCATTTATAAAATTCACCTCTCCAACTAAGCAAAGAACTATCTCCCTTCAATTGTAATTAATGATACTGTTTGAAATTAATTCAATAGATTATTGCTATTGAGCGTTTAAACACATAATGCTTTTCACTACAGGAAAAGGGGAAATTCTGCTGTGAACAAGAAAAAACATGTCCAATCTAATGACTACGTCAGTGGTATGTTGTCATGCTTCAAAGTATTTGAAAGATAACAAATAATAAGCCTCATTAAAACTAACAATCCCTTAACCACAAGTAGATAGGTTTTGTTCCCTATTTGAATAAATAACAGCCACTTTCTTTTCACTTTATAAAAGAAATTAGTTTGGTAATCCTTTTTGTTGTAAGTTTGCTGAAAGTATGGAAAGCGGCTTCAGCAATTTAGAAAGAAAAAGAAAACAATCGTCAACATTACCTGTTTATACATTTCTATCTAAACAATATTGTAACTATTTCGTAAGATATAGAAAGCGTAATAGCGGGAAACACAACACCGATAATAACTCAACCTGCAAACGATAACGACAGAATAGAGAGAGATAAAGGAGGAACAGTAATGGAGAATATAAATCGTTCAGTGACTCGTTCAAACAAAGAAGAACCTCTTGACAGCCCGCAAAAACAGGGAAACGACCACTCCAATGAAACGGACGTTACGAATGCTGTTTATGAAAATGGTATATTGATTTATTTCGTGGCTGCCATTGCGCATACCCATAGATGTGTATAATTTACATGACAGAAAAATACGCTTAGCTCCACCTTGCTTTTTGAGTGTTGAAAACGTCAGTAGGAAGTACTAAAAGTGTGTATTATTTCACAATAATAACTTACCTAATGTAAGAGACTATAGTATGCACACTAATTCGCGAAAAAAGAATGATTCATAATTTCATTTGCACTGTTCTGAGACCCCTTACTTAGTTTGCGACCTCTTAACAATCTTCCGCCTGGCTTTTGCAGCCAGCGGTATAGACTGCTGCTGGGATTTTTAAAAAGTCCACCTGTTAATGTGATTTTGTCATTATTTGTAACATTTGGCTTAATGAAAAGTTATGTTTAACAATAAATAAACATTACAAAGACTAATAAGAAGTACAGTACTAAAAATACTGTACTGGCAAATCTGGCAAATCGCTATATTGATAATACTGTTAAGCATAACCTATCGGAAAAGTAGTCTACAATAAAACAAGTTGAAACAAACGAGTCTAAATAGAGGTGCAGTTTTCAAGAAGGTTATTGCGTAGAGAATGAAATGAATGGTGTTGTTGCAACTAAAAGCAAACGTTTAATGCAAATAATGTAAAGAAATATGTTTTCTTTTAAGTGTCTCAGAAAAAAGTGTTGTCTCACCCAATAGACGCCTTAAGTTTCTCAAAGTACATCACTTCTGCAAAGACAGCGGAGTACAAAGACTTGCAAGATGAATTCTTGGTACAATGGTTTAAATGTAGCCTTTTAATTTCTAACAGCTAAGCATTAACTGCTAAAACAAAATTATAGGTTATTAAAATAATAATGATCTTTGTCAAAATAAACAGAGATCGTTTCAAAATTATGCTGAAGCAAGCAAAATTAAGGACAGGAAGTTGTTTTGAAAATGGAATTAATTACATGCCCAGCCGATTTCTTTCAAAAAGGTCTTCAGTTTAGAAATGAAACATGCAAAGCATAACTTGTCCATCGATGCCTTTGAGTAAATCACATTAGCACATTTGACTGCAATTCTCATGAATATTTAAAAATCAAAGATGTTGCCTGAGGGACAAACAGCACCATGGAATGTTGCAAGAAATGTTAACCTGGTCTGGAAAAACAAGTTTAAAAACATTTTACCTTGTAAGTATTTACATGATCATAATTTTCTGCTTTTCTAACGGTATTAATTATAACATTTTATTACATTATTAATTAATCTATGCTTTAGCATATCTCTTATCTAACCATAATGCGTTTTGATGCCAGTTTGGCAGCTGGGTTCTACACATTTGTAAATGATCAGCATATTGCTCAAGAACACCTTCTATTTTCAATGCTCCTGCATTCGCAATTATGCTACTTCATTTATTTAGTGGTGTCTATTTTCTATTATTTAAAATATTTTAAAATCTCATTAAACGTGCACTGTTTGTGACTGTTTTGCAGACGATCACAACCGCGTTATTTTACACAAGACAGGCAATGACGATTTGTCACATTATATAAACGCAAGTTTTGTTGACGTATGTGTCATTTCGCTCTGGCATCTTCAGAACTGATTTTAAAGAAAACTGGACGCAGTTGTAATAATATAATAGCGAATAGCTGCCTGGATTAATGCATAAATCATAGTTCAAAAATAGTTGTCTGAATTTTTATGTTTAGATCAAAGTTTTAAATACCACATATTTGAAAAGACATAAAATAAATCTTAAATTTATTATTATTATTCATGAATATCACAATTATTTTTTATGTAAATTTCATCTTTAGGGATACGACCGTGAAAAAAAATTCATTGCCTCTCACGGTAAGTTTATCCATGTATGATGCGTCTTTATATCATGTATCTTTTCAATGATTATTTTAATTATTTATGCAAAAGGTAAATGTTTTTAAAAAAGCGGTTTTAATGGCGGCCACATTCGTTCAACGCATACAGAGCATGTTTATGTATATTTTAAATATTATATTACGAATGTTGGCAAAGTGATACTTTCGCTTCAATATAAAGCATTCTCCATAACGAGTATTCGAATTTAATTTAAAAAATTGACTTTTAGATTGAAGGTAAAATTACGCAAATATCTTAATTACAACATGATCCATTTATCTCGAAAGCCACATGACATAAAAAAACGGTTAGATCTAACATGATCAATTTTCGGACTTTATCCGCATAGATACTAACATGATAGAAAACTTTTCGCGGCCTCTTTTCTAAACTAGGAACATTTTTCTTACGATGCCGACCTTGAAAGTCAAACCTTTATGCTGATAAATCACTATATCATGACAAAATGACTGCCATACGGATATATGGAAGTGGTCGCTTTTCATCTGAATTTGAATTTTTCGTATCAAAGTACATGTATCGTGAATAAATTCAAATAGATGGAATGAGTCAAGAAATTGCATTGTTCCTGAATTCAAAACATTATATGCCAAGTTTGATTGTGACTCTGTTATCTCATATCGTGATTTTTCATTGCAATATTAAAATTAAGTTAAATGGAGAGATATAGTGTAACATTTCCTAAAGTATGTCATTCAAATTTCTCGACAGGTCCGCGCGATCCCACCAAAATCGACTTCTGGCGAATGATTTGGCAATATAATGTTTCGGCAATTGTCATGGTTACCAATTTGGTTGAAGAAAGCAAGGTAAATATGTTAAACACTTACCTTGGTGCTGGTTTAATTTAAGTTTCTAGTACAACACATTATACTTTAAATACAACTGATATTCCAGTCTCATCAAATTCTGCATACCAGTTATATTATTAGTTCAAACTAATAATATAACTGGTATGTCCAATCCCTAATTTCGAGCTGATAAAATATTAAGTGCATTCAATGCCTCAGGTAAAGTGCATAAAGTACTGGCCAACGGATGGCATCCACACGTACGGAGACATCAGTGTGACGTCATTGCAAGAGGAGGAGTGGCAGGACTACGTCGTGAGAAAATTCACCATCATGAAGGCAACCAATTCTTCAAACAGAACTTTTAGGATAACATGGCCTTAATATTTGAAATATAATCGTGCATGACCATTTGCCGTTGTGCATTTGATTATTATGCTCCCGTGGACCTCCTGCTGAAATAGCAGTTATTGTGAATTCTGAAGAGATACCCTGGAGGCAAACTTTCTACTTTAGAACAGATTATTTAATCTTCTTAAAAGCTTGCTGCCAGTTTGTCAAAAACATGCATCCTTGCGGTGTATGCTTTATAGGTTTAGGATTACTATATTATGTGACGCAGTTCTTCCAGAAGCCTTACTCTTTTTCGTAAGAAACCCTGAAAAATAAAGGAGAATGGCACTACGTGTTTGGTGTCAAAGTACTTCATTAAACCTCTTAATCTCGGCATGCAAGGTAACATATAAGCCAACAACTACCCCCTGCCACAATAACTGCCATAGAAAATATTAATTAAAATATTAAATTAATTTTAAACGAGAGTAGTTCATGGGAAGGTTCATCATATCACAAACGCAATTCTTTAGTCTCTTGTAAGCTTTGATACTTTTAAATAAGTCATTGTAGATATTGTTAATTTACTTGGAACTTGTTTGAAAGTATTCTTCAGTACAGTATACTGTTATCCAGTTAAAAATCAAAGTTTTATGGATCTAAAATATGTTACTGATTTATGAATTTCTTATGATGAGACATATGTATAGGAAAAACATTGCACACAATTGAATTAAAAGATAATATGATTCAGTGCATATGTTTTGTCTTCCATTCAGAACAAGGAGGAAAGGCATGTTACACAGTTCCACTACATCGGCTGGCCGGATCATGGTGTGCCCGTACATGCCTCAGGCCTACTCACCATGGTACATAGGACAAAATCTCATTTGGTCAGATGTGACAAGGCACCCGTCGTTGTTCACTGCAGGTACAATTACCCCTTCTTATGTACATTTGATTCATGAACACCACATTTGTTCTTAGCAAATATCTCACATTTTCTTATCACAGTTGTTCGGAACATACAAAGGAATAAATTTACATTTCTGAAACAAACAGAGCATAAGTGAAAGAAAAACCACGTTTCACATATTTTAAACTGACTAAGGATCATTTCAGAGTGTTAATAACTAAATTTGAAATCTCGTAACTTAGTGCTGGGGTAGGTAGAACTGGAACATTTATCGCATTGGATTGGCTTCTGGAGCAAATACAGCAAGAGAAGAAAGTGGATGTCTTGTTTTGTGTCGCAAAACTGAGAACATTCAGAATAAACATGGTCTAAACAGCGGTAGGAACTTATAGAACAGTTTTTTAGGTTGATGTATATTTTTGCGTTTTAAAATGGATCTGTTGATTGTTTTGTATAGATGATATTGTGTTATCTTACTTTGTTCTATAATAAATTCTTTAGGCTTGATTGGAAAAAATCAATGTTTGTGCTATTGCTTATAATGTATTTCTCAAATATTTCATGAAGCCTTATATAAGCGTATAATGTTACACACGAAGAATAATAAAACAGTAAAAAAGAAGTTACGTCAAATAAAAATACAAGAATGAAATAAAAAGAACAAAAATGGTGTAAAACAAATTTTGCAGCATTGTTTTGATATTTAAGGTGCTATTATTGATAAATGATAATTAATCATCCTAACATATAAAACAGTGGCATAGCCAAAACAATTAGATAAACATTTTAATGACCACTTATCTCCCCACAGGTTACATTTGCTATTGCCAAGTTTCGTATTTCTTGTCTTAGGCTCAGTACATCTTCATATATAACGCCATGAATGAAACGTTGCTGCTTGGACAAACGTCGATACATTGCTCCGAGATAAGTACTGTATACGAAAACCTGCGTGAATCGGAACGAAGGCAAGACAAGCTACGCGCCCAGTTTCACGCAAGTGTTGAGTTTTAATAAAATGTAAAAGCCAATTAATGGATCAACACCGTGTGCTAAGGTTACCTCCTAAATTTATCAGCAACAAGATGAATTTAAACCTTGATCGAATATATTAATCGAAGTGCAGGAAATAACCGCCACTTAACGGTGTACAAAAATGAACAAACACAATGAACCACTGAATTTATATTTCTGTTCTAAAGTTTTTAGAAGATACAAATCCAAAATTTACTGATGACGAGTTTGGCACAGCAATGTCTGAAGGAAACAACGATCACAATAGAGACATGACTCTACTGCCAGGTATTGGATAAAGAAATAGTAATATAGTAAATTTTCAAGCCAGATAGAAGCATTGTACTGTTAAAGTAATAAACAAAAATTATCTTTAACCTTTCAGATTATTTTATGAATAAATCTTACATGACAATGTTTCAATCTTTTGAAGGTTATACGTAATCAATAAAATTTACATCTGCATTAATAAAATACACGTCTTTCGTCTGAAAGGTATCTGCGTGATAATTCCATTGCGTAAACAAATGCCTGTTATTAAATTGTTAATTCAAAATGTCGTAATTTTAACCGGCTATGAAATAAGACTTAGCTCAGTATAATGACGCAATCAATATCAACTTAATCAAGGCTTTGATTATATTTGTTGTGTTAAGGCAGAATGCTTTAAATGAGAATGATTTATTGATTATAATAGATATTTGACCCTAATCTTACACTGAGCTCAGTTTTCGGCTGTGATTTTCGTATTTTATTGCTCAGGAAGCAGATTTGAAGAACTTTACGTTTGCACATATTTTAAATAACTACAATGTGTTCGTGACATTTATTTATTTAGCTGATAAAAATAGAGTGGTGTTACTTGATGGAATAAGTTTACAAGAATGCTATATAAATGCTGTGATGATTCAGGTATGCAAAGAACGTCAAAAATAACATATAAATATATTTATAATCAAGCACAAACCATTGATATATTTTCATTAAAATGTTCATTAAAATGTTGTGTAAATTATAGTTTTAACATTTAACTAATTTACATTCGTGGTTTTAATAATTAACAGGTAATGTTTATTTTTTAACATTTACAACATAGCAACAGTAAAGCAAATAAAACACAAAAACACATAAAATTATCTGCATTGCAACACAGGGATACAGAAAAGAAATACTTTATTATGCAACACAATTGCCTTTACCAAATACGATTCCTCGATTCTGGTGTATGATCTGGCGGTACAAAATACCAGCTATAGTAGTCCTTGAAACCGACAGCAGTTGCAAGGCAAGTGGGATTATTATTTTTACATATTTAGTCACACTTGTAGACAAAAACGTTTCTGTGTTTATTGTTCCAAATTGACAAATTGCCAAATAAAAGTAAGACGTAACTTCTACAACTTCTACAGTGGTATCCGGAGAAAGGAGAGGCATTATTTCAAGGAGAATACGAAATTCAGACAGTGGAGACAACTGAAACGACCGGATTTTACGCATACACCATTGAGATCAGTCAGCGCACTGCTGCCTCGGAATACTACAACATGGTGTCAGAACAGGTCACGTGACTTTATGGCACAACATATGCCACTATAGAAAAGTTCTGACTAAATATAAACCTCCTCATAAGACAAGTTTTGAATCTCTGAAATATAAAATTCCACTTCATTAGTACTGAATTTTTAACTTAAGTCGTGTTTTGCAGGGTCATAAAAGGATAACATTGCTTCTTGCTCTAAAACGAGAAGTGGCAGATATTTATGGTTCTGAGATAATCAATTTACATCGCGAACTTCTGGAACTATTACGGAAAGTGGAACAATCTTCAGTTGCAGTATTGTGCAGGTGAAGTCTAAGTTATGCATCTACATGAATGAGCATAAAATATATAATCTTAAACTCAGGTTTTAAAAGAAGGAAAAATAGTCAATCAGTAAATTCAGATCGTGATGTGTTATGACGTATCCTTTTCTCAAGAGTTTTCTATTTTATTTGTCACATATTTTTATTCAATATCTCGTATATTAATTGAAGCTCTAGAAAAAATTGCTCATGACTGCTGCCATGCTACTGACTAAAGCAAAATCAGATATACAGTGCTGACTGAGACAAATATTTTAAAGATATTTAGTATCAATGGTTATAACATGAATTTTTATATATTTTAAAATTATAAATTTAGGAATGGCGCACATCTGTCTGGCTTATACATAGCTTGCTGCATACTTTTTGATATGGTTATTGCTGAGCAAGAATTTGATGTGTTTCAAGTGGTGCAAAAAATCAGGCATATAAGACCGCAATTTGTTGCCTCACTGGTAAAATATATAACCTTATGTAACTCATAAACTATAGAAGAGCATTTTTAGAACAGTTTTGAAATAAAGTATAACAGTTAAGCTATGTGGCAACTGAAGTGACAGGATTCTCTTGACATGCGACCGCCCCGAACTCCCTCCTCCAAACCCGCAAATAACGCATTATAAAATAAGTTGTATACCGCATTATAATATACCTGATGCCAAATGTTTTAAAATAACAATCAAAGTATAGTCAATTATTCTTTTCAAATTGTATACATACTTTATAAAGTGACGTATCTTTATCTTTGTAGGAACAATATAAGCAACTTTACGAAATTGTGAAAGAATTTGCAGCCGGAGAATAAAACATATACTAAGGACCATTGAAGAGACCCCTAGACATATTGTACACCTAGCGTCTTTGCTGAGAGAAAAGACAAAGAAAGTGCCCCACTAAGTTGGTTGAATTTGCACATGAATTTGCTAAAAGAACTGAGAGTTTAGTCGCACGCACATGAAAATCATAGAAATCAATGTAAAATACATGTTAGATTTTGTCTACATAAATGCGTCTTTTTCAAAGAATATTATCTGTGTTTTAGTTACCATGCTGAATGTAAAAGAAGATTTTTTAGCTTATTTAATAACCTTTAGTAATATTATTTTATTTAGTATTTTACAGCAATTTAAGAGAAGAGTTTTAATATTGTATCACAGCAAGAATTACATAAATATGTTAGTTCTAGTAACATACCTGCTAAATAATGAATCTTCCAGGTTAACTTTCTTGTGCAATACAATTTAAACAATGTTGTAGAATCTGTTGCATTTTTGCAATGTTCTCACAATGGCTGTTTTTGACTGTACAACAATTAGGTCCATAAAAAAGTAAAATAATTTTAAAGGTTAATTTAAAATTACATTACTGGACCTAATTTTTTTAGGTTCATAAAAAAGTAATGTAATTTGAAAGGTTAATTTATGTTGATGTTAATTTTTGGTATGTTTATTTCCAATCTGTCCAATGTTTATTTCCAATTTTCCGAGCAATTGCCTTAAAAATTGATGTTCACAAAGCATTTTGGCATCAAAATATCACGACAACATGACAATTACTTAAAAAACAAGAGAATAACAGCAGAGTGACCATACATTATAGTTGGAGAGGTCAAATTTAAAGTGTAAATTTAAGTTTATTGCACTAACAGTTCTATAGATAATGTGTGTTTTACTATTTAGCAGAATTATACCTCTAAAATGCATGTTCCTTGTATTCAATTTAATCTGTATCAAACATGTCTCATGCATATTTTACATCAATTCATCAAGCATAGTATGCTGAATATGTATATATATTAAATGTGCTTAACATGCCAGACTTGCGGTTTAAGAACATTTGATGCACAGCAATTAATGTACAACGGCTGAACAAAACATTTTGAGATCAAAATGGTGTGGATTTCAAATTTTTAACTTACGTTGAGCAGTATCTGTAGTTTTCTTAAATAGAAACGTAAGCTAGTATTCACTTGTATACCTCAGTTTCAAATGGAATAAAGGTTTTCCTTTATCTCAGTGTTTTTTGTATATTTTATGAAACTTACCGATCGCAGATTTTTCCTTTTAGCATTTGCCTCACATACTCCTGTTTACACATTTACAACTGAAGCCAGAAAAGTCGCACTTCCGTTTGAAATTATAAAACTGCGGCAAGTAAAATTGCTTCATTTCAAAAGATTTAAAATAGCAGGCTTTCTTTATTTTCTTACAAGCATCAAAATATTACCAATTTTTGCAGCTAGAGCAGAGTTAAAGCAACTGGTTTTGTAAACAGTCACAGAGTGGCCGTACAAATTGTACTGCTATATATACGTTATCTTTATCGTTTCTCGCGTCCTGACAGAATTTAATGAACAGTGGGGTTTTGACAAAATATCAATTGCAATATTTGAAAATCTTTGAAAAACTGAATGCATTTTGTCTATCATTTACGTGGTAAAGTTATATTGTCAATAATTGATATTTATCAAAATATTTATTATTATCATTGTTGTTATTATTATTATTATTATTATTATTATTACTATTATTATTACTTGTAAGTTTTACTGTCGTAAAAATAAAATTACTTCACCAACAAAACAAGAAATACCAAAGATATTGACATAAAATTGCAGAGAGATTAAATGGGATTTTTACTCCATTTTTGTTGAATGCTGATTTACAGACAAGAAATAAAGCAATGCAATTCCAGATTGTCGTCCATGTATTTGCACCGTTTCAATGCAATTAAAACAGCCTACGGACAATAATCTTTTACTTCAACTGGAAAAATTTGCATTCACTAGCAGACCAATTGCCCTGAACACAAAGTCTGTCTTCATTTTGTTGTAATAGGCATCACGTCAACAATTCGTACGTTAATACAATCCCTGTAACTATAAGTTGGTAGATCAATATACGAGACAAATTCTTGCGAAATGGGTTACTAATGATGTCCTGTAAATGTTTAATCTATTTTTTCTATTTTCTATTCACGATAGTTACAACTGATCTAAAATAAAGGAAGTTAACAGGACTGCGTTTAATACATATATACTGACACTTCATGAGGACTGGGGGTGGGGGTAAGATGCAGGGAGCAGCACTCAGGTATACATTGGTTACCATACTTGTGTCAGGACTTTTGAAAACAACAACCAAACCGCCTACTGCCGATTGTAAATCATACCCCGTTTTTAACCATACGCAGGTAATCCTGTAAATTTCACCCCCTAAACGCTAAATAACATATTTAAAAAGAAACATAAAATTTATTTGAAAAACATAAAAAAACTCTTATAAAAATTGTGTATGCGCAAGGTCTGAGATCTCTTTTTGTGTTTTGTTTTTATTTTGGATGCTCTTAATTATATTACAGCCAATAAAATTCATTCAAATCTACGAAAAATTTCGATTTGACTACTATGTCTGAGATACCAATAGGTATCGTTACGCATTTTCTAGTAATACACTTAGAAGCTGTAGCTGTAGCGAAAATAAAAGCACAAGTACCTTACAAGAAAAATGTCAAAAAAATTTAAAATCCAGTTCTTGCATCACTATATGGAGTGGATTAGTCTTATCTTATCAACTAACCATTTCACGGGAAGATAATCTGCCAGTAGCTGTATATTTTATCTTCTAAATCCTAGGCTACATTGAATCAAACTACATTGTGTATTTGTGGGCAATGATACTGTTGGTCGGGTTAAAATGAAACATAATGAACTGCGGGCACTATGATGTGCCTCTACCAGAATCTGGAACTGTCGTCAGGATTAGGTTGTTCCAAAGCATTGAGCTCAAAAGTAATTTTATTGGGTTACGTTAATCGAAGAGGGCGAAGTCTAAGTCACGACATCAGTCGTTTCACCAAAAAACTCTCAAGTGTGTTGATAAACCGGAGCAAAAGTGTAACCAAGAGAAAAACTATCCAAAGGCAATGCTTTGCGCTAATTAAGAAATTTGGAGCTTTTTTAGCCCGTGGGAGGAGGGCTGCTGTGGAAAAGAATAAGGCCTAAAAGTTAAAACAGACTACCACAGAAAGAATCTTATACTGAAGAGCAACACCACGCCCAGTTACTTTTTAGGCGTCGCCCTCTGGGTGCGCTCGAAACATGGCCCAGGAACTCCTAGACGAGAAAGCCCCATTAAAAATATGAGTAGTGGTGTTTTAGCGGCGTGTTCTCCCAAGAAAACTAAAGACTAGAAGATGTGAGCTATGATAGAGCTATTGTTTTTGAAAGAATTCTCACAGACTTGTACTGCTCCTGCTTCTATGTGTCCGCAAATCAGAAAAACTGCAAGTGTCTGTTTTTTACAATAGGTGATAATTCCCATTACAAACTGAGACTTCCGTTGAGCATAAGCAACCTGGTGTTTGTTTACAATTGTAAGGCATATCCTTAAGATAATTATAAACTTAAGCATATGTTTGTGTTTCAAGATTTGAAGAGTAAAGAAAGCGCTGTATCCGTCTCCACCTCGTAACCCATATCTCAACAAGGCATGACATCATCTAGGCGGTTTTAATGACAACTGAAAAGCAATAGTGTTTGATAACTTCTACGGAAAGGACCAGAAATGGAAGGGGTTAGAAAAGATTGATAACATTAGAATCCGGGGGTGATATGGTTATAAAATAAACAAATAACGGTCAAGCAATACAATACCAGTTTCTGCTCAATTCGTTTTGGGAATCTAGGCGTAAGGATCTTGCTAGTTCTCCCTTACTAGCAGATGATACAGTGTACCTATATTACATCTGATGGCATGGGAAGTTCCTATATGAGCCCTATTGAGAACAACTTGATGAATTGGTGCGGGAAAAATCTAAACCCACTCAGCGTTTTCCAATGGGCAGTGGATTATCTGCAACAAGAGCGTCAGCTGAAGCCGTAATATTTGATACATACAGGCAAGCACTGCCAGTTATTCTGGATCCAGCTTTACGTTATAACTATTGTCGTGTCTTTTGTGAATAACTCCACGGGGAGTGGAATCAGATTATTCCTAAACCCTTCGCTTCCTTTTTTGGCAAAACTGACATTACCGATAAGGGTATAGAAAATTTTTATAAGACAGGACTACAGAATATTCCAATACTGTTATTTTATGGTTTTTCATATGACTGTCAAAGTTGACAATTTAACCTTATGTAGTCAAAGATAATTTAGCATTGAGTGCAATACAGATATTGATACTTTTTCGGGCTTTTGATTTTCAAACTAAAACAAAACCACCCCCCATTTTTTGCTAAAATGTCAGTACAAACGAGGCTTCTGTAGTCACACAACGCAAAATAGACTATCTCAAAACTTGAGCAGTCTTTGAGCAATTGTTCTTCTTCGTTTTTATCGAATTTGTTATCTATCTCGCTTTTGATGTGAAATCTGATCATATAAAATCAATGACTGACACTCAATTTTTTCCTCCCCCAACGCGCTCGTTGCCTATTCTTTTACTCATCCGCCTTGGTATGTTTCTGCAAAAGCTCTTGAATCTTTATCTTAAGCCCATAGGTCGGCATTATTATTTCATGTGCTAACGTCCTTTATTTATTAGTTTATTTTTGATTAATGTGTGTAATGTACACTATAAATTCCACCCACCCCCTTGCTTCCACCCCCAAAATCAGATGGGAGAGTAACTTAGGGCCAAAAGCAGTTGACGAGGAGTACCAGTTTTGTTAAAAAGGCCAGTTAACTTTCTTCCAGTATGCCTCGTTTCAATCTTCCCACAAGAAGAGATGCTTTCGGAGCTGCATAAACACAAATACGGTGACTCACAAATTGTGCACACACACACAAACTGCTTAATGCAAGTGTTTGATCAACGATTATATATCCTCATTTACCTACAAACATATATTTTACTTCGCAAATTAATTAAATATGATATTTATCAATTTAACTACAAACATATATTTTACTTCGCAAATTAAATATGATATTTATCAATTCTTGTCAAAACCTTAAAAACTTGTTGCTCTGTTTCGGAGGTCTTTTTAACAAAGTCAGCTACGACCATGGTTACTGTTATATACATTAATGCATCCACCACTCACTGGAATATTGTACTTAAAAGTGAAAAGTGAAAAAAAGTATAACAAAAGATGTTAGAGGATGTGAAAGCCGAAAATACGGAAAGTGTGGTAGTGGTAATGAATGCAAAAAGTAAAATAATAAGTGACCGAGCTTTTAATAGATCTCTGCCAGGATAGATCTGGGCTTTATCTTGCCATAGTGTATTCCAATAAATTGCTAGCTCTATACATTTTAGGTCGTTCCAACCCAGCTAAAACTTGCATTTGCGCACTAGCAGATGATAAAGTCACAAAGTGTATATTTCAATGTTTTCTTGCGAAAATGGGTAATCTTCTCTGTGCTACTAGCTTTCAATCCCTCACCGGAAATAAGAATGGAAATGAGAAAAGAATGGTGAGTGACATTGCATCCCTAAAACGCTTTACATGGTTCAGTCCATATTAGTAAAAGAAAAACTGTTTTAGTCATTTCTTTATTCTATCTTAGTATTGCGTCACTGGCAAGCTATGTCACTCTCAGGAATGGTTATAACTTTTTCTCAGAACCAACTTCATCCTTTTTAGGCTAGAATCCATGTCAAGGCCATCCGATGCTGCCAAGTGTGTTAATGTTGGGGTCGCAGTTAATATAATCGTGAGCTATTATTGCCACCCTATTTCTAATTATCAGTTTTTTTAGTGTAAACTACATTATTTTTCATTAGAGACCTAAAGACGGGTTTCTCTGATTTTACTTGTTTTCTTTATTTCTGACTGCCTTCGAGTTTTATTAGTTAATTTTATTTTATTTATGTTTATTTATGTGACATCAGCCATAGCAAGATGTATGTGTCTACCTTCCGCGTTGATGTCAACCAATACGAATTTGATGCTCTTTGACGCGTTGAAACTGCCACGATGTCAACGTAGAAACAAAACACGTTGAAATCAATTGTTTTGAATACTACATGCACCTTTAGCGCGTCTTAATCAATTGTTGCGAATTCCACATGCAAGTTTCCTAAGTTTATAGCGATATCCAAGATAAATCATGTGGACTTCGTACAAGATTAGGGTCAAAATGTTATGTTCTTCGTTTTTTTAAACGTTTTCTTAAAATATGCTTTTTGCTATAATTTGACATTGGGCAAAACAATCAAGGTCATAAACATTGTGGATTTTCGCAGCTCTCATTGCATTTAGTTCAGGCAGCATTTCACTTCCCTGCCAAAATCGTGATGGATAGGTCGTCTGAAGACTACTCAAGCCTACTTAAAAAGAAACGAATGTGTGAAACAGGAGAACATGTGGTACGCATGCCCTATTGCGAATGAATATTTTGAAGTGATGAAATTTCTCTTACTCTAGGAATGATATTGAGTAAGGAGTAAAATTGGAACAAATTAACTCTCTCACATTTTCAAAATTTGCATGCGCCAAAGAAAACACACAGGGAACATTTCTGCACCGATCTTACGTCGATCTGTAGACCCGACAAAATTTCAACATTAAATCTGGTTGTAATTTGGTTGTGATTTGCCTGGACCATAGATCGTCGTCTCATTCACGTCTCTCGCACAAGGTTGAATAAATGTTGAACATTTCTTTTGGTTGCACCTCAAACTACGCTTCCCCTACGCATAGTCAAAGTCTTCAGCGTTGAATAAACTTCCAGATATCGACATTGTATAAACAACATCATCATTTTATCACTCACCAAAAAATGGCAGTCATGACAGGCCCCTTTGAAAATCGGTAAAAAATGTTGAAAATATGAAAACGTAAGCAGCGCTTTGAAAAAATAAAATCGGTGAAGGATTGGCTATGTCAGTTTATGGTTATCAATATCGAAATAATAATTCTAGGCATGTTTCCCGATGTTCACCCGACCTCTGTCCAACTTTCTAACCAACTTTTGAACAAGAACGTTGATTTGGCTTGAATAATCGAAAAAAATCCTATGCTTATCCGACGTTTGGTCATAATCCAAGGTATATCAAACGTCACATGTCTATTAGAACATCTTCTCAGCAAATATTCTCACGTCGATGCAAGGCCTATTTGAAGGTGCTACATTGACCCAGTTGCAACATCAGACCAAATTGTGATTTGTGACTTGTCATGAACATGGAATAACGTCTATCAAATGACTTTTACACAACGGAGATTAAATATTAGATAAACAACATTGTTTAGACGTTGCTTTTGATCGCAAACAAATCCCCATTTCTCTCGTATCAGATCAATGTCTTTGGTACAATGTTGTATAGACGTCGTGGTCATAGCCAGACAACAACCTCACCCTTGGAAACTAGCCACAAAATGAGTACATACACAGCCATTGAATTTCTGGAGCTCGCATGTTCACTCACATATTTTGAAAAAATATTCATGAAAGTTGACCAGAGGTTGAGTGTATGAAGTATTTTCAGGGGGAGGGAGTTGGCCATGAAACTGAATAATTATTGCCATCTTGATGGCGATATTACCTCAATATTTTCCAACCTTGGTCACTTGACGTTTATTCGACTTCCATTGGCAACCTTTCACAACGTTGGGTAATTGACGTCTCTGTAGATGGACATATTTTCTACTTCCACAGTCAACCGAAAAGCCGACGTTGGTTGAACGTCGGGTGCGGCGTATATCCAACATTGATCCAATGTTGACGTTAGAGAAAAGAGCTGTTTGGGTTCATAATTATACACAACTTGCTTATGATGCGTCTGTTGGAAAATGAGCCAAAAGACCTCGAAGGAAGTTTTTATGGTCGCTAAAATTCAAAACAGTGCGTATTTTACGGCTATCAAAAGGTTACTAAATTATACCTCGACGTTTCAGTGCCCAGTAAATATTGTGACGTTGAAGTAACCTTCGATAGACGTCGTACCCGACGTCGGATCAAAGCAGGAGTTTGGTTGATTAACATCATTGGGATGTGTCACTTGCTTTGACCCCAATAACGAACATTATTCTGAAATCTATACAACGGCAACTTTCCTGGGTTTATTCAACGTATACATCCGACATTGATCAATTACTCTGGTATAAGGTGTTAAGAGTTATGCGTCAGGCAATAAATGAAGCAATGTAAAACACCCCCTGTAACAATACAAAAAAAAAAAGTTGTATAAGTTTTGAACTTAATTGTCATTTTTGTTGTTGCACCTGGGTCATTACCGAAATAAGAACACTGCCTGTGTGTGAAGGATTAACTTAGAAACATCAGTTTTGATCACTTTCCTGTAGCTTGATCAAACTCAGAAAATGCAATTCAATTTATTGCATTTAGATGTCTTTGTAAAAAGTAGCAAAAATGTAAAATTTATGCACGTCTGAGGTGGATTTATCTTGAGACATTGGTAGAAGTCACAGATAGGATTTGCGCGGAAATGCTATTAACATAATTGCAATAAAGTATGAAACTGCTCCCATGTTTGATCAAGACATATATTGTTAATTATAACAAGATTGTCCATGGATGATGCCTAGCTCACGAATGCTAATGTCAAGAGTTATGACATAAAGGTGTACCTGTAACCAAAATTTCAAGACAGTGAGGCTATGTACCTGCCATCAGCCAAGATTTCAAAATCAAATTGTTTCTCGCAAATATATCCGCTAATTTTTGGCGAATCACCAAAAAACGTTAGCATTTAAATCCTAGGAGATTCATAAAAATAAGGTTTTAGGCTAATATATTTGCCATTTTCAAATGATTCACAAAAAGGGTAATAGCCAGGTGGAAAATGAGCCAAAAGACCTCGAAGGAAGTTTTTATGGTCGCTAAAATTCAAAACAGTGCGTATTTTACGGCTATCAAAAGGTTACTAAATTATACCTCGACGTTTCAGTGCCCAGTAAATATTGTGACGTTGAAGTAACCTTCGATAGACGTCGTACCCGACGTCGGATCAAAGCAGGAGTTTGGTTGATTAACATCATTGGGATGTGTCACTTGCTTTGACCCCAATAACGAACATTATTCTGAAATCTATACAACGGCAACTTTCCTGGGTTTATTCAACGTATACATCCGACATTGATCAATTACTCTGGTATAAGGTGTTAAGAGTTATGCGTCAGGCAATAAATGAAGCAATGTAAAACACCCCCTGTAACAATACAAAAAAAAAAAGTTGTATAAGTTTTGAACTTAATTGTCATTTTTGTTGTTGCACCTGGGTCATTACCGAAATAAGAACACTGCCTGTGTGTGAAGGATTAACTTAGAAACATCAGTTTTGATCACTTTCCTGTAGCTTGATCAAACTCAGAAAATGCAATTCAATTTATTGCATTTAGATGTCTTTGTAAAAAGTAGCAAAAATGTAAAATTTATGCACGTCTGAGGTGGATTTATCTTGAGACATTGGTAGAAGTCACAGATAGGATTTGCGCGGAAATGCTATTAACATAATTGCAATAAAGTATGAAACTGCTCCCATGTTTGATCAAGACATATATTGTTAATTATAACAAGATTGTCCATGGATGATGCCTAGCTCACGAATGCTAATGTCAAGAGTTATGACATAAAGGTGTACCTGTAACCAAAATTTCAAGACAGTGAGGCTATGTACCTGCCATCAGCCAAGATTTCAAAATCAAATTGTTTCTCGCAAATATATCCGCTAATTTTTGGCGAATCACCAAAAAACGTTAGCATTTAAATCCTAGGAGATTCATAAAAATAAGGTTTTAGGCTAATATATTTGCCATTTTCAAATGATTCACAAAAAGGGTAATAGCCAGGTGGATACCAAAGCTGCTACTTTTAATCATAATTTCAAGTGATACGTGCCAAATACCTGGAGACAAAAATTTTGTCGAATCACCAAAACAAAAAAGCCATAGCCAGATAGGTACTAATTTCCGCTTCCATAACTCAAAATTTTAAGAAGGTAAAATTATATCTCCAGCGTTACTACGATTATAGCAAGAACTGGTTTATCGCAAATATTTTCGCATTATTTTTTGAATTACTAAAACAGTAATAACCAGGCAAGTGTCAATGATAACTATCCTTAACCAAAATTTCAAGACAGTAAGGCCATTTCTGTGATGTGACTTAAGATTTTACACATAGTTTTTGGTTTTTCGCCAATATTTCCGCCAATTTATGGCCAATCACAAAAAAGTAATGGCCGCGAACGCAGTAATACCTGCTGCCTGTACTTAACTTCAAGACAGTATGGCAATTTTAGCCAATGTTTGGCCATCGCAGACCTGTAATAGATAGGAAGATCGAATTGAACATTGTAGTCAGTATGACTAGTTTCCCGGTGAGAGTTAAGGTTTTACGAAAACAATTTGGTTTAGCTGACTGGCTAGAAGTTTCGCTCTCCATCTACTGCTCTGTGCTTATACAACAAGGAGAGACCAGTATTTTGGTCAATTTTTGGCAAATCCTCATAAAAGCAATATCCAGGTGGACAGTTATTCACCCTACCTTCCATCATATTTTTAAAACCTTTCCAAAAAAAATCCCAGGAGAAGATAAATTTCAAAAAAATTGGTTTTTGGCCAATATTCCGCCAATTTTTGGCAAATAGCCAAAAAATAAGTAGGTACTTATGTCCCCTACCATTGATAAAAACTTTTAAGACATTGAGTTTAAAAACCTAGGAAGAGATACAATTTTTCAATTTAAAATCATACGTAAGCACATTCGCAGATACTTTGAATAACTGCCATAGCCCTTGCTTCTGTAGAAGATGGGGCTAAAACATTTTTAACACTTTATCATCTCCAATTTCCTTAAAGTAAACAAATTATATAAAAAGGTAGTAACACGTTGTATGCCTTTAATCTGTGTGATAGTTGGACCGAAATTTACGACACAAACATTATTTCATGCTTTCTCCTCTAGCACAATTACAAAACGGCAAAGGCCATTGTAGCTGAATAACGAATTACTGTCAATTAGGCTTTTCATGCTTTGCTTAAAAATTTTGAAGGCGTACAGATCAGACGACTGTACACAAGGTGACTTATTAAGCTAAACAGATCGGTTTAATTTAAGCAATAAAAGCACAGCATTTATTTGATATATTTATTTCTCTTTTCATGTCTGCAATATCGTTGTTATGTTATTTTTTCAGTATTTATAAATGTTATTTTGGACGTCAAAGGCACGAAAGACATTTTGTCATATGCAAATGGTTGACATAAGATGAATAACACTATAACTTACCAGGTCATCAGTTCGTATAGAAAATGTGCAACATTTATAGCTTGTAAATCAAGAGGAATCAATGACGTCTCAATAAAGACTTTTCTTATTCTTTCTTTACTACATTGTCACAAATGTGACTGAATGCGTTATTTTCATTCTCTTTTTCAAAAATGATTCAGTTTTGACGATCTTGGATATATTCCTTCAAACTCGATGAAAATCAACATATCTTGGTTTTATCTTCATTATGAATTGAGTATTTACTTTTCCATGTGTATCTTGCAGGTCTTGTAAAATTATAAATCAAATACAATAGAAATACAACATGAATCTTCCGTGTATTATACATTCCTTTGCAGCTTATGAAAACATTTAAAATTTTTCCACAATGAATCGGTTTGCTTGCACTTTTGCATCAAGCGAAAACAGCCTTCTGGTATTATTATTTCCGATGTTGAAGCTTTATCTCCCACATTTCAAAAAAGGCATTGAACCTACTGAGGGTTATATGAACATTTGACTGGGGAGCATACAAGCAAATTAAACTTCTGCAATATAGAACGCTTATAAGATCGGGATTAGTCGATAACGACAGTGTCTATGGCTTAGCTCGTTCAACGTACGCAAAAATGCTTGTTTCCATACAAAATCAAGCTTTACGGTTATGCATCAGGCTTAGTTTGTCTGTAGAGACAAATGAATGCCGTCTGAGTGTTTGAAGATTAAAACTTGTAATATACAATAAAATATATGCGATATTACACCAAGGAAACAATCATTGCAAGAGATCTTTCAAGGTTAAGATTAAAATCGTAATGCTGACCCTTATTTTTGTGACAGAGTTAAATCATATCTCGCGGAAACGGATATGATCTTTGAGTTTATCCTAGACTATAGGGTTCTCAGTCGTTCTGATTGGAAACTTGCCAAACAGTGTGCTTTAAAACATTCTTAATTCTTAGCAAAAAAAGACAACAATTGCCAAACAAATTTTCCCGAGCTTTAAGAGTGCAAAGATCATACAATGTAAAGCCAATGGATTGGCCGTGCTAATCTTTATGATAAAAAAGAAGCTTCGGGTGGTACAATATTCTAAAAATACGGCTTCCCAGTTGTCATTTTGTGTGACTCTTACATTTAGTCATTCAGATCATAAAGATTATCCGCTACAAAAAATTCATGGTTTGGGTGGATTCTATGTCAGCACTACAAGCAATATCATACTGTCGAATCCAAGAGCTTGTAGAAAGACATGATCTTTTTTGTTTCCAAGCCATGCAGGAACTCGAGGGAGCATGGTAGCTGATAGATTTGCAAAGGAAACGCTTAATGAAAACTGCTGTGACTTGCTTATTCAGTCTTTAGACTTCACGTATCATATTCAAGGCATAAAGGATCTTTGGCAATTACATTCTAAAGAACACATAAATAACAAACTACTTGAAATCAAACCTGTCGTTGCATGTAAACTAACGGCCCCAACCTAAATGTTACAATATAGGACAAACAGGGCATGGCAGTTACAGACATCTTTGAAGAGGCGAATCTGAATGCACCAAGTGTCAGGAAGCGGCATAGAGTTAAACACTGTCGTTTTATAGCCAGTACTGGTCAAAAGCAGTACTGACACATCATAAAAAGTAATGAGTCGGTCGTGTTGTTAAATTAGATAGCTAATCAGCAGCTTATTCTACAGCTTAAATTAAAACTTATTTGACGTTTCGTTGGTTCTACATTTGAACTCGCTTAATTATATATACCAATACTTACAAATAGGGAACGGAAATATATGTTTCTCCAACTAATTGCATTGCTGTTGCCAATGCAGATTTACTATTACTGCCTACAAGTCTTCATCTGAACTAATCGATTGCATGTCGTCAACACCTGTGTGACACCACTCATGCAGAAGTAAATAGTCTAATCTCTAGTTATTAGAATGCACTGAAGAACATTGATGACATGTTACATGAAAACCTTAATCGATATCGCCAGTTTTAGAAAAAAATTGTACAAAATTCTAGTGTACTAGCGTTCTGTTAAAATAACTGCACGCAATGTTATTATTAATCGGAGTAGATAGCAACCATTGAAACACTTCTATAATATGAATTAAATGGCGTCAACATGAAAATTACAGTGCCTTGCGTCACAACTATGTCAGTTACATCAATGTGAATGATGTCACTATTTACAAGTTTCATTAACGCATAACTGTCACAGGGCAATACTTCCTATAAAAATAGTGTATCGAAGTGTACTGAATAGAACATTTATCATTTCAAGGAAAAGTGAGTCCAGATAATACACATAGCGTCATAAATGCTGGTGACTTAGCTGGCCACACCATACGTTCTATTCCATATTGGTTCAGGTATTGGTAATCAACACCGACCTGTGTGAACGAGCGTTGTCGTCGACCAACACAAACGACCGGCGCCAGCTGTCTCTGCTAAGGACCGTTCATGGTGCTGCAGGATTTCGTCTCGGTATCATCGAGCTGTCAGCGAACCATCAACAATCACCAGCTCAGATTTTAAATTGCTGGTAATGGCACCCCATACCATGACTGACCTGCTACCGTACAGTTCTTGGCGCCTAAGAAACCTTTGATCTCATCGACTTTCATCACGTCTTCGTCCCACATTTGGTGCACGGTTACCAGGATGCAGGTAAAAACGAGCCTTGGCAGCATGGAGACGTCGGCTCCATTAGGCCCTAGTCCAGTTAAGTTTTTTTCTCTCAACATGCTCGTTGGGCGTCTCTATGGCACTGTCCCAGGAACGGTTTTCTGGCAGCAATCCTGGACCTTATCTCATCAGCATGAAGTCTTCTTACGATTGTGGTGGTCACACTGACTGCTCTTGCGCCAGCTCCTCTGGTGGTGATGAACTGACGGCGAATGGCATTAGCTGAAAAATGGGTCAGCATGGGTCATGACGAGTCGGATGGGTCAGTATGGGACAAGATGGCCAGGAAGGACAAGATGAGTCAGTACGGGCAGTGATGGTTTTAAAGGTGCCAAGATGTGTAATTTTGGGTCAGGATGAACAGTGATTAGCCGGATGGGTCAAGAAGGGCCATAATGGGTAAAGACGGGCCAGATGGGTAAAGATGGGTCAAGGCGGGACAACATAACACAAAATGGGACATGATGGCACAGAGTTAAAATGGACCATATGGGTCAAGATAGGCCATATGGGTCGAGATGGGTCAAAGTGGGTCACATGGGTCAAAATCGACCACATGAGTCAAGATGGATTAAAATGGCCACATGGGCCAAAGTGAGCCATGACGGGCAGCGACGGGCTGAGTTGGCCAAAAATTTGTTTTATGGGTCAACATGGGCCATAATGGGTAAAGCTTGGCCATGATGAGACAAGATGAACCATGATGGGTTGGATTGGGCCATGGTGAGCAGGATTGAAAAAGGAGTCATTTTTGGATCAAGACGGACCAGCTTTGGTCTACAAGATTAAATCTGCCCATCTCAGCCCTTAACGCGGGCAAATTTGGCCATCTGAACAGGTATGCCCATAATGTGCTATGTTGTTCCATGTGTCCATTTTTACTCATTTCGGCCCATGTTACCCATTTTTACCTATGTCGGCCCATCTGAGACATGTGCTCATCTTGTCCCATCTCGGCCCGTCTTGTATTATCTTGTACCATCTGCACCCTTCATGATCCATCTCAATCTACAATGGTCTATGTTCACCCATTTGGCCCAACTATACCATCACGGCCCATTATTATCCGCCTGACTCATTATGACCCATTATGACTCATCTGGGCCACCGTGACACATCGTGGACCATCTCGTCACATCACGGCCCAACTTGACTAATGGCGTTATATGCTCACCCATTCCGCCCATCTTGGTCCATCATGGCTTTCCTTGATCCTGACCCATCTCATTGCATCCCATCCCATGGACCTAATGAGCGATCCTAATGAACTTCATTCCATTGTACTAAATTTTACTGAACTTCAGTGGACTTCACTCAAATTCACTGAACTTCACACGTGCACACACGCAAGCACTGAAAAACTCCCACGCACACGTGCTACCCTAAATCGAACACGCACACGCACCAAAAGAAATGTAAGTACCCTGTAACGCACCCGTTTGGAAGCGATTTTGGTTAACTGTATGCGTTATCAGCTGGTCTTCCCTTCCTGTTGTGACTCGTAGTCTTCCTGACCGTGGGAAATCGGTAACGTCGTGTGTCAGCTGGAACTTCTACCGTAGACAAGTGACTGTCGACTTTGCAACTACAAAGCGTCGTGCAATCGTTGCTGCTGTCTGACCCGGTACGTCAAACTTACCAATAATTTATGCTCTTTGCACGTTAGACAACCTCGGTATTTTGAACTTGCTTGACAGAAGTGAACTTGCTTTATGGAGGGCAAATTAATATGGATATACAAAGGATGCCCAGTTTCAACTGGGTACTCTGGAACCGAGGTATTGCTGGTTGACAAATTAGTACTGGTGTACAACGCAATGTGGCTTGTGTAGTGACATTTCTTGTTACAGCGTAATGGTACTGAAATCTACAGGCTGCAGTCACACCACATCGCATACATGATATAGCAATTCACAATATACCTGAGAGGTGTTCTGGTGCGTAATTTATGACTCAGTGTGTACTTAGATATTAAGTACTTCTCCTGTCGTCGTCCCATTCTTAAATATGGTAAACTATCACTCGTAAAAGGTTGTTCCCTTGAGTTTCTGTTCTTAATTAAAAACAAATAAAACCTTGTTTTGTTGCTGTTGTATTTGGACACATGAACTCATTCCCTAAACAAGACTTGTTTTTACTAATTTAAAGAAAGGGGCATCTCTTTCTCATTATTTTTACTACATGTTGTTCGCACACTGAGTGTAGAGTAAATGTTTTAAAATACAAATTAGTGAAAGTAACAAATTGCAAAAAAACCTAAAAATAATAGAGCATTAATCGCTAGGCACATGTATGTGTTGCTCGGTATGCCGTACAATTGTCAGTCATTTTGACTTTTGAGAATTACTCCTAAAAGAACGAAGGAAAGAAAAAATTATGTGCATGTGATTGAAATTAACAAAAACTTTAAATCATCTCCAAATAAGTGTTAAGAGACGCTTACACATATGAATTGTTTAAAAGATTGAATTAGTACAGAGTTTTTGCGGAATTTCTTGGCTGAAACTCAAATTGCGTCTTGATAATTCTTTTACAGCTAGAACGTGATTAATACTAGATTATGTTCTTGCTAGTAAAGATGTCTGACTTCCATGACGATTTATACTAACCTCAAAGAAGCAGAAATACTTCATTGAAAGTGAATATTTCTGGCTCAAATCATAGGAATTATGCATTTATTCATCACTTCAGTGTATTTATAAGAATCTTATCTTTTCAGATTTTGCACATCAAACCAGATACCCAATTCCTCACAAAATATTTTTTTTGTCATAATGCCTCATCGCCATTCAGAGTTTTGTTCATTTTTTTCGTATTAAGGATAAAATTAAGCTACTTGTGAAGAGATTTGATGATATTGAAACAATGATTCACCTCAATTACTACTTCATTTCCAATACTTTCCCACGTGCTTCATTTTATTGATTGTGGAAATTTATTGACAGCGCAATAACCACGAAAATACCCAGATCTGCCACAATATCTGGTAAATTTGCCTGTTACCCCAAAAGTACCTAAATCTTGATGATGACTTTATCTGGAGTCAAGTGATGTGTTTTATTTAGCCTGTGAAATAAAATAAATAAATAAGCATAGTGAAAAATTAACCATTCAATACTGTGTAATAATCTTATCAAATTGAAAATCACAGTAATAAATGGTAGGACTTGAGCTAAAAAATGAACAATTAACTTTGCCTTCAAAATCTAGCTGTAAAATTCGCTGTAAATTTTTTTTCTGACACATAAAAAACTTACATGCTATAGCCGGATTATTTTTATTAATTCCTTGTAATATAAATCTATTGTACAATCATTATTGCTTTTCGTGAATAAATGTCTATTGTGTCATTTTGTGTCAAATATCGATAAGCTTTTACGCTTACAAGAACTAAAATGTAAAATAGAACTAGTGGTCTGCGTCAACAGGAATGTGGTATATAAATCGTTGGTACACGTCAGTTATAAGCATTTAAATGTGATATTTGTTTTCAAATTTCAAAACATAATTTTGTCTTTCCATATGTTTAATGCTCTCATCTTTGTTTTAGCCCTTTACGTAAGGTCCCTTTGAAAGTACAAAAATTCGCATTTAACAGCTCTAAGAATCCATTCCTCTATTTACTTTAAATGTTTTCTATTATTTAAGACATAAAAGTTCAACACTTTGCTGATACTTTTATTCTGAATCTCTAAACTTCCAAACTTGATTTTGATTCCCCTCATCAAGTAAGTTCTCCTTTCATTTTATATAAATCTTTATATCTTTATACCTTTATATCTTTTTATAAATCTTAAGCTTCTTATTTTTGTAGCAATTAAATGTCAATGATTCGCGTAGCGTGTTGTGCTGTAAGTAATTTGGGACGCTGTAGGTGTGCTTTCAGTCAAGCATGCATTCATCTGAAACAAAATCGAACAAACAAAAGAACAAAAGTTCATAATTCTAAGTTAAACAAGTTGTAAGATTACTGTAAATATGTTCTTTTACATAGTGACACTCTCTGTTACAACATAGATATTTGTAGCCTTGAAAAATTTAGGAGTTTATTGAAGCTCGAGGAAATGTAAATTTTCCAGATTGATGACCGTTACTGTTTTTAAATTCTGAACATGAATCAAGTATTTCAAGCAAACAAGTACATTTTATTTCACAAACTGCAGCATTTCTCCTCGTACAGATTTGGTCGTTCCACAGGCCAGTGTGTTGGTAAAGCATTAGACAATTCTCATCTGTGTGTCCACTAGGCTGGTTCACTGACCAATTTGTGTATGTAATATTCAGTTCGCTTGTTTTCCATTTCCACACACCATCGGATGAGTCATATGTAGATCCCAAGTGAACGTTATCGCTTATTTCTGTTTAACAGAACAGATTCATATGTTTACTATAAACTTGGCTGCTGCAAATGGTAAACTAAAGGTAACTTCATGATGAGAGACTAGTTTTTTTCTTTGCTGTAAATCTATGTTCTCTATTTCATATTTCAAAATCAATGCAATGCTCATCATGAGCAATCACAAAAAGTATCAAGAAAAAAATACTGTTTTAGAAATTATTACTATTAATACCATCATTAAATAGTACAGACGAGAGCAGTAAGACATTTAAATATAAGTGATTCCGCAAAATCAAGTACTTAAAAGTCTTTGCACAAGCATTCTAAAACAGAAAATACAAATAAGAATAACTACAAAATTCTCCTGATACGCAGTATGACATATATGGTGTACACAAAAAAGCTACCCTCGGCAACCTGGCGAATTATTTCGTTTTCATATTTATCCTCTATTTCAGCTAGATGGCCTTGTAATGAAACACACGTTTGATGCGCCTTCTCCCAGGTCATAGAATCGCGAAGGCCAGCATAACAACTACCCTTGTACATTCGGATACATTTGAAGAATCCTGTAAATACATAAGACAAATATTTCTTCTTACCTGTAAATTGTTATAATTTAGAATAACAGAATGCTTCATTCTTCTGAAACTTTTTACAAAAAACTAAAAAAACATAAACCGATATTTATAAGATAATGAGGTATGAGCCTGTTGCTATGGTTATTTAGATTAAATGAAGCAAATATTTAAATAGAAGTTAGTAGAAGTTGCGCTATAAAAATATAAGAAATCATTGTTTTGCCGCGGCTGCATGGAGCTAGTACAGTATATTCAATCTAAAATTGCAATTTAAATCTTCCTAGTACCGCAATTCTTATTTTAACCAGAACCAATTTCATCTTGTAAAGAATGTTAGTAATAAGCGAAGTACTTATAACGCGTTGTTGCAAAACGGGAACAGATTATCAGAATTAAACAAATGTGCTGTACAATTTACCTTTCAATTCACAAATCGACTGGCGTTTGTCTTCACATTTGGTATCGTACCAGTTTCCATTGCTCGGTGACAGATGAACACAATATTTTCTAGGATCGCCACTTGGTTCATGCGGCGCCCAGTTTTTATAAGTCAATGCCTTCCCTGATGACCAAATGAATATTGATCTTCCAAATTTATTTTCAAGTCCAATGTTTAAATTTCCCTCAGCTTCATCTGTGTGCATAAGCATAAGCATGCATATTACAATATATATATATATATAACATTACTTTTTGTGCTATTTCTTAAATCTACTCTATGTTTTAGTCAACTACTTATATTTGGCCTAATGTACTCATTTCCAGATAAATTTCAATTATAAAAGGTACGAATGGAGAATTAGCTACAAGAACACGAAACTACAGTCCGTGGGTTTCCAAAGTTGTACTGAAATATATTTCAATGATCATTTAATTTGTGCTCACTATTTATCTTTGTGTCTAATTACAAATAGCTCCCAATGTAAATCACCAAATAAAGTACAAATGTAGATTACTAATGATGAAATTGAATGGCAAAGGCATTTCACCTTGTGCAAGCTGTTGGATCATCTTATTTTCCTGTGAATTACTGATGTCCACGAGATCACCACCTAGGTCACGGCATTTCGTTTTTGCATCGTGCCATTTAAGCTCTTTTTGTATGACAAAGTAGCACGAGTCGCGAAACGTACGCTGGCATGGAACTTGAAGAAATAATTAAATTATTATTATTATAGTAAATAGCTAGTAAAACGCTTAATCTGAAACACCTCTAGGCGCTTAATAGAAAATTAAATCAGAAAATCATACACAAACAGCGCAGAAAATGTGATTTTTTTTAAATGTACAACTGAGACTAGACAAGGAATACTATATGGTTAACTGATCCACAGTCTAGGTGCGTAATTTACAAAAGAACGATCACCAAAACGTTTTCGGGTTATATGTTTCTCTAAGCGATACTGATCCTCAGATTGCAGTGATCGTCGCAGCTTGTGCCAAGAAAGCAACGCCTTGAGATAATCTGGGGATCCATCATGAAAACTATAATGAACTAGAGTTAAGATTTTGAAATCAATCCGTTTTCAATGGCAAGCTAATGTAGCCGCTGGAGAAGTGGACTTGGACTTTCACGTTTCGACGCCTGGAACATTAACTTGGTAGCGGTGTTCTGAACAGGCTGGAGTCTTCGCATTTTACCCTTATTTATGCCACAAATCAAACTGTTTGCGAAATCCAAGCGGAATATTACATATGCTTGAAAGAGTGTTTTTGTAGCATCGGGGGTCAGGAATCGGCAGATACGATTTATGTTCCGTAAGCAATACATGCATACTGTTTCTGTGTCACCCACGTTTAAGGTTATACTTGGAAATTCGAGAAAGTAATCAGGAGAGCCAAAAAGATCAGCTCAATTTTATCGTCATTAAGTTTATGCATATTAGAGAGCAACCAGTGTTTCAGTTCCGCTATGCAACTCTCTAGCGTGTCGAGAGCGTTTTGGGGAAATGGAGGGGTCAATACAAATGTACAGCTGGCTATCATCTGCATAGAAATGGTATAGTATTCCGCACTTCAGCGCGATATCTGCGAGTGGTGTCATATACTTTGTGAAAAGAAGAGGGCCAAGGATCGAGTCTTGCGGAGTAGACCGAACGAGAGGGATACGTCCGAGGATGTCACATGGCTGATTGAAATACACTGAACACGGCAGGTTAAGTACGATTTTATCCATTTAAGGGCAAGATCTCGTATTCCAAGGTGCGTCTGCAGTCAGTCAAACGAGACTGTGTGGTCTATTGTGTCAAAATCAAGCATGGCTAGTGCAACCATTTTTCTGCCATGTAAAACGGACATAATATCACTTCTGTAGAATGAAACATGCGGTAAGCCAATTGATATCTATCTAATAGGAAATGTGAAGCGAGATAAGTATTTATTATGTTGGCGACATGTCGTTCCACTAGAAACGAAGCTGAAAGGGAAGGGACTAATTTTTGAGGATATCGGAATCAAGTGATTTTTTAAGCAGTGGCTTGACCAGTGCTTGTTTTAGTGTTTAGTAGGTACATGTAGAAAATGGGGAAGATATTGCTTTAGCAACCATGTTGGAATCGGATCGAGACTACAACTAGACGATGATGATTTATTTACCAGTAGTTGCACTAGAGAGAAACTGTTTTCTTGCATCATTTCTAAGAAAGTCTACAAATTTTTACTGCTTTTTATGTATTTTACGGTCCCACTGCTTAGTGGATTTTATGTATTTACGTTCTAGTCGACGTCTTGCAATTTTGACTTGTCTCAGGTTTGAATTATTCCATTGAGGACAAATTATTACTTTTTGGTAATTTCTGGAGCATTGCGATTTAGAACGCTCCGCACTTCCGTATTGTAGTTAACAATAATATCCTGAAGGTTATTCGCAGGTACTAACTCTGCTATATCCTTTCCAAAGTCACTAGTATCAATACAGCGTAATTTCCGATAAGTTGTTGTTTTTCTCAACGGCTTTGGGAAATTCAGGTTGAATTCTATCATGAAATGGTTTGATATATCTAACTCCCGAACATTTACAATCATCGATTTACTTACTGGTACAAATACCTTACCTAACAAATGGCTACTTTTGTGATTTGGAACAGCAACTATTTGTCTGAGCGCACATGATTGTAGTAGTAAAAATATCCGTACAACATGCGGATCATCCGGTAAACCGAAGTGAAAATTGAGATTGCCACACAATAAAAAATCATGGTGTTGTGCATAAATGCTAATAACAAAATCCAAAAACTCTTCGAGAAATGAAGCATGAGCATCGGGCTGGTAGATCAAACCAATTTTGATAGATATGTTAACCCAAGCTTAACTTGCTTCAATAGATTTAAAAGTACCAAAAACACAAGTTTTGCTTGATTAACATTTTAGGTATGATCTTTACAAAAATCAACTACGCCTCCTGTTTTACCAGATCAAAGAAGATAAACAAAAGAATGTCCACTCGGTGTTAATTCTGCAATGACAGCTTCGTTATCTGGCTGGACAAGCCATGTTTCAGAAATAAACAATAAATCCAAATTGTTAGGAAGGGCAGAGCCTTATTCCTAACAGTTCTGTATTTTAGTGAACGAGCTTTAGTGTCTTGGTTTTTTTTCACATTTAATCGTTCGATAATTGAATTAACCTGAAACAGCTGATTTGGTTTTATAGGAAAACGTTTTTTTGAATCCTATTTCTTGACCCCTTAGAGCCTCGATGGGTCCGCTTATGGTTTGAAGGGCCCATGCACTTAGTATAACTGGCAACACTGTTATTCAGTCTATTTGAATTATTGTCACATTGTTTCAGTCGAATACTGAAGGACCATTAGTACCATTGATGCTTTTAGACACCAACCGACATGCCGTACATATGAATATATATGAAAGTGAAAAAGTAGCTATCATTCCCATATTGCTGCTCTAACAAAATTGGATTAAATCTTATTCCCATTAACTAAATCCCATACCCATTCCCCGTTCCTGTTAACCGATTACTTAGTAACAAAAGCACTAAAAATACATTTCTTTATTTCCTGCACAAAAAATGTTGTGGAAAAAAATGTTGTGAAAAAGAAGAAAGGGAGAGGAGAATAACATGTGGAGTAACAGTGGGCTATTTGTAAGAGTAAACGCAGTCTTTACAACAAACATATCAATACAAAATAAGTGCAGGTTTTTAAAGGTTCTGTCGAAGTGAAAACTTGCTGACGAATTACATCAAGAGTTAAATTGCAAAAACTTTTTGTCACTTTCTTAGAAATCAATAAATATGCCAAAATAAGTTTTAAATGCGGAATAAATAACGAAAAGCATGCCTGTTGCCTTTAAGGTACTGGCCAAGGAATTTAAGTCGCACCAAGCTGAAAGAAGAAACAAACGCATTTCGATACACTGAACGTACAGTTTATGTGCATTTTCTTTATCTGTTTCTATTTCATAGATCAACAGATTAGCCAAGCGAATGAGGAGAATAGGTTGAATAACTAACGTCTTCTATGATTCGCTGTTTTGTATACTGAAATTTTAAGATCTAAACTGATTTTACTTTTCTTATAATAACAGCAGTTATTGGTTTTTGTAAAAAAACAGACTTTGTTTAATTCCATTGTATCCGAAAAGGCATATACTGTTATCGTTTTTCTTTTCGTAAAAATAAAATTGCAATGAAGCTTAAGCATCGTAAAAGCGTAAATCACATTCATTACGTACCTTCCTTGTGTATGATTTTATAGTCACTGTTCAGAGTTTCTACACGACATGAAATAAGATAAAATCAAACATTTATATGATACGGCGTACATTTTATACAGAAGCCTTAATGTTGTACAAAATGTTTAACGAGGAATTTGATTTCCAATTGATCAGCTGATTCACACTTTCAACACTTGGTGCTTTCCATACCTGCCAGAACATCTGCTATCTTTTTTTACTGCAACATTTTTTGCATTACTTGCCCATGCAGGCAGTGACTGAAAGTCAGTTTCTTTTCTTATAAAATATAAGATATCAGTTGACCTAAATTATTGGGTTCAGTCTGGAGAAAATTAATTCTTGCTTTGGTCTTGCCTTTAGTACCCACAAGAAGCATGGGAGTGTTTAAACACCATTATTATTATTATTTATGTTCTATTTGGTATGTGATTTAGTTCCTTTTCCTTAGAACTGTCATCTCATATAAATGTTTTAAAACCATCGGCTCTGAAGTAGGTATCGATGTATTCGGGCATTCTTGCATTGCAATACCAGAATAATGCAACAACAGTAGAGCGTACCACAATGTCAGATCATTTGACTGATCACTTTATAATTGTACCGGGCACCAAAGTAAAAGAAGACAAATTAAGTCCTGTCGCTAATGTATTTAAATAAAAAGCAGCAAAAAGTAACATGCACGACGATGCACATAATAATAAAACAGGAGGGCATAGGGGTGGGAACAAAGGCCGACTTGATTATGAACAGAAAAATTGGCATCCAAAAAATTACAAACTAAAAGTAGCTTTTTAAAACTGAATATTACCTATTTTGTTCTGCACTGTTTGATCTCTGTCAGCTGAAGGTTAAGGCAACAGAGAACGGTAAAGATACGCTTTCTAAAGCTATTTTTACTTTAGTTTTCAATAAGAATGCAATCGTTTGTAGTTGTCCTCATCCTGCTATATAAATGTGTAATAATTGATATTGCTCTCCGATCTGATTAAATAGTTTTCTAGTCTCATCATTGCTTTTAATCTTACGATACAGTGGTTTTAGCGAATATAAGCAATAGATAATATGAAAATGTCTTGAAAAACAAACTGATGATTTATAAATGTACTCACATGTATCCTCTATCTCTTTCCAAATATCATCTGGAAATCAGAGTTATAGAGAATATAAACATGTGTTTATTTAAATTGGCAAAGAAGAGGGTTCTGGTGAGATTGTCAAAGTTTTACTGTGTATTTTGAGACTATTTGCATAATTTGATCAATAACCACGATTATCATGACAATATCCAATATACTGCAAGCGGCGACGTGATACCTTTGGTTACATATATTCATTTTACCATGCAGGTGCACCCTTCGCAAATAAAGTACAGAACGGTAATACCAACAGCAAGATGAAGCCTGTCTTTTCTCGTGTACTTCTCTGCGTAACTATCTCTTAAGTAGTTTAGTTCGCTGCGGTACCTGGCCAACTCTGAAATTGTAATTAAGTTGAACCACACTGGGTTAAGCATAGGGCTGCTAGTCAAGATTCTCCGTTTTCTCTTTTTTTCCTTTAATGTTGAGCTTTTTGCTTTTAGATGTTTATGTTATATGTTGTAACAAGTAAAATATCATTTGGTAGGAAATTTTATAAACAAGCGTCACATAAATAAATCTGGCAATATCCTATTCAGTTTTTATCAGTAATGTGCAACACATATTTGTGTAAATGTATAACTAATTGGAAACATGTTTTCGCAGATTCAGGTCATTGCTGATTTCATAATTAAAAATTTGAGCAGATTTACTATTTCAATTGCAGTCTAACAGGAAATTGCCTTCACTTTGTTTCCATAATTTAATAGGGAAAGTGCATTTTTAAACAAATTAAACAGAGACATTTGTTCAATCATATGTGCGCCGTCTAAATGACATATACTTAATTTTTAGTTCCACCTACTCCGTATCACTTAAAGAAAGCTTTGAAAAAACCTATGGCTGGGAAAAGAGATTACAAGAGATTAATACCTTCCATTAAAGTTGCAGCAAAATCCGCCAGAATTTGAATGTCATCTGCTTGAGCAACTCTTATCTGAAAAATAATACCAATACTGTACCTGAGAAATCTTCCAATTTCTATTTAGTTAATTTTACATACATAGAATACAGAGAGAATAGTCATGTAAATGTTCATTACTCATCACATTTGCTTGACATTAATTTTATCTGTAAGGAAAAGTGCAGTTTTTAGTAAAAACACTAAATTTGTATGCTATTAAATGTTATATCAATATCGATTGAAAAACTGTTAACGGGGGCAAATTTACAGCACCATTTTTATATCTATATATCCTGTAACGAGGGTCCTTAAGCTTAGCAATGGCGTAAGTAATATTGCTAATATTAATATTCATCACCATCTCTGGAAAGACGACAAGCAAAAGAAAACACATCAAACGACTCATTGTCTTCCTTTTATGCAAATACGACAAAGCCTTCTCTATGTGGTATGCAGAAACACACTTGGAATTGATGATCCGTTTTGCTGTAAAAGTGTGCAGCGTGTGAGCATTTTGTGATCAACAGAAACTAAACATTTTATTTCGTATGCAAAATTTCAGGGTAAAGCTTGTGTTATTATCATTATTTAAGATACTGATATATGAACATTTAAAAAGCAAACGCCTGGGGTATTTATTTTCGGGGGGGGGGGTAATATTGAACAATCAGCAACAAGTATGCAACATGTCATTATGGTACCGTTACAAGGCTGATATACAGTATACAGAGTTAAAGAATGCTATGCAGGAGAAGCGGCCTTTTCAGATATCGCGAGTAGCAAGGTGTATTATATCAATTGTTTTCCTCACAGTCTTGAATGTAAGAATCAGTTGTAAAATTCTTGCTGTATACTGACGTCCAGTGTTCTCAGAATCACACTTTTTAAGTAAAATATATAAGAAGTATCTTACATATTCTTAAACTGTCGATTGGCCGAAATATAAACACTGTGGCTCTCAGAGTATCAGTTTTTGCCATACGAATAGTAAATTGGTAAAATTAAACCATGCTTTCACATACATTGATATAATAGCATTTACATTGTTTCGCAGGGGCGCCATTTTTCTTTGAAGGTTTCCACATGGAAACCCTGGTCTCAAATATTGCATCCTGTTTCTGTGAGACAAAGTTGACCTTTCATGAAAACGATGATTTATTTCAGGTTCTCATTCAAGCCCGAAGGATGGAATTTGAGGCGCAATTTTATTATGAGAAAATTGAACTGTGTAGGGTTTTAAATTAAGAACCTCAAATTATAAATATGGCTCTCAAATCACATCAACCAAAACAATGCGATTACTGTTATTATCAATATCCATTAAAACCTTGACTCAGCTCTGCTTAAACAAATAACGTGTGGTTATTCTGAATAAATGTTATAGTGAGAGCTCTTTTCTCTTCACATACTTCGTTTGTTTACATCGCGGTCACGACATTTTAAAATCTTCCATGACTTGTTTTCTACCTGACAAATGTTTATTTTTATTTGCGAATATCCGACATTCGAATGCTTTCGTATTGTTAACGTATTCCAACGCCCTTTTACAACTCCACTTCAAATTTCTTAGTAACATTGAAAAATTCAACATATTTGTAAGACTTTTAAAATATTTTGAATACTTGCTACTTTTTTGTACGAAGAGATACTTTTCTGCATTCATGTCTGTGACTAAAGCCATTGGCGCAGAACACAGAGCCAAAGCAAAATGCTTGAATGACTGGCAAGATTGAACAGGGCACTTGGTCTCTCCTAAATATCAGTACAATACCTCTGTTGAACAAAACGTACTTCTAACTATACAGTAATTGTTCTTATTCTTTAACTGTTGTCAGCGTTTAACCAGAAACTAAGTATACCTGTGTTTCGTTACTCTAGGCTCACCTATATCGATTTAAAGCACAAGTAAAATGTTCAAATACCTATTAAAATGAAACTGAAAAAAAAAAACATAAAATTGGTATGAAAAGCATCAAAATTTTTCAACTCCACTTGTTTACAGAAATAAAATAGAATAAAGAGCAGTCTTACTTCTAAAATTGTATTTTGAGATTTTAACTTGTTATCTTGTCTTTCTTTAAATACTCTATTCCTACTTCACTGTCAGGTCATTAGTTTAAATAATATGTTTCTCAGAACACTAAGGCTTAGGTTGTAAAACACAGTAGCGTTTGCAATGTGCTAATCAATAAATCAATTACAGTCATTAGGTTTAGTAATTATGCCTGCAGAGAAGTTACTGACACATTCTTACTGCTTATCGGTTCTCAAGAGATCTAGGTTGTAATCCATTTATAATCTCCTTTCCTTTCAACCATGCCTGGAATTCTAAATTGCTAGCAACAGCTGGGGATTAAAATTACTCTTCCTGGGGATTCCTAATAGCGGCAGTACACATGCCTGTATGTAGGGAAATGGCATGAGTGAGTCTTGACGAGGATAAGGATTGGTAATTGTGTTTTCAATCCTGTTTATGCCTGTCAAGTAGCACTGAGTGTTCGTGCATCTGTACTTTGAGCTTCTTACATATTAATAAACCACACAAGCTTGGTAGAACAATGCCCTCAAGAAAGTATAGGTAGTGTGAGCCTGAAAATTAGTTTCAAGGCAGTAGTGATATGTTTAATTATTATGTTTGCTGTGCTGTCTAAGACAAAAAGTGACACGGTCTTAGACCCTTTTCGAATAATTTGGTATTCCAGAGTTTAAAAACATGTATAACAAGTAGCTGATGATAAAGAACCACCCTTTGTGGGAGAGCTAACATTAGAAAAGACTTAAAGAATTGGAATTATCACAAAAAAGGAACCAGTTTTGAATAAAAAAAATAGATTCAAACGAACAACTAGTTTGGAATGACAAAAAATTAAGCTAACCTTGAACTGTTTCAAAAGTTTCCTCCAACAAAGACGTAAAGTTGGAAAGAGAACTAGTCTGGAAGAAAGTCATAGTTGTATTAATATCCGTTCATTTTTGACGTTACACAATGGCTAATATAACGGCATGATGTGTCGTTGCCATCATAAAATGAATACACATATATCCGACAAGACACATTAATGGAGAACAAGCAGAATAAATGGTAAATACGCCATTAGTTACCGCATTAAAAATCAATAAGTCATTTAGACAGGTTCCGAATCTATACATGATTCACCAGAATGTCTTGCCATGTTTGCATTATATTTACAACAAACAGTGCAAATAAACACGATATAACTGTTGCGTGTTTGTTTTTGTTTTTGTTTTGAGCGGACTGTCTAAATATTTTGCTGGGAAAAATTTATTAATGATATCAGACTATTGATCATGGTGCGTTGACAACGTCTTTTTGTTGTGCGTCAAAAGTTCAAAACCCACTTCGATAATACCCTTCCAATATTTTTCAATTAAAAAATCAAACACCTTTTCAGATTTCTAGTTGCAATGTAGTATTAAGAGGAGAAATAGACAATAGACAAAACCAATAATATTCCTACAATCACCCTAATTTTATAAATTTTAGTACAAGATTCAGATAATCACAAGTTCAAATCATTATCAAATTAACCAAATTACCCACATAAATATCCTGTAACCTTTATTAGAGTGAATAATTTTTACTGTGGAACTATGATACTGATCCTTACAAAAAGATCAAACAATGTGTGTGTTTTTATAACAGATATTTCTTTTTATGATTATAAGATTATAAGACTATAAGATATACTGGTTTCATTTATTTACGAAAATAATATTTTATTTGTGGCTTAAGAGAGAAACATTTCATCAAATGTGTCAACTGCAGAAACGTAATAAAATGCTAAGTACTAGACGCTTCGTCACCTGCCTTTATGTGTGGAGCCCTGTTTAGTGTACTCGTTAGAGACTGGATGTCATGAATTCAAGCCCCAGCCATTGCGCATTTTAGCCCAGCCGATCCTCTTAGCTGGACTGTACTTATCAGCTGTGCTATATCCGTAGTATGTTATGTGTGTGTAATCAATTTTCAGAATACCACTCTTCCTACATTTCTGGTCCGATTGTTTTGAAATTTGGCAAGAATGTTATTTATGTACTTCTAAACACAGCTTGTATTACCTTTGACGATTTGATACATTCATTAGAAATAATAATATTCATGGGTAACAGAAAACAACTGTTATCGTCTTTCCTGAATTAAAAAAAAGTGTTAGATACCACAAATGATGAACATTTTTTTTTCAAAAATAAAAATTAGCTCTCCAGAAACGTTATTAAATTCAAAGATTATAGTGCTTATATACTTAAACAGCTATTTTATATAAATGTCATGTAACATTTCTTAATTGCTTAAATATATCATGCCCGAAGATGACACTAATGCAATTTATATATTGTGGATGTTAATAAAATTTGAAGTTTCAAACGGAAAAAGAGTCTTGGATAGAACGCCGACAGACAGAACGCCGCGGACAAAACGCCGCGGGGACAAAACGCCGCTAGGACTAAACGCCGCTAGGATAAAACGCCATTGTTTTTTCTCTTGCTTGTTTTTACTTTTTTCACCGACTGACCACCGAGACGTGTGTACCGAGGCAATATCAACAGATTTGCCACCCAATCCGCGCCACCATGGATTTCCTTCGCGGAATTTGGTACAATATTTCAATGTAATTAAATATAGATTAATCGTAGTGAACTGCACCTGATATGTAGTTGTGATCATGCGATTATAGAGTTTTTGAACTTAATAACCTGCAATTGATATGTAGTTGTGATCATATGTTAAAAGGGTAATTGATCTATGTAAATTGCAATAGGTGTGTAGCTGTGATCATGCGATAAAATAGAGATTAAAGCTAATGATCTGTAGTTGTAATAAAGTGCAATAAAATATCATCAATTAGTTTTATTCGTGTTATTGCAAAAACACAAGTAAGAAAAACATACACAAAAATAATGAATATACACATATTCTAAATCTATAAACCGAGGGGTTTTGTCCCCGCGGCATTTTGTTCGCGGAGTTCTGTCTGTTGGCGTTTTTCTGTCGGAGTTCTGAAACAGAAAAACACTATGTTTGTGTGAGGGAAAACTAGCTTTCAATGAGACAAACTTTGTTGTGTTCAAAAAAATACAAGTGTAAAAATTTTAATATTAAAATATAGTGTGGCACTGGCAATGATGATATTCCACAAAATTCCTTGTTGCTCTTAATGACAGTAAATTTTAGTGAATCATATAAAGAACATTCATGGCAAGAATATAGAATATGAACAATATAGCCAGAATATCATTACTTTGTATAAAATCTTGTTGAATTTTTCTTCACGGGATGCTCTGTGATGTTCTTCCCAACCTCAATTTTTTTTGAAATATGGGACAACACATGCATTTAGAATTGACTGTATTGTTCAAAAGTCAAGTTGTACTGATGAAGCCTCCAGAAATTGCAAAGCTTACTCCAATTTTCTACAAATTTTTGAAATAAAGTAAAACTTAATACAAGGGTTGAGTGCATAAGGTTCGGAATATTAATAAAGAGTGTTGAATACATTTGAAATATATAACAGTGGTGAGAGGCAGCTTGGCCACTTTCATGTTAAGTGTAGGAGAAAAAAAACCATAGCAATGTCGTGTGTCAGATTTATTAGTAGAATTGGCAGAATGCAAATATCTATTTCTGTTTCTGATTCGTATTTTTTTTTGCTTTCTCTTAAGTTGTAGGTGTAATATGTAGTGATTTCTTTTCTGAAAAAATGATTTTTACCACGATTTTGACAGGACACTGCTAACCAAAACATTGCATAAATTGTGTTTTACGTAGGTCTTATATATTGGAATAATAATAACTGAATTGTTTATTAATAAAGTTAACGTTTCGATTCATCTTCGACGACACTATCTTCATTCCGTTATCCAAAATAATTACAAACGTAGTGCCCCTAGAGCCTCTAGAAGGTATAAATGCAAAAAGATTTTGATAAAAAATGGAAATCTAACGAAATATTTCGATTTTGTAAGATGTTTGAACATGGTCAAAGTTAACGAGGGGATTTCCATTGTAGCATCTTATAGCCATTCCTTGCTCATGCATCTACATATTCCTTTGTATATATTTTACTTTAATTTCTTTTAACGCTGCATAAAAATCGATGTGACATCGATATCTGGGCTATTTCATGACTATTTCATATGTTGGAATTTTAAGCGCCTTACTACACCCTGATTTGTTCTATTTTAGATTTAAAATCTTCAAATTATATTATCTTAATGAGTTCATCCTTTAGTAAGGTAAATAGATAAATTTTAGGTACCCTTGTATGATGTCTGTTTCTGCAAATATCGAATTAAGCAATATCATCGTCGTCGTATGGCCTCTTGTGACTACAAAAGATGATAGACTTCTGTAGAATCTCGCTGTCTATTTTGAAGTGGTTGGTCGCTTCCGACTGCATTTAAATTTTTCCATCTCTTCTTTAGTTTTAATCATAGTGTCTATCTCAATCGCAAATAGTAGAGCTCTAGACTGTTCGATATTCAGAGAGGGTTTCCGATTTGTTAGTTGCTTGGCCTGAAACTTGGAGGTTACGCTTGCACACGCCTTTGAAACAGAACTTCGGGTGTCGAATTAGAGCATTCTCACTCTTGAGCAGGTCTTTAGGTAATCGGCCGTTGTCAACGTGTCCAAGCCAGCGTAAGAGTGGCTGTTGGATGGGCATGAATCATGTCCGCTTATTCATTCTTTACTTGTTTACAATTCGTGATTGGTTTTTAAAACTTTGTGCCAATGACACAGAGAAATTGAAATTGAAAGAACCGGGGGGGGGGGAGGCGTTTGGGTCGGGGGGGGGGGGTTAAGGCCACCGGGTGGTTTTAGTCCGGGTTGTTTTGACGGGGGGGTTAGGGCCGGGGGGGGGTTTCGGTCGGGGGGGGGGGGGTTCGGTCGGGGGGGGTTCCCAAGAAAAGATAAGATGCTATTTTATTTGCGACAGTATAACAACATTGTTGGATAGCACAATAAGAAATATCGATATTGTAAAAGTTAAGTTGATTTGATAACTTTTGTAATAAGTTTCAGTTACTGTAAAGATCTTAGCCAGTTTATAAGTCTGAAAAATACTTCTTTCTACATTTTTAAAACGTATAAAGTAGCCAGATACAAATCAGTTATTTATTTTGAAGGATTGATTATTTGATTTATATATTTATTTATTGCTTGTAAATTATCGTAACCACTTTAATTTTAATTGTAACTTTAAGATTCATAAGTGCGACATTAAAAAAAATCTACTGAGAAGTCATTATATATTAAGTGCCATATTTGCCGGATAAACAACAGTTCCAGGTCAAGTCGAAAGTGAAACTGCATAAATTCAAAATCAAGTGTCAGTGAACTAACCAGTTTAGCCTCAATAGCTTCTTCGAGTTCAAATTAGATAATTGGACTTGGACAATTGGATCATTCAGTCTCTAAATGGTTTTCACTATATTCTTACTGTTGATACTCATGAGTGATATTCTTTGAAATTGTTTCATTTTCCTGCGCATCCATTTTTGTTGAGAGGAAGTGATTCTATTTACGTTTCAGAAGTACTGCTAGAGTTCCCTTTGACTTGACACTAGTTTTTTATCAGGCAATTTCTGCAATATGTTAAACGCAATTATACAGGAAGCTTCTGAGTTGAATATCTAGAGTTAGTTTGATTAACTACACAATTCATAGCTTGGATGCATTGAGGTTACTTCTTTGTGTTACATTGGGAAATCGTTCAAATTGATTTTTATCTGTCCTGTATAGAAGACTGTTGTCCAGTAACAGCCTCCATACTTTGTGACATCACTGGATTATAACTGTATACGTAACAAATATTGATTCTCGAGTATTTCTGGAAGCACTTGACACTGGTATTTTGTGAGGGTATTAGGTGGTCAAACCTGAAAGTCATATTAAAATATTATACTTTAAGTGTCTAAAGCGTCTAAAATTGTTGTCTAAAGTTAGCATAGATAAGCTTTTAAGTTCAAGCTGTAAAGGTGATTTAGACGCAAAACGTCAAATGTTTTTCAATATTTAAACATATTTGATACCAAAAAATATCAGTTTAAGTCAGAATCATCATATTCATTAGTCTTCATAATTTCAGATTGCAGGAAATGGCTAAAGAAGGCTGTGAGTAAAGGCAACTGTAAGAAAATCATTTAGAATATTTCTAATCCAGTTACACATATTTATTGTTATCATTTTTAATGTTTTTCTAAGTGAAATGAGGACATTGTACAGAAGTTGGTCTTTTCGTCCATCCTTTGGTATTTAATTAAGAACTTAAGCAACATAATGTTTGTCAAGGAGTCATCTGAATTTACACAATTGTGTCATTAATACTTAAATGTGAAAACAGACCAATTAAAAGGGTCGCATAAGCATACCTGTCTAAAAGCCATTGGTCAAATTGCATGCAGTCTTTGTTCGCGTCATGGATAACTTATCAGCAGCTGTGTAGTATGTTAGTTTTCTGACATTTTAGGTAACATTTTACACTTTCACATTTGATACCACAAAACTGAAATATTTTATTCCAATTGTAATGTATAATTTAATAATAAACCTCAACCGTAACTAGGCTTGAAATTTTGAGTTTGTTATTTTTGCAGTATTTCTGTTGATCCGCGAGAAAAACCACAATCCATAATCTTTGAATAACGAGGGGCTATACTTTATAAACTTTTTACGGCACTGACCTTCCAACATAATGGTAGAGTGACATTTTTTTTATTAATTTTGGTAAATTGGTTTGGCTGTAACAGTTTTAACTGAGAATTTTATGATAAAGGATTGCTATGGTTGAAAGATATAAGATATAAGCATATTTCATCACTGTGAACTACAAGACTCAATGCTTTATGAGTTTTACGAGAAAAACACAAACATTTGATAATTTCGCATTGCTGACTCGTATGCTGAACCATTTCTAGCCGTCTATAACGAGATACTACTTCTACGCCGCATTCACGTAAAATCAATATGTGAACATATTGATACAGATATTTTAGGGAAAAAACTAACAGCTAAACCACCTGATAACACATTACAGAGAGAAAACTCCAAGACGACTATTAATGAGCAATTAAATATGCAAATTGTTTACGAAAAACTGGGTTTGTTGGATATGGTATGTTAATATTGATGTTTACGTTTATTTAAAACACAAGATCGAATCAGAGCTGTTATGTAAAAACTGCAGCTTTAAGTTATATAGGCAGACGTTATAAAGCAAAGAACTTTTTTCTTGAATTGTTATTAACTTTCCCATTTCACAGATTTCGCAGATTGAAAATAAGGTTTTGTATTTTATATAAATGTTTATACAGCTTTACGAAGAGTCACATTAACATTAGCGCCGGCGATATGATAGCGGTTGACGGGAATACTCGAATACTCGAATAATATGACGAATTTGCATCGGTGATCTTTAATTTATTAATAATGATCAGTTAAGGATGAGAAGATACAAAGTTTGACACAATATCGCATATTCGAACGTACAGTAAGCTATAACGGAAAGAGGTAAAACAGGTATAAAACACGTTTTGTCTGTCGGCGATAAAAATGTTCAAGGCTTCTAATAGGAAACAGTGTCTTTAGCAAATAAGTATAGACAAAGTAAAGGCAAATTACAAAAATATCTGAAACTGCTATCCTTTACCAACACATTTTCAAATAGCTGATATTAAAGGCTGATAGCTGTGACTAAAATCAATGTCTTGGTACTATTAATCAATATTTAAAACCAGCTGCGATGTTTACAGCTATGTAAACTATAAATCACAAAAGCATCTACACTATGAATTTTAAAAGCAACAAAAAAAAAAAAAAAAACCAAAGGGTTTTCACAGCAAATAAATAATATTGAAACTTACATTATTATATCCGTTCAAGCATTTGAGGTTGCTGATATATTATCAATAAATGTGTGAAATAATTATTGTTATTCAAACCAGAACTAGTCACACTTTTTCCTAATTTTTTAAGCAAGGAACAAACAACATCATACCTTTTTATTTGCAACTTAAAAACGAGTATTAGTCTTACTAATATGTATTTACTTTTGCCCAGCAGATATTAGATAGAAATAAGTAAAATTGTTTGACAGTGCCTTCCTTAAAGCTTCTACACCAGCAGCAATCATTATATTGGTCATGTTACACACCAGAATCATAGTAAATCTCACTAGATTGTCACAAGCGCTTTTCATTTATGAGGAAACAATAAATGCTTTTAACAATTTCAAAACCGTAGCTCAGACTTTGATTTGAAATGTGATTTCTTTTATTCATATCGTATCTCGATCCGATGAGACTCTAAGATGTATAGTCTATATTTTTCCTGTATGTCTAGCAGAAAAATTTGATCAACATTGCTGATGGGAAATTACATAGGCTATATTATAAAGCAAACGTTTTGATATGACTGTGCCAATTAGACGTTTCATCGTTGTATTGATAGATGGCCGGGTTTGGTATTCGGTATTTTTCCCAGATAACTCGACTTCTAGTTTTTGTATCAGAAACAGAAATAGAAGTAGTGAAACTCCATTCTTGCATTATAAGAATTTTTGCTTATCTTTATTAGATATATTTTATATGATTAATTTTTCAGATAGTATGTACAGTCATTTTCTACTATTCTAAATAAACTTTAATGGTTTTATCCCTTTCTTAACGCTTACTTCAGTGAAGGACTTTGAAAAAACTATACGGTTTGTTACTTCAATCACATTAATTTTAGTAACTGCCTAAAAGAGACATGGACATACATGAAAGATCGTAATTTTGATCAAATAAAGCCCAGATAGCCCACGTGTGCTGAAGTGACGCTTCATATTTTAAATGAATGACTTTTAAAAGCATGTGCTCATTTCGGAAAAGTACCAATGGCCTCAAATCGGGGAATAAAATAAAAAACTTTTGTATTATTTGTTTGTTTATTTTTCGTTAATCATACTGCTATTGCAGAAATATGTAAAATGACTTCTTGTTTTACATCTAACCTTCTCAGACTAAATTGTCCATGATATTTTTAATTTGGCCCTGAACTTTTACCAATACACCCTATTTCATGGGATTGTTTAAGGTAGCATGTGCAGCAAAGCGGCAAAGTACTGATTTCAGTATTAGTATTAAAGACCACTTTATGCTTAAATGTTCACTGTTCACCGCTTCTTTAATAGATATTGGGCATGTTACATTTGATAACATGAGAAGAGGATAAGTAAACAGATATTTACACCTCTTGCTTTCTGTGTCAGTTTAGTTTCTTTATTAGACACAGTCATCACATAACCAGAAATTTGGCAAAATACTTATGTTGTTTAGTGCAGGTGGCTTACATTCATTCCCAGAATGTTCGTTAAACAAACCATTATTTTAGACTTTCCAAATATATTTTAAATGTCCAAACACTTTTACAGCAACCGTAAACTTTGTATGTCTAATTCTGTTAAGTGTACCATTTGCCTAGCATTGACCTATGCATACAGTTAGAGGTTGAGTTTTGACCCCCAAGATCTTAAGATGCTTTATTTGAGATATTTGTTCAAACATAAGGGATTTATAATTGAATAGGGATTAACATAAAAAAGCGGTTCAATATTAAATAATTTCATTAAAAATCTTTAAAATTAGAAAATTTTAAAATATATTAAAACATGATAAAACTTAAAACATAATTCTATGTCCTTAGTCAAGTCTAAAGTATAATGGAGAAATCACACTCACAAAAGGTGAAGAGCAAGATATTCTAGATAGGTAAAAAAAATTTAAGGGATAAGTAAAGAATTTGTTGTTGATTAGTTAATTGCATTAGTTTTTGGTTAAAAGCAGTATTGGTTATAGATATTTAGTCTAACAAGAGCATCTTACCGTTAACTTACTGTAAAGAATTTATTACTACTATTGTAGAATTTAATTTGAGTCTTTGGTTTAATGTTGTTTAGCAGCTATTATAGCTATTGTTAATTCCAGTGCCAACTATACAATCTGTTTGTTTTTCATGACTGTACTTTACCAAAGTCTTTCAACTCTGCGGTTTATTGATTAAAAATTAAATGAAGGCCACATGTTTTTAATTGTAATGTGTTGGAGCATAGGGTATGAGGATCGTACCTAATATTTCACCCCAAGCCGTACTGTTTTAACCTAAAAAACACGTCCCGCGCCTTCCGTACTATGATATTACTTATTTCTGCTCTATCACGTGAAGTAGTGCGTCTGCAGTTGTTTAGACTGTTGCCAAGGATTTCCTATTTGTCTTTTCTTTTCTTCTTTTGATTTAAAATACATAAGATTTTCAATACATAAGATTTACAATACATAAGATTTTGAGTTCAACATATACAAAGTAAAATATTGCAAGGAGAACAGATAAGTCGCAAGTTATTGAATTCATTGATAAGTGCACTACTCAGAAAGTAGTAAAAAGTTATTATCGCCAGTTGTCTCGTGTGACTGAAAATTTATGATATTGATGATCTCTGTGGTGTATATGAAATGCTGTTTCTCAGTATTATGATATATTTAGAGTACTGTGAAATAGACCTTGGGTATTAACTAAGGGCATAATACGGGACCAGTTAGAATACCTGGGTAATTAGCGCAAAGGTGTCAGTTATAGTTTGATTCGAAAAGAGACCAATTTAAATAGTCACAGAAATAATATGCAGTCTTTGTTAGCTCATCCTATTCCTTACCACAAGTTGCCACACAAGTTAGAAAGTTACCTGACAATTATATTTAACATTTGTTTCACATGGATACAAAAATGAAAGAATTGTAGTTCCATACATTCACAACACTCACTACAAGATACAATTTTATTAGTTTTGCGAGCTAGTTATATGACAACACTAAATGCACACAAGCGATTTTCAGTTGTATCATATTTTATGTTATATAAATTATTTTTACGGAGGCTACAATAAATGGAGTAATATTACATTTACCCTAATGTTGTGTAGCAAATTCACTTTTTAATACTTTCGGTTTGTACAAAAAGCAATAGCCGGATAGTTAAAGAGTAGTAAATTTGATTGCAGGCGAATTAAGATTTAATTTAGTTTTCAAATACTTTATGTTAGAGTTTTAACAGTCTAACATTACTTTATGCCATAAATAATGTGAAATTTTACTTGATAATGTGTAAAACAATGCTTTGGAAGTAAAAGCGTATAAATCGGCCATGGAAATTCCTAAAGCAAATGAAAAAAGTGGTAAACCTGAATCGGCCCTTTATAAACGTTTTAACTTGTATAATGTTCCAAAACATTTGAAATAGCTTTTTCACAAACATCGAAAGTCATTGTAGCAACAGAATATTGATGTAAGGTGTGGTAACGGTATAACATAATAGCAAATTGAACCATTTTACTTCACATAAAGTTTTGGTGTCATGTTACGCGTTGATATTCTACCAGGGATCACATATGGCTGGAACACACTGGATCTTTTTGTGGAAATATCTCGCAATATTTTTTATTTGCAAATCAGCAGCAATTGGTTACACAAATGCTTTTCAATATTGATTTGTTTTCTTGTTACAATTATAATTAGTATCTGACATATTTTCTAAATAAAATTTTCCTTAAAACATTGTTCCAAATAGGATTCAATTCTGTAATCATGAGTAAATTATATCAGAACTAACCACACCAATTGAACAAACCTTGGCTTTGTCTTAGTTATCAATTAAGTCTTTACATGTTTATGGAAGACTTTATAAAAACCCTAAAGTTGATGAGAAGGGGCATTTTGATGTTGCTATGTTTCAGAATGTAAAATTTCGGGAAAAAGACACATCAAATAAATATAGATTGGTAATAACTTAAGTATCGATATGCATAGTTTGGTAACTTCTCCTGTTTCTATGGACATTTAATAAACTTCAGATTTTGCATTATGCTACATAAACGAGAAGTTTTGAGTAGTTTACATCTAAGAAACATCTAAGATTGTCATAAAACTTCTAGATTCTACCTAATTGTACAGCTGTACGACGTCCCACATTAAATCCAAATTAATGTTTGCTCTGTTCAAATGTTCATTACGGATCTCTTCAGCGCGGATTTTTGTATACGAGTTTGGGGATAAGAACTCTAGGACTCTCACTAGATGATCATCATCCGCAATAAAGTTACTATTTTTTCACACTAATACATTACTTTTAACACTTATAGTATTCATTTAAAAATACAATATTGAGAAAAATATCAATGCCAAGTACAAATATTAGAAAATACAATCTATTAAACAGAAGCACAACTTTAAAAAGTTAAAGGTAAACTTTAGAAAACTAATAAAACTGCAATTTGCCAACTTAAGTTTTAAATAGCTTTTATACGAAATCATTCAATATTATATTTTCAACAACCTACCCCAGTTAGTTTTGTATTTATAAAGAAGGAAAATAGACAAAGGAAGATTTTATTAAAATAGTATTTGGAAAACTGAGATAGACAACCATGGAAAATAAAGAGATCTCCCTGAAGTTGACGCTAAATGATGTCACGTCAATGCACAAGTTGAAGTGATATAATTTATTAAGCCATAGTTGAAAACATGTCTTCCAAATTTTTAAGAATCTTTATGTCATGCAATACTACAACATGATACATTTGCTTGTAATTTCTTATTTTCAGCTATAGACTTTACGCTGCGTTGTCTATCAGGCTTTAATTTGTAATTTGAGATATTTTTATACAATTTGATTAGGTAAACATAATTAGTATTAACACATTGAAATTTTGCTTTACCTTTAGAACAAATTAGGCCATAACTGCATACAGAGCTGTCTAAATATTCCGTTGTCCCAATAACTGCATGTTAGACGGATATGGATGTGTTAAATTGTACATGGCTGGAAAGAAGTTTCTGCTTGTGCTGATGTTAATCGATACTCATCAGTTGTGTATTATTATTACATTAATTCATAATGAATGTACTTATACTAGCAGACGAAGCAAAGCAAAGTATATACATACAGTTTCAATATTTCTTCTTGAAAACAAAGCGATTGTAAAGTTAACTTTGTTCATGTGTAATTTAAGATAAAAATTGACTATCAAAGGAATATTTCAATATTCAACATTCTTAACTCGTCGTATCGATAAGAGAGCAAAAGATCGCATCTCTTTTATTCTGGCATAAATGTTGACTTGTTGAGTGCCGTTTGAAAGGCTCATTTGGCAAAAAATCATATATTACCCTTCGACTACAGCAGTTAGTGAATAAATAGGCGCCCCACTTGTATCACTCGGGTCGTAAGTATTCTTCAAAGCCTGTGTATATAGGCTTATTCAGTCAATTTTAGCCTGCAAAAAAAATACATCAGATGTATATTTATTTTTCAGTACATCAGGCAGGTATTTTTTTATTGGGTTTGCACCCGAAGCTGTACACTGAATAACCTCTATCCTGGCAGCTACATGTCTCAGGATGGTGTATGTGTTGGAGGGGGCATAGCTGAATACAGACCTGATACTGGTAGTAAACCTATATTAAAAAAATACTTACACTAATGACTAAACACAGTTTATTGATCATTTTGTTTTTTTTTGTGTGTGATTTTATTACTTTTTGAAAGTGGCTTTGATTAAAAATTAAAACTTCTAATTATTTTGATGCATAATTAGCTCACGATTCCATGAAAATATGTGGCACATACAATGTCTTTTAATTGAAATGCTTTTCACACATAAAGAAACAGTAAATCCTATCAATTTCAAAAATTCTCAATTTGCTTCAAACTGAAATACAAAATGAGGTTTCTATTATTGAATTGATAATTCATTGTTTCTGTTTTCTTTTGCAATATCTCATTTTTACATTTACTAAATTTTCTTTTTTATTTTTAAAGCTTTTCACATGGCAATTGTATTTTTTGGTATACGTATTGGTTTACTTTATGAAATGAGACAAATGTATGACTTAAAAGATATAAATACAGATACCTGTAAAGCTTGCAATGTAAGTTTAATTTCAAATTGTATAATAAGTTATTTTGAGCTATTATATGCTATTTTAATAAGCTATTTTTAAGCTATCAGTGGAAGTTTCGGGGAAATATTATACCTCAACTGAATGAGTGGACAGTTCATCGTTTGGCCCCTCCGCTGCTCTACAGTATGAGGTGTACCGGAAGCTGAGGGAAACCTTCCTATCCCACCAATGGGACAGCGTAAATCAGAACTCGTTGTCCGTCAAATGGCAGCACTCGTTGTCCATCAAATAGGACACCAGCTGCCGTCAGCGATAAACAAGTTGTCAACGCCACCATTGAACCAAAACGAAAACAACTTGCCGACGGCCATCAATGTACGAAAACTGTCATTTTTGTTAAAAAATTATCCAGGACATGACTTTCTAATTAATGAGTTTACACGCGCTTTTAATTTATATTACGCGGATCCCAGGCAATCTTACCTCCTAACCATAAATCAGTAAACACCAAAGTAGATCTTGTGATGAAAAAAAATTATCCATGATATTTCTGTAGGCCGAGTGGCTTAAATTGCAAAATGTGATATTCAAGATCCTTTCAGACAAATTCCGGTTCTTCCGACCCAATACCATTTACTCGGATTTTTTTTCTTAAGGGATATTATTTTTATGACAATGTGTTGCCTATGGGTTGTCTTTCACCTTGTACCATATTTCAGTTTTTCAGTTCTTCTTTACAATTGATTATTAAAATTGTTTCCTCCTTACCAGATGTCAATCATATTTTAGATGCCACCAGGATAAGATTGACAAGACGTTACATCTCCTATCCGATTTCATCAACAAATCACGCGAGCTTCAGAAACTGTTAGGTTTGCTGCAGTTCTGCTGCCGGTGCATCATCCCTGGGCGAGCTTTGCTGCGCATGGGATATATATATATATATATATATATATATATATATATATATATATATATATATATATATATATATATATATATATATAAGGCTATATTAGGCATTATAGGGACCAGGCATAAATATATTATACATATGGCATAAATATGTTATACATATGGCATTAGCAGGACCATATATATATATTTTATTTTTAATTTTCTAATGTATTTTTTATAAATTTTGAGTGGTTTTGATTGAAAGTACCAATGTAACAGATATAATATTATGTATAAAAATAATAAAAATTATCTAGATATATTATGTAAGATATAAATTCGATATTTTATGGCGGTCTCACCTCGCTAATGACTATTATATACAATATATAATATATACAACACAAAGTAATAAAGCTTTAAATATATCAAAAATATAAAAAATATTGGAGTGCAAATGATGTCCTAATGTTAATTCTGTACAACAACATTAAAATTGTAAGATTTCGACAAATATGTCACACATTGTACCGAAGTCAAACTTATTGTTACCGGTTTTTCGTCCCGATAATTTCCCGGTCCCGCTAATGCCTAAATTAAAGGACAATCGGTCCCGCTAATGCCGAAATAATATATATATATATATATATATATATATATATATATATATATATATATATATATATATATATATATAAATCCTGTTTTCTAAATCTGTTCAATAATATCACACTTTAACTGACGATTTTGTCTTTATATATATATATATATATATATATATATATATATATATATATATATATATATATATATATATATAATCGATTTTTTCTTTATATATATATATATATAATATAATCAATATATATATAAAGAAAAAATCGTCAGTTAAAGTGTGATATTATTGAACAGATTTTGAAGAAAAGGATTTATTGACTATCTGACCGCGTTTGCTACGGTATTGCTGTTCATTGAACGCTTCGCTTTTTTCAACAATGTTTTTGTAATGTTCCCACTTTTTGAGAAATTTTGGTTTCGAAAGGCACATTTTGTCAATTTGATTTTAATCTTAATTTTAAAACTTATAACATAGTTGTTCTTGAGTTTATATCAATTTTGATTTCGGTGCATTTATTTTACAATATGTTACAAAATATGTACATAACGTTCAATCCTGATAGTAAGGCATTAGTTCATGTAATTAATAGGCAAACGTCGAAATGTCCAACAATTATGTATCTTGTTCGTAAATAAGTTGTTCTTTGTTTACGTTTCAATATTAATATTTGTGCTAAGCTTGTTGAAGGGCGACGTAATCGTGTTGCTGATAGACTTTTTCGTTTAAAGGTGGACCAGGCGAAAAAACTTATGTGATGTTACTCGAGACCCATGTGTTAGGCACGCTTTATTAGGCTTAAGTGAAAATAATGACTGCCGCGAGCCTCTCACTTTTTCGACAATTTGTAAGCTATGGGATACATTAACACAAGTATTTACTGACAACTTCAGACAGGCGTTATTTAAATTAATGGTATTACTTGCGTTTCACGTTTTTCTGCGAGATTGGCGAGCTCACCGTGAGCTCCAGTAATGTTGCTAATGTTTTACAATTATCACGAGCCAGTTTTTGGTTCAACCACTCAAGTAAACTACATGAACTCGTCATTGTATATGAGAATCTCAAGCATGCCTCGGGCCAAAACTTTTGTTTATCTTTCACCTGTAACAATTCTTATTGCCATGTCTATGCCTTATATTCCTATGTTCAAAGACGGGGAAGCTACTCCTGACCTTTATTTGTATTTCAAGATCATAAACCGGTTTTGGCTAACTGTTTTGATTCTATCTTCAAACAGACGGTTTATTATGGAATGTCGTTTTCACATTTATTAGATATTGATATCAAGAATTAATATTTGATCTCAAAAATTGAATTTTTGATATCAAGAATTAATTTTTGATCTCAATAAATCCATATTTTGATATCAAGAATTCATTTTTGATATCTGTAATTGTATTCTTGATATTTCTAAATGTATTCTTGATCTCAAAAAATAATTTTTGATATCAAAAAATATTTAGATATATAAAAAAATATTTATTGCTATCAAAATGATTTAATGATATCTAAAATTTATTTGTTGAGATCAAAAATTTAATTCTTGATAGCAAAAATGAAATATTTGAGAGCAAAATATTAATTTTGAGCTCACTAATTGATTTTCTATATATTGATATCAAGAATTTATTTCAGATATCAGTATTTCAGACTGATACATTTTTAATTAGTATTTTGAAATCTACAAACGATTTCTGGGTCTCAAAAACTGATTCTTGATATCAAAATATCAGTCTATTTTTTAAATAAAAAATTCAGAAACGCACATCTGTAAATAAATAATGGCTGTCTTTGTATACAGAATTTTTATTTTAATTTTTTACTGTTCAAAAAAGAAGCAATTCTTGAGATCAAAAATTATGTTGCTATTATTGATCTCAGTAATTCAAATTTTCATCTTCAAAATTTAATTGACGATTCGTTATATTTTATGCGAATGTGTGTCTCCCATAAGATTTTTTAGGTTTGTAAAATTGATTTTTTGATCTCAAAAATAAATTTTTGCCATCTAAAATTCAATTATTGATAGTAAAAAAATAAAAATAAATGAGATCTAAATTGATTTATTGATATCTCTAAATATATTTTGATATCAAAAACAAGCATTAAATGTTAAAATGGCGTTCCATAGTTTATTTAGTACCAGCGCTTCTGCTGGTATTTCAGTTCTTTCATTTCGTATATCTGCGCATTGCTTCACAACAATTATTCAGTTACAAATTAGGGAAATGGGTAGTTGGCATTCTTCAGCAGTGCAACGCTATTTTCGTTCTTTTTATGTTGGGTAGTTTCATGTTTTTCAACTGTGCAATTTTCAATGTACCCCACATTAATTCTGTCATAATTTACCATGTTAATTGTTATAAAACATAATATTTTGTATGTGTTATAAAGGGCAAATGGATAGCGGCTTAATGCCCGAAGATTAAAACTTGCAAGGTAGTACAGAAGGAATTCCACCAAGAAAACAGCCATTGCAAGAGATCTTTCAGGGTTTAGATCAAAATCGTAATGCTGACCCTTAGTTTGGGCCAGATTTATACCATATCTCGAAGCATCAGAGCATTACTGTAGCGCATCACAAACGTCTTTGACATCATTATCAACAAAAATTATTATTAATATAATTAAAATGCGGGTACAGTGGTAAAAAGCCCGAAGCGCTACAACAAACTAAATCATGTGAACAAGACTCACCACTGAATTAATCATCAACTGCACTGCTTAGCACAATCATAATTAAATCTATGTAATGAATAATACTTAATAGAATAAATAACAATATTTGTGAATTTTGTATGGGTCTAAACATGATCTGGTGAACATTACTTAAGACCTATCACATTTAATATTATATAATAGCTAATGACTAGAATAACGAAAACATTAACATACATGCTTATGAAAAGTACGCCTTTCTAAAAGCTTGGGTTTTTGACTTCGTAATCATTAGCTTAGAAACACAAAACGGAATTAAATTGTTTTCTTGAAAAAGAAGGGACATCTGACCCTCATGAACCGTTATGTTAATTAAAAAGAAGCAGACACACTAAGCTGGAAGTTCACATGTCCGGTTGAAATTAAGGAATTAAGTTTTTATACATCACTTCAGTTAATTTGTACAAATATAAATTACTGCCAAACACATTCTAGTTATAAGGGCGTTGCTGTATTTGTTGGATTCTGCACATCAAACCACAGCACAAGCCGCTCACAAAATAGTTTCTTTGTCACAATAATTCTTCATCTCCATTCAGAGTTTCGCTCATTTTTATATTGACAATAAAGTTAAGCTACTTAGAAAGAAATAAATCACGTCTCACTTTTTAATATTTGATGATATTGAAACACTGCTTCTTTACCAACACTTTTTCATTTATAATACTTTACTACGTGCTTCATTTCAAGAACTATGGGCATTTACTGACATCGCAATAACCACGAAAAAACCCAGATCTGCCACAGGATCTAGTATTTTTTGTATATGATCCTTAGCAATACCGAAATTTTGATGGTAATTTTATCTTGAGTCAAGTCATGTGTTTAATTTAGCCTGTAAATAAATAAACATAGTGGAATTAGGACAATAAAACTTTGCCTTCAAAAATTTACAAAAGATTTCGTTGTGAAGGATTCTTTTTGGCACATAAAAAGGCTTACATGTCATAACCGAATTTATTTCTGTCAATTGATTACAACATGAATCTGTTCCAAAAATAATTTTGGCCTTTCGTGAACAAATGTCTAATGTGTTTTGTTATGCCAAATATTAATAGGCTTTTATGTTTACAGGAACTATTGTATAATATAAAAGTTGGTAAACGTCAGCAAGAATGTTGTTTCCTAACCGTTAGTGTGCGTTAGTTATAAGCATTTAAAATGCCATCATTGTTTTTCAATTTCAGTTTCAATATGTTTAATATTTAAGACAAAAAGTACAATGTTCTATTGGTATATTTATTCTGAATTTCTAAATTTCCAATCATGATCTTGATTCCATATCTCTGAATATCAAAACACCCAACAAATCATTTTCCTTTGTTTATAATTACTGTTATTATTATTATTTAAAACTTAAACTATCAATTTATATTTCGAAAATACAAGACATTTTAGATTTCAATGATTTATGTAGTGTTATTTAGTTGGTATGTGATCTGGTAGGCTGTGTGTGTGCTTTCAGTCAAGCAGACATTCATCTAAAACAAATTAGAACAACAAGACACAAGTTCATAATTCTAAGTTAGACAATTGTGAGATTACTGTGAACTTGAATATAAATTAAACGGTATATTACACACGATAGATAGCAACGTTCTTTTACGCAGTGAAACTTTCTGTTACAACATGGAATAAATTTGTAATGTTCTGAAACAGTACGGAATTCCAATTTATTTTGAGCGCCTTATAATTTTGACTGATCTTTGTTGTCTTGAGAAATTTAGAAGCTCAAGGAAATGTATGTCTTTTTTTTTGTTCCTTTTACTCTTTTTATATGTATGCATATGGAGCAAGTATTTTAGATAAAGAAGTACTTTTTATTTCACAAACTGCAGCATTTCTCTTCGTACAGATTTGGTCATTCCACATGCCATTGCTTTTGTAAAGCATTAGACATTTCTCATATGTGTGTCCGCTAGGCTCGTTCACTGCCCAATTTGTGTACGTAATATTCAGTTCGCTTGTTTTCCATTTCCACACACCATCGGATGAGTCATATGCAGACCCCAAGTGAACGTTATCTCTTATTTCTGTTCGACAGAAAAGATTAATAAGTTAACAATGTGCTTGGGTTCTGCATGTCTGCAGCTTAGAACTGCACCAAGAAGCAACCGTTGCAATATACAATTGTAAACTTTAGATAACTTCATGATAAGGAGTTTTTTCTTTGTTGTAAATGTATAATCTCTATTTCAATGTTCTAAACCAATATGATACTCACCATGAGGAATCACAAAAGCTATCGAGAAGAAAAAATACTGTTTTAGGTTCTATTAAAAGGTACAGACGAGAGGGTGAAGATATATTTAGATGTAAATCTTCATGTAAAATGAAGTATTGGAAAGTTTTTACACTTTAAAATAGAAACGAGAGATGAGAATAAAAAATTTTCATGATCCCAATTGTCAAATATATGACCAAACATAATCCAAGATACCGTTGGCAACCTGGTGAACCATATCGTTTTCATGTTTATCCTCTATTTCAGCTAGATGCCCCTGTAACGACACACACATTCGATGAGCCTCCATCCAGGTTAGAGAATAGCGAAGGGCTATATAACAAGTGCCCCTGTACGTTCGGATACATTTGAATTCTGTGAATACACAAGAGAAATACTCGTTCTCTCCTGTGCATTATTTGTAATTTGGAATCACAGAACACCTTATTCTGCTGAAATATTACACAAAAAAAAGTAAACCAATATTTATAAGATAATAAAGTATGTGTCTGTTGCTATGGTTCTTTTGATTAAATGTAACAAATATAGTAGACTCAGTAGAAGTTAGTAGATGTTAAGATATCAAAATCCAAGAACTGAAATATTATTGCGGCTACATGGAGCCAGCACAATATTTTCAAACCAAAATTGCAACGTCAATCTTTCCAATAACGCAACTGATACTTATCAAGAATCAATTTCACCTTGTAAAAAAAGTCAATAATACCAGGTTCTTTATTCTACTCATAACTCGCTTTTATAAAACGATAAGAGATTATTATATTTTCAGTGATAAATATGCTTTACAATTTACCTTTCAATTCACAAATCGACGGACGTTTTTCGTCACAATTGGCATCGTACCATTTACCACTGGTAGGTGACAGCTGAACACAGTTTTCTCTAGAGCCGCCGGTTGGCTCATACCGTGCCCATTGTGCATAGGTTATTATATTCCCTGACGACCAAATCCATTCCGATCCTCCTCCTTCATTTTCGAGCCCAATGTTTACATTTAACTCAACTTTATCTGTGGTACATAAGTACGTATATTATATTATATATATATATATATATATATATATATATATATATATATATATATATATATATATATATATATATATATATATATATGTGTGTGTGTGTGTGTGTGTTATAATTTTCCTGCATTTAATGAATGCATATATAAATTAGGACAGTAAGGATTACTTTTTTGTGCTATTTCTAAAATGTACTCATTACTCATTATACGTGGTATGAAACGAAGATTAGTTGGAAGAATACGCAACTACAGCACGTGAGATTGTTTTCAAGGTTGTGCTGAAATCTATTTTAATGATTATTTAATTTCCGCTCAATATTTATCTTTGTGTCGAATTATAAACTCCTAATTTAAATCACTAAAAAGTACAAATCAAATGTAGATTAGAAATTATGAAATTTAATGACAAAAGCATTTCACCTTGTGCAAGTTGTTGGATCACATTATTTTCCTGTGAATTACTGATGTCCACGAGGTCACCACCTAGGGCACGACATTTCATTTGTGCATCGTGCCATTGAAGCGCCTTTTGTATCACAAAGTAGCACGAGTCACGGAACGTACGCTGGCATGGAACTTGAACAAATCATTAAAATACTACCTTTTAGACACCAACGCACATGATGTACACATAAATGTATATGAAAATGAAAAAGTAGCTATCATTCCCAAATTACTGAAGGGGGTATCTAAGTAATTATCCCCTTTAAATACTGGAATCAATCTCATTTCCATTAACCGTAGCGATTCCTCTTTTCTATTATCCGATCACTTGGCAACAAAACCACCACAAAATAATTTCTTGATTTCCTGCACATAAAGATGTGTGTAGGAAAGAAAAAAAGGGAGAGGAAAATAATATGTGGAGTAGCAGTTGGCTATTTGTGTAGGAGTAAACACAGCATTTACAACAACAAATCAATACAAACAAGGGTAGATCTTGAAGGTTTTGTCCAAGTGAAAACACGTTGACGAATTTTACCAGGAGATAAAATTGTTAAAACGCTTTTGTCAATTTCTTGGAAATCAAAACAACTTGCTTGGAAATATGCTAATATAAGTGTGGAATGTGGATTAAATAATGAAAAGCATGCCTGTTGTCTTCATGGTACTGGCCAAAGAATTTAAGTCGCACCAAGCTGACAGAAGAAACAAACGCATTTCAATACATTGTATGTATATTTTTTCTGCATTTCATGTATATTTTTCTATTTGGTAGTTTAACAAATTCACAGAGATAAATTAGGAGCATCATTTGAATAAATAATGTCCCGAGTGATTCTCTGGTTTTACATCGAAATTTTAAGATAAAAACTATTTTCAGTATTAGTAGAAGCTCGCTCAAATAGAAATTCAAATAGTCCTTATTCTTAAAAAAACAGTTCTTCCTTTTCGAAATAAAATTACAATTAAGCGCAAGCGAAAAAAGTTGCCAGCTGCCTTGTCTATAGGATTAGACAATTAAAATATCCTTTCAGAAGTATGTAATGCAAAACCTACCTTCCGTCTGCATGATTTTAAAGTCACTGCTCAGATTTTCTAAAATACGGGATATAAGATAAAATAAAACATTCTATATGATGCGGCATAGATCAATACAGAAACCATAATGTTCTACAAAAAGATTTAATGCGGAATTTTATTTGCTGATCACACTTTTAAAATTTGGTGATGTATAGTGAGATATTTCGCCAGGGTACACCTCTTTCTATAACTACCACAACATTTGTTATCTTTTTCGATTTATGACATTTTGTTGCATATTACTTGCCCATGCAAATAGTGACTGAAAGACATTTGTTTTTGTATAAAATTTAAGGAAAGTTATCCCAGTTGACCTAAATTATTGGGTCTAGAGTCTAGAGAATGGCTCACCTGACCCAAACTGAATCATGCTTTGGTCTTGTCTTTAATACCGACAAGAAACATTTCAGTGTGTCAATAAAAATATTATTATTTATGTTCTATTTGATATTTGATTAAATTGCTATTAAAACAGGAGGGCGTAGGGATGGGGATAAAGACCCACCTAAAGTAGAATCTAAAAATAGCTTTTTATAACAATATATTACCTATTTTGTCCAGCGCGGTTTGATCTGTGTCAGCTGAATTCAAAGTAATAGTGAACAGTAAAAATATGCTTCTAAGGCTTGATTAAGCTAATTTTTTATTATATTTTCAGTAGGAATGCAAACCTTTGCAGTTTATATCTTCTTGCTATATACATATATGTCACCGATATTCCTTTCCGACCAGGTAAAATACTTTTCCAGTCTCATCATGGTTTCTTATACTAAGATAAAATGGTTTTGGTAAAGTGGTGATTGTAAGCAATAGATTACATGGGCATTTTTTTAAACTAATGGTTTATAAAGGTACTCACATGTATTTTCGATATTTTTCCGAATATCATCTGGAAATCAGAGATAAAAGAAATAGTTTGATAACATGTGTCTTATTTAAAGAGCCAAAGAAGACAGTTGTAGTAAAATTGAATTTGCATATTGAAACTATTTCCATAACCTGATCTATTAACAAGATTATCCTGACAATATCTAATGAATATTAACATTTCAATATGCTGCAAGCAAAGACGTGATGCCTTTATTTAATATAATACAATGATTCATAGTTTCATGCACATGCACTCTTTGCAAAGAAAGTAGAGAACGGGAATACTTTTAACAAGTTGAAGCTTGTCTATTATCTTGTACTTCTCAGCGTAACTATCTTCAAGTAGTTCAGCTCGCTGCGATACCTGGCTATCTCTGAAATTGTAGTTAACTTGGACTGAATAGAACCACACGAGGTTGTTATTTATTATTCTCTGTTTTGTTCTTTTTCACTTTAATATTTAGGATTTGCGTTAAGAAATTTACTTCACTTTTGTATTCGTAACTTAATAGCGAAAGTGCACCTTTTAAAGAAATTAAACAGAGATATTCAGTCATATATGAGTCGTCTTAATAACATATGCTAATTTATATTTCCACGTAGTGCGGCTCATTTAAGGAAAGCTTTGCAAAATCTATTGTTGGGGAAAAAAAGATTACATTTATTAATACCTTGCATTAAATTTTCAGCAAAGTCCGTCAGTATTGAAATGTCGTCTACTTGAGCATAGCAGATCTGAAACATAATAACCATACATTAATATATATGTGAAATCTTTAAGTTTTTATTTTGCTCGTTTTACGTACATGGAATATAGAAGAGATTATGTAAGTGTTCGTAACGCGTCACATTTGTTTGACATTAATTTTATCTGTTAGGAAAGGTGCGGTTTTGAGTAAAAACACTAAAGTGTATGCTATCGAATGTTATGTACTGTTGGAAAACGAAATTTAAAAGGGAGCAAATTTACATAACCATTTATATATCTATATGTCCTGAAACGAGTATCCTTAAGCTTAGCAATATCGTGGATAATACTGCTTATATTATTATTTCTCACCATCTCTGGGTAGACGACAAGCAAAAGAAAACACATCAAACGACTCATCGTCTTCCTTTTATGCAAATACGGAAAGTCGGCCGAATATGGTATGAAGATAAACAAGCAATTGTCCGTTTGGTAATAATATGTGCAAATGAAAGCTTTCTCTGTTCATCAGAAACTAACAATTAGTGCATTTGTTACTTCACATGCAACATTCTATGGAAAAAGTACCTTACAATTTATATTATTACCATTATTTGAGACACTCTGATATACTAGCATTTAAATGTAAAAACTGGGTTTGAAATCAAGATCAAAACTTCGGGCTAGAAATTAAAAAAAAAGTTTGTGCATTCATGTTCAAGGCCTGCACCATTGAAAACTCAGTCAAAATTGTTTAAAATACAATTATGATATAGTTAGGAGGCTGATAGACAGTTTTGGTCACTCGAGGTAACATAGGTTAAGTCAGACGAAGCGCCCAGTTCAGTACTTCCCTGTAGCGGGGTGTACTGCATCATTTGTTGAATGTACGGTCGTTGCCTTTAAAGTAATTTCTGCATACATAGTGTTATTTTGAACTGATTAAAAATTAGTTTTAAGTTTTATTACAAGAGGTCGGATATTTTTAGAAACCATACATTTGTCAGGTAAAACAGATAAGTTAAACAACTCATTACAGATTCTTAAACGGTCTATTAGCTGAAATATAAACAACGTTGCTATCAGGGTAACAGTTTTCTTTACAGATGAATAACAAACCGCCAAGCTCTCACATATATTGACACTAATAGTAATCGTATTGCTTTGCGGGACGTCAGTTTCCTCTGAAGCTCTCCACGTCTAAACTCTGGTCTGAAATGCTACGTATCGTGTTTAAAAGAGAAAAAGAGGGAAACAAATGAAATCGGTTATTTATTTTAGGTTTTCGGAGAAGCCCGAAGAATAGCAGTACACAATACAATACCCTCAGATGCCATGTGTAGGTTTCAAATCAAAATTAAAAACCTCAAGTTATAATTAACGAATATTGAACCAATCACATCAACCTAATCAAAGCGACTACTGTTGTTATTAATACCTTTGAGACACTTGGCTTTGTAACATGTTTTGTACCTGATAATTGTCTGTTTGATTTTTTGCTAATATCCGACGTTCGAATGTTTGTGTATTGTTAAAAACTCCAAAACTCTTTGATAGCTTCACTTTGAACTTCCTAAAAACTTTGAAAAAATAAGCAAATTTGTGATATTTTTACAACGTTTTGTACAAGCGTTGTAAAAGACGCTTTTCTGTAATGTGCCTACATTGTTGGCTGTAACGAAAGCAATAGACGCAGTGCGCAGAACTATAACAAATTGCTTGAATGACTTACAAAACTGAACGGGAGGGGGTATCGCCTCTCTTTATAGTCCACACAATACCTCTGTTGAACAAAACTGAGTACCACCCCTCTGGTCCTTATTGTTTACTTGTTGCCAGTGTCTAACCAGAAAATAACTTCACCGGTGTTTTTTTCACTTGATTATCAACGTTTTGACAAGTAAAATGTTCAAATGTCTGTTATAATGAAAATGAAAAGCATCAAATTAATACAAAAAACATCAAAATTATTCAAATCCATTTGAAAACAGAAAAGATCCACTACAGACCAATCTTACTTCTAAAAAGTTGTATTTCTAGATTCGCTTACTGTCACTTGTTATCTCGGCTTTCTTTAACTGCTCTATTCCCACTGTGTGTCATACCATTAGTTCAAATTAGAAAATGTTTCTCACAACGCTAATGTTTAGCTAGCAAGACCCAGTCGCATTTGCAATGTGCTAATCAATAATCAATCGCAGTCATTACGTTAGAGAAATTCATAGCACATTCTAACTCCTTGACTCTTCTGAAACGCTCTGAGTTATAATCCATTTGTATTCTACTTAATTTCCAACTGTGCCTGGAATTCAAATTTGCCAGCAACAGCTGTGGATATAAATTACTCTTCCAGTCTAATGGATTCCTGATCACATCAGTACTATATATTTATAGCCATACCTATATGCGTATAGCGAAATGGCATCAGAGGACATTGGCTATAACAAGGCGGGTTGTAACTCCTGTGCATCCTGTCTATTCTTGTTAAGAACATTCCGCAGTACTGAGCGTTGATGCAACTATGCTTTGAGCTTTGCACATATTAGTAAACCACACCGGCACAATACCCTCCCGCAAGTATTGGTAGTACGAGCGTAAAAATTAACTCAAAAGCAGGAGTCATATCTTTAATATTTTTGAAGTTTGCTGTGCTGGCTCATGCAAAACGTGGCACAATTTCAGAAACATTTCGAATAAATAAGTAGTCATGACAGAGAACCAGCCGTTATGAGAGAATTAAGATTAGATCAGAAAGGTAAGAAAGTAGTTTCAAAGGAAAAAATATAAATCTCAGCTAGAACTAAAGCATCAAATAAAAAAGTACCTTCGAAATAAACAAACAATATCGAACAGAGAACTTGTTTTGAAGAGTGCTAACACAATGCATCGCTGTCAGTATGTGGAGAACACACATTAGTGGCAAACAAGTAGAGCAACTGGTAAATGTGCCATAAGGTACCGCATTAAAATAAAATGATCATGCTGCTTTGATATTTCCAATGTGTGTTTTTGTCCAAGTGCTATGTTCCAGCCGAGACAATTTCTCAGTCCCAAGCAAAGTTACAAAGGCATCAATATATGATTCAACACAATGCCTTGTAATGTTTCATTATATGCACAACAAACAGTGCCAAGAAACACGAGATATCTAAAGTTTGTTTGTTTGTTTGTTTTTGCCTTTGTTTTTTTATTTCCAGCAAACTGTTCAAATGTTTTGCAGAGAAAACTTATTAGTGATATGAGATTTTTTATCGTGCTGCACTGACAATGTCGTTTTGTTGTGCAAGGACGGACAAAATCAGACAGGGAAACAACCGCTGTTCAAAAACCGAGGGTCAAAGTCCGCTTGAAAAGAACCCCTTTAGGTAAAGCCCACCCAATATATTTTTAATTGAAAGAATTACATATAAAGAGATGCACCGGACAAAAATTTTAATATGCCTACAAACAATGTGATTTTATAAACCTAAGTACAAGATTAGGATGATCACAACTTCTAATCACTGTAACAGTAATCATATCAATTTTCGGTTGACCTTTGTGAGATTCAATATACTTCATGACTAGATCTGTGATATTGAATTTTACAATAAAACTATGTCCAGTGTGGATTGCAGTATAGAACACGTATTTGTTTTTGCTATTATAAGATTATGCGAGGAAATACTAAGTACGAAATGAAAATAAATACAAAAAACCAATAAATCGTTGTACTGAAAACATATAAAAAAGGAAAGTACATGGGAAATAACAAACAAATTTGTGCAATTGTGCCCGACGTGTTCATGTACAATGGTGAGTTTTTCATAAAAATTTAAGAACGGTTTTAATAATATTTGCTAGCGCAAGAGTTAAAAATATTCCGGAGTGCGGAAAAGACTTTTAAGATTTTATAATTATGTCTCATCCCTCTGTATGTGTTACTTGAACCAACACGTGAGTTGGAAAATGAATGTTGTTAAACAGTTTGGCTGTATATTTCATTGCCTGTGTCTTTCTGTCGTGTGCTGATTTCATTTATTTACCGAATATGTTTTCTTTGATAAGTATGTAGAGAAAAAACATTTCACAAAATGTGTCAATTGCAGAAAAAAACATCAAAATCCTGGTATCTGACGTTTCTTGACATGTCTTTATGTGTTATTTAGTCTAATGGTCAGCGCAGTCGGTTGTAGAGCATGAAGTCGTGAATTCAAGCCCCAACATTAGAAAATAGTGTGGCAGTTGAATGATAATATGCTACAGCATGCTTTGGTATACTTAGTGAAAGTCAACTGGTGCATCATGTAAAGAACGTGCGATGTGGCCAAAGCACCATCATTACATATATAGTCTATCTGTTACTGAATTATCTGTCACCTTCAATTATTGGGAAGTATGGGACAACACATACATTCGGGATTGACTGCATTGCAAAAAATGAAGTTCGTAATATTGACCAAGCCACCAAAAATTACAATTCTCACTGCATTTTTCTACAAACTATTAATACAGTTGTTGAGTGCATCAGGCTCAGAATAATAATGTACTATTATAACTGTTAACTATACCAATATAACTTTTGAAATATATAAAAGTGGTGAGAGGCAACATAGGCACTTTCATGTCAAGTGAAGTGTCAAGTGTAGCAAAACAAATCCACAGCAAATCTGTGTGTCAGCCTTATTACCAGAACTAAAAAAATGCAAATATCTATTTCTGTTTCTGATTCATTTTTTATGTTTTGTTTTCTCTTAAGTTGCAGCTGTAAAAAGTAGTGGTTTCTGTTCTTTAAAAAAAGCCTTTTACCACGATGTTCACAGAGCACATCTAACCAAAATATTGTGGTTCAAGTAGGTCTTATAAACAATTGGATTGTTTATAAATAAAATTAACATTTTCCAGTGATCTTCGAGGGTGCTGTGTTCTTAGCGTTAGCAAAAATACTTATAAATACAGTGCCTCTAGAGGGTGTAAAGACAAAAATTGAAATATCATTTCGATAAAAGTGTAAATTTTACGAAATATTCCGATATTGATATTTAAACACGGCTGAGTATATTATGCTAAGTTAATGAGAGAATTTCTATTATAATATTTGATATCCTATTTTTATTGCATATTCATTGCTGTGGTTTCTCTTCACTTGCATTGGTGTGATCTTTTTTTTTTACAGAATTTTCATGTTGAAAAAGATGAAAAGCGCAATCTATGCTTTACCAAGAAAATATTTCAAAAAGTGTTTCCAGTATATATATCCTATCCTTTTAATAAGCTATTTCTTCAGTTGTAAGGACTTTTATTTTTATTTTAGCTACAGTTCAACTGAAGTTTTTAAAACTCTTTTGTAATGTTTAAATGGTGTCCTTTCATGATCATTTCTCATGCAACTATGTTATCTATATCGGTTCATTTTGTACCCTTGCATGATATCTTGTTCTTTAAATATCGGATTGAGCAGTAATGCCGTCGGCTACTGTTCGTCTGCGAAAGACGATGGACATTTGCAGACGCATGCAGTCTATTTCGTGGTGGCTGGTCGTCTTCTACCTTTAGTCTTCTTCTGTTACGCTTCTAGTTCGAATCATAGCGTTTAACTCACTCGCAAATAGTAATGCTTCAGAGTACTCGGTGTTCAGTGACGATTTCCGATTTGTGAGTTAGCAGTTAATTAGTGGGTCAAACTTCCACATGTATATGAAACGTCTATAAAACAGAGCTTTGGGAGTTTTCGGAGACCAAATGGGCGTTTCCTATCAACAACCTCTCCCTAATATCATTCTTAACATACTTACAGGTGCAACTAAGTAACAGAGGGGTGTATATTACAACATCAAAATATTAGTAAAATGATGAGTAGTAATTGGGAGAGAAATGTTACACATTTTATGAAGGTTCAGTAACCGCAAGGATCTTAGACCAAAGACCAAGATTGAAAGACCAAGTTATTGAATATTGTTTTTCTCTTTACTTTAAAAAATTGTGAAATAGCAAAATATAATGCAGCTATTTATTTTGATTAATTGATTTATTGTTGCAACCCAACGTTACCACTTTAATTTTAATTGTAACTAATTGTAAGATACATAAATGTGGGGCTTGAAATTTTCAATTTAACCTTAACTTAATCTCAAACAGTGTACAGATATCATTCTAAGGATTATTCTATCGATTTCAAACAACTATTTAAATCCTTATAAATAAATAGAAATCTTTACTGGAAAGTCGTATATTGTTGCATTTGTAAATAAAAAGTCCCTTGCTGTTTGGTTTTAAGCAAATCTGACTGCACAAAACTAATTCATTCATGGGCCAGCGTCCTGTATTTTTTTGCAAATGGATTTGAAAGTAGGCTGCGATGTCAATACAAAGTTTTAGAAATGTGAGATATTGCTACATATACCAATAAACATTTTTTAGTTTAAAAATGTGCAGTTTATTGCAACATTCGACATGTTCAGAATGTTTGCAAATCGTTAAGAAATTCAAGGCTCTATTTAAAATTCGTTTTGCATTTCTCAGTAAAATAATAAATTTAGTATAAAAACAAACGATTTACAAGCACGAAATATAGTTTTCAACACGTCAAATCCACGCATTCGTAAATCTAAGCTCTTATTCCAACCTTTCAAGTATTTGGCCATTATCTGTCCATAAACGAAGTTGAATTCTTGAGCCGGCCATAGCATATACCTTTCATCTATTAAAATCAACGCAAAGCAGGTTGATTTGTCGACAGTGCCGAAGAATCGTAAAGGAAAAGTGACAGGTATTTGCTCACAGAAATATTTTATATTTTCGCTGTTTCTCTATTTTAAGTTTTCCATCATTTCTAAAACTTACAAATATTGAAACAACCATGCTATGGCGAAATAACGTGCGTGCACAATAAATGAAAATAGTGCTGAAAAGGCACATTTACCCTTTAATATATCCTCATAAGTGAACACAATCCCATTTGTGATTAGTGAAAGTTCACACATACCAGTTGGCGAATTCTGAATGCGTACAGATAACTTTTAGCAAGTATTACCACATCTTGTCACGTGACTCTTCAACAGCTTGACTAAACGCTCGTAATTTCCATCACATTTTGGAAGGAATCTACTGTCGCTGTTCTTTGCTTTGCTGTCAGAACAGAAATGACAACTCGCAAGGAACCAAGAATGTCCTTTAAAAGATAGCAAGTGGTATGGATTTTCCAGACCGTGTCAGTAATCTTTAGAGAAGCTGCATTCTTCATCTCAAAACTTTAGAGGCTATTAGCGTGTTTTAAATAAAAACATAATTTTCTTGACGTTGTTTAAAACAAAATGGGAGACGGTATGTGGGAATAATTTGAACGACAATGATGACTAGATAACATTGTAGACTGTGGATTCGATCATAAAAGCACAGACTAGTTTCGTTTACGTTTCATTCTTTAAATTTGTGGCTTTAATTTAATTTGATACATACATTCACGTACATAACGCTTCTAAACAACTACAGTCAATATTCTCTTGATCTTGTATATTGTCTTGCAGAAGATGCAAATATAAGTGGTCTTAGTTGTTTAAATGATTCACTATAAACGAAAATGTTGACAAGATTAACACTTACTTAATCTTTACTTATTGGTGTAACTGCATGCTTGCATCGGCTTCTGATTGCAATGCCTGCAACGTTACATTATAACTCTAAACTGAGTCAGAGAATTACGTGAAAAGTGAACATCACTTCATATTTTGGAGGTATTTCTGGTTATCATTTCTTGTGGAATTACGTTTCAGCGTGTTTTCAATTACACAAACAAATGAGCGACTTGTGTTTATGGCACTTCTTTTATAAAATACGACCTACTGTTTATTTATTCGGTCATTTATATTTCTTTTGCATTATGTGCATTATGTTATATTTATTTGCTCTTTCACGGAACTAAATTATGAGAGTTTTAACATATTGCAAATAAATGTTGAGAAGAAACTGGGAATATGCCTTCCGAATGTTTTGTTTAGCAGTACTTGTAATTCATAATTTCATGATTGTTAGTGTCCGTACAAATTAAACTGTTATTTTTACAGTATTTTATTTCATTTTTTGTTGTATGCAGTGTTGAGATATCGAAAGAAACATGAAGTGATTTGCAATGCAGTAATACTGGATAAAAAATATCTTAATAGAAGAAACTCACACAACATCAATATAAACCAAGATTTTAGGTACTATTAAGTCAAGCTATTAAGCTACGCCTTTGGATCATATTATATATGTTCCCCACCTCTGATAGTGATGGTTAGGAATCCCATTTCAAATTTTCAATAAGAATAATTTTATAACTTTGGTTTAAATTTTTCTTACAGATATGTCTTCCTGAAAAGCAGATACTTTGCGCCCTTCAAGTGATATCAAGAACGAAGTTTCTGTAGTGCGTAGTTTTTCCATGCTGACAAAGTGGGATATCTCTTTAGAACTGTGCGTATTTATCCGCCATAGGTACGACAATAATACCATATTCTGGACTGGAAATCATGAAGTAAGCATGAAGAAAAATTTCATATTTCGGCTGGTGTTATGGTGATCAAAGGGTTCCTTTTAAAGGTGTGAAGTTTGTCTTTTTGTGTGGTGCCTATGCGTTTCCCGCTTCCAATATTGTTACTGGTCAGTCAAGCGTGCGCTCTTGTTTAACATAAATTCCTGGGCTACGTGCATTTCTGTGTCAGTTTTCTTTGACGTGTGTTAAAGGAGGAAATGTTTAGGGATTTTAAGGCCCACATAGTCGGTAAATATAGAATTTTGATTTATATTACCTCATGTTGCTGATTTATATTACCTCGTGTAACTGGTGAAATTATCTCGTGTAATTATTGAAGTGATTTCATGTACGAATTTCAGGCCTTAAGTTGACCTTAGTGATTTTGGCCAGTAAATTGGTTTCAAATTTAAAAACGTTTATTTCTGAGAGTTTTTTTGCTACTCGATTGTACCTAAAAATTGTGTTTTTTTTTCAATATACGGTTGTTTTCCACTTACCGCCTTTTATTCCATCACATAGTTGCCGACTGGCCATGCCTTGCGTGACTGAATAAATCCGATGTGCGGCTGACCTCCTTTATGGGGCCGGCCAGATGTAGCCAAGCAGTTTCACCGCGCCTGGCACGATGCGCGCTTGCTACGGTCACAACCTCGGACAGTTTCACCTCGCCTTCAACGCTGCGCACTTTCTACGGTCACGACCCCAGACAATGTCACCGCGTAGTTCTCAAAGTATTGCCTCGAACAGCTTATAAGACACTGCTCTTAAAGCACACATCACAGAAGTGGAATAAGCCAAATTGCAGATGAATATTCGAACTTTCGTGCAGGGATATTTGGCTTATCCAATACAATGGACGCTAGAACCTGATTACTTGAGGTAAATTGTGGACATATTTTATCAGAATTTGGTAAACTCTCTTTTTTTGGTTAACGTAGTTTTTTCGTTTGCGTGGTTTTAATTTTTAAAGGTTTAAATTTGGTTCCGTGCCTTTAAATTTGCTGAGGTATATTTGCGGTGAATGGAATCTGCCAATAATCTGCGTAGTGTCTCGGCATTAATTAAACAAGGTGTGAAATTGATTGACAGGACCAGAGGGTGTCTGAAAACCATGGCTCTCCATGGAATTCTCGTGAATTGAACATGGTTATCGTTATCTTAATTTTTAAACCAACTTATCTTCTGGGCTAGACCTCTTGACTAAAAAAAGTATTTTTAAAAATGTTCCATTGTGTGTCAATGGAATATCGTCACTTACACATTCCTCATGAAAGTTTTGCTGCTATGACTTCGTAACACAGATTCTATCGGTGGTCCATTTGAGTTATGAGGGAACACTGATACAATACTTACAAAAACAATAATTTTTGTTATAATAAGCGGCCAGTCCAGCCCCTCTTCCCCAACCCTACCTACGTTATTAGAAATCAAAACTGCCTGAGCGGTTGAACGTCGCAAATGAAACTGTTTTTAAAACTGGAGTGTGTGGTGCAACGCGGTATCAGTGACCTTATGAGTCACATGTTCGTGCAGTAACGTAGTATAAAACTAGTGTATGGTGTATGGTCCCTTGTGGTGTCAGTGACCTCTTGGGTCACATGTTCGTGTATTAACGTCCTATTAAAAACTAGAGCGTGTGGTGCACCGTGGTGTCAGTGACCTTGTGAATCGTATGTTCGTGCATTAAATCTGATTAACACTAGGTGTATGGTGCGGTGTGGTGTCAGTGACCTTGTGGGTCACATGTTCGTGCATTAACGTATTGAAACTACAGTGTATGGTGCACCGTGGTGTCAGTGACCTTGTGGGTCACATGTTTGTGTATTAACGTCCTAATAAAACTAGAGCATGTAGTGCACCGTAATATCAGTGACCTTGTGAGTTGCAGCGTTCTCACAACCATTCTGGATAGTAATCCAGATTACAAATCCCAGTACACTGCCTTCATGGAAGACATGTTGATGAAGGGATATGCGGAGCCTGTAGAGACTGTAGAGACGATTCCACAGAGGTTTGTTACATAACACACCACGGGGTGTACAACGAACAAAAGAAAAAACTCAGAGTGGTGTCGACTGCAGTACCCGCTATATGGGCAAGTCTTTAAACGACAGCTTATTACCTGGTCCAGATCGAACAAACTTCTTGCTAGGCGTCCTGTTGAGATTCAGGAAAGAGCTGGTCGCATTTAGTTGTGACATAACTAAAATGTTTTATCAATTTAGGATTCCAATTTAGGACCCAAACTTCACAAGTTTGTGTCCAATTCTCCCGCAGTTCTTGAATCAGTCCCACACTTGTATATATTGTAGCCGATCTGTGCAAGCTAGAAGATGTTTCAATTTTACGATGCGCCAAACCAGAGGGATTTGTGACAAAATATGTTGAGCCGCATCATTTCTGCGATGCGTCGTCTACTGGCTACCTATTCTGAAGTTATTTACGATAGGGACAAATACCCAAATGCGACTTAAGTTATTGCAAAATCACACGTCGCTCCAATCAGGCTCATAACTATTCCCCACTTGTTGCTGGCTGCAGCAGTTTTTGGTAGCCAAGGCAGCACAGTTCTTAGAATCTGAGTTGCGGTACTCTGACGTAAAGCATTTTGTCTATGCGGTCATATTAGGTTATATTTAGAACAAAGCTTCGAGCTTTCACGTCTATGTTTCCAATCGCGTCGGACTTATTCACACTTACACTAGTGTAAACCAAGACACCATGTGCCCGATACCTTGAACATAGCAGATTGGCCCCGAGAGGCCGCTTCGTTGAAGAAATTCGGAAGTCAAAATGGTTTTCTGGACCAAAGCTTTAATAGTGAAGCTTGTTACCTGAGCCTAGCACTGAGATTGACGTGGCGAAAGATGACCCTGCAGTTAAAAGTTCCACAGTGTTTTCTAACACGACTCGAGACGCGTTCAATGTTTCAAGATTTAACCACTTCTCATCCCGGTCACGCTTGAAAAAAAAACGGCTGCGTTGATATTTCAGTGGAGACTTTCATTGTTACGGTCAATTAAAGGAGTTCCTGTGCTAGTTGGAATCCGAAGCCGTCCTGCACTCTCATTGAACGAGTCTGTAAAAGCAGAAAATCTTAGCGAGGCAGAGACTGCAATCCTCAAGCTAGTACAGGGTCATTCGTTTTCAGATGAGATGGGATCCCTGTCTAAGAAGGAATCAGTTAAAAGCAATAGCTCACTTCGCAAACCAGATTGTTTTGTGGACAATGGCATAATCGGCGTTGGTGGACGATTTCGACTCTCTTCATTGCCAGATTCCAATGTACATCCTGCTGTCCTTCCCAGGTCAGCTCACGCTTCAGAGCTGATTATCAGCCACTACCATGTAAAGGTTCTTCACCAAGGAAGAGGAGTCACCCTCAATGAAGTGAGATCTAATGGATTTTGGATATTCTAGGAGGCTACTCAGCAGTGTCAAAGTTTATTTATCGTTGCGTTATCTTCAGAAGATTAAGAGCGTCTCCTCAAACTCAGAAAATGGCAAATTTGCATTCTGACCGCAAACAGTTTAGTCCTTCCTTCACCTTTTGTGGAGCGAATTTCTGTGGTCTGTTCATTGTCAAAGAAAGACGAAAGGAAGTCAAACATTTGTGTTGTGTCTTTAAATGTCTTTCCTGCAGAGTTGTGCGTCTAGAATTGGTTAATTCACTTACGACAAGCTCCTTCATCAACGCTCTGATACGATTCATAGCAGTAACAGGTCCGATTTCATTGCTGAGATCAAACCGAGAGTCTACTTTTGTCGGTGCCCGACGTGAGCTTAAGGAAGCCTCGAACAAAATATACGACAAAGATGTTCTGTTGGCTAATGGGTGTGAGTTTGAGTTTCGCATGAATCCCCCTGTAGCCAGCCACGTGGGTTGCGTTTGGGAGCGAATGAAACGCAACGTTAGAAATATTCTAGATACCCTTTACTATCAGCACGGGTCCCAGCTAGACGACGAGTAGTTGCAGAAGTTCATTTGCGAAGTATCCGCAGCTATCAATGGTCGTCCGTTGACGCTCGAAAATATTTCTTACCCAGATCATTTAGAACCGTTGACGCCTAACCGCAGCCTCATTATGAAGTCGAAAGTTGTTGTCGGTACACCAGGTAGTTTTATACATGACGACGTATACATGAAACGATGGAGGCGTGTACAATACATGGTTGACCAGTTCTGGTCCAGTTGGAGCAAAGAATACATGCACTTTTTACAAGTGAGCCCTAAATCGTACCATGCACACAATCGCTCCGCGATTTGACAGTTGACGACATCGTTGCAATTAAGGATTATCAGATCCGTAGAAGTATGTGGAAGTTAGGCAAAATGGCACGGATGCATAAATATACGAAGCGTGAAACTAATGCTAGCTGATAGACATTTAGACAAGACTGGTAAACGTTTGCGCCCTGTGGTATTTCTTGATAGGTCTATCCACAAACTTGTTTTGCTGGTAGAAGTTACAGATTAGCTTTAGCTGTTACGGCTTTAGCCGTGGGAGCCGCTGTTGTGTTTTTATTGTTAGTATCATTCTTATTATATAATGCGTTATGTGTAGACCTCTTAAGTAATTAAATGGCACTTATAAAATTATGCTATAATTTTGAGGAGCTACGTTATGGTGATCAAAAGGTTCCTTTTAAAGGTGTGAAATTTGTCTTCTTGTGTGGTGCCCAGGCGTTCCCTGCTCCCAATATTGTTACTGGTCAGTCAAGCGTGTTCTCTTTTGAGTAATCTAAATTCGTGGACTACGTGCATCTCTGTGCTAGTTTTCTTTGAAGTATGTTAAGGGAGGAGTTGTTTTGTGATTTTAAGGCCCACATAGTCGGTAAATATAGAATTTTGTTTAATATTACCTCCTGTTACTGGCTTATATTACCTGTTGTTACTGGTGAAAATGTCTCCTGTAATTATTGAAGTGATTTCATGTACGAGTTTCAGTCAAGTGATTTCATGTACGAGTTTCAGGCCGTAAGTTGAATTTGTGAGTTTGGTCAGTAAATTGGATTCAATTTTATAGACGTTTATTTCTTGGAGTATTTTGTTGTTATTTCATTGTACTTATAAATTGTAGTTTGTGCTACAGACAACCGCGTTTTCAATAAACGGGTGTTTTCCACTTTCGGCCTTTTATTCCGTCACAGCTGGAGTGCTTCAAAGTTCTGAATCACTACTTTTGTGCTGTTTTAATGTATTAACATTGTACTACCAAACTATAGTTTAAACAAGAATGTTAGGAATGTTATCAGTAGCCACTATCTTGTTAATCAAGTGTAAAAAGGTTTGTTGGATTGCCACAATTGATAGAACCCCTTTAAAACTGGTTACTGATTTTTTGTAAAGTTTTTAATCTTTTGTTTTCAGGAGAGGCCTAACCTAAGAGCACTCCTTTAAATTTTTTAAAGCATTCTTCCTGTGAGCAAGAGACTTCTTGCGCAGAAATCAAATCAAAACTGTAGGAGGCAACACATTTTAAGAAACAGCTCTCACACTTTTATATTTCGCAATTTTCCCCATTATTACTTATTTTTTCAAGGAGCAAACTGCGCAGGGAGCATTGGTAGACAATGTGACTAGAAAAGCATGGGAAAATTGCTTTGTCGAATTTCTATAAATGAAAATAATTCAAGATCATATGTCAAGATACGAACACTGGAAATATTTGTAAATTTAAACATTTCAGAAACATGAAAATAAACCTTTAATCGGGTGTTTGTAAATCATACATGTTCAAAATATAAAAATAAATAAACATATCAACAATAAACTATTGCAGACATTTCAATTAACTTACTCTGTTTACACTGCAGATTCCAAGTCACTGGATGAATTTTGAGAACTTGTCATGTTCAGTCTCTCAGATCACACTATTTTTTGTGTGGGGGCTATGAAATGTCTTTATTTTTCACCGTAACAACGTAAATACCATAGAAATATCAAATAGTATGTTCTTTTTCTCAAATTCGTTTTTTAAAGAAGACAAACTTTTCATTAAATAAAGTGGCATTTAAATGTTTGGTGTCTGTAGGTTTGATATACCAATAGCTGCCGACGTTTCTTAAATTTTACCGTTTGTAAATAAAATGTATATAGTTTGTTTCAGACTACCATCATCTTGATCCTATTACTTTTTGTCTCAATTGTATTTCAGATTTCACTTGCTGATTCAATGCAAAAATATGACTGATAGTTATTACAGTGTGATTAATTGAGATAATTTGAGCTTTTGGTCATCTTAATCTTGCACTTAGATTTAAAATATTAAAAGGTTTATTGATGTCTTTGACTCTTGTATATTTTACTCCTGAAATAAAACTTGGAATTAGAAATCGGAATATGTGACTGATTACTTCAATTTCATCAAAAAAAAATTTTTGAAGATTTTACTAAGGTTGTTTTCCCAGGATGATATTGTCTCAATGTATTTATCCTACTGATATATACACAAGAACAAAAACAAACAGACCATATGAACATATAATATGATTATGATTTTAGGGCGTAGTATATACCCAGGGAGAATAATATGTGGAATAAAACCAAAGCAAGTAGTAACCATGAACCCATTCCTCACTAGCCAGCATTAAACAAACTGTTTTCGACATTGTTGCAAGCAGATCTTTTCAAGTGCGTTATAAAGGCTAGATTTATTCAAAGTGTCAAATGCCCTCAAAGGAGGTTCACCATTTCAGCATACAGATGTTTTGCGAAATTTTTGGTAACTAGTCCACTGAAATTGTCATTCTTGATTTGAGATCCACAATGTCACAAAGGGTTCGGTGTCCTTTTTAACCTCTTAAAATGATTCTTGCAAATAACTTACTGCTGATAGTCAAGAGTGATAGTCCTTTATATTTGTTTCATTTTCCTCTACATTTGTGTTTATGAGTTAGTGATCTTTCCCCATTTTAGAAATTCTGCTAGAATTCCACCTGTTCCTGTGCTTTCATGCAGGATATTTTGATTTGATAGTAGTTTTTATCAGGCGATTTATACAGAATTCTGATATGGGCCAGTGTTAGCATTAGCATTCCGGTGCCAAGTCTGATTGCCATTGCTACCACACTCTAATAGGCTGTATTGGATTCACATGAATTGGCTTATTCTTTTGCAATCCCACACGCATCAAGGCGTAAAATCCTTGAACAATAAACAACTCGAAAAGTAATAAGCATTGAGTTTGTTAGTTTGCAACTCAATAAACGGCTGTTTCTTACATTTAACTACTAATTTTACTGACACAAATTTTCTACGTGAAGAGTGGTCGATGAGTTTTACTAAAAATAGTCATAATCTATGCTTAGCTATCTTTTGATTTCTACTGGTTGTTTCTTTAGTATTTCCAAATGCAACCTGCATGTCAGTTTGTAATCTTAAGAAACTCGTTTATGGCCCTAAAATTTAATACTTTAAGGACAGTTATATCCACTGCTGTGATATATACCGGAGGAAAAATTCAACTTTCTAAACCTTATAAATGCATTTTTTACTTAAAGAACGAAAGTAGAAAAGGTAATTGTGCATGATATTTACATTAAACCTACAGTTGTTAAACGTGTAATGCAGAGGTATGATAATTTAAGTGTTTTTGCTAGCTTGGTATAGGTGGATACTTTTAACGATAATGATTAAGACGCTTCCTTTAGCATTTCAGTAGTACACAATTTTCCAGTGTGCCAGTTCCTCACAGGGACTGATATTCAATTATGTGTGTCCATGCTGATACTTTGGTGCACACTAAATGATTACACATCTATCGGCATCCTACTTGGTCAAAACTGCATTCCAGTGTCAATTTTGCAGCAACGTAAAATACTCTTTTGGCTAATACTAATAAAAGAATTATTAAAGTTACCTGTACTTTTATCAAATTAAAAACGAATGAAAATGGATTTTAAAAGTGTTGTTTTATCAGGAATGGAACCTTGGTTATGCTGATCTGCAAATTTAAAACAAAATTCCTATGCTGTACGGAGCCACTACATCGATTTTACATTACTAATAGTTGGCAGATTTGAGACATTTGTCAATTGCGGGATTATGGTTTTAGTTTATCAAGGCGATTTCTGTGTTTACATAATTTGCTGTAAAGAGTTACTGTTTGATAAAAAAAATAATTTGCGCCTTTAATTTATGCTGTTTAGTGGTTATTATTGCCATATTTCCTGCTTTGAGTTACTTCTAGTGTTTATGCTCATTATGACTCTATTTAAAAAGCTCTTCTGAATCTATAGTTATGTTAAATACATGCTATAGTTCTTTAATTGCAATGTTATATAAGACAGTATGAAGATTTGTTATCTGAAACCAAATCCCAATCTATGCTCTTTCAACCTTGGAGTTGAAACCTACAGTTGTTAAACGTGTAATGCAGAGGTATGATAATTTAAGTGTTTTTGCTAGCTTGGTAGAGGTGGGTACTTTTAACGATAATGATTAAGACGCTTCCTTTAGCATTTCAGTAGTACACAATTTTCCAGTGTGCCAGTTCCTCACAGGGACTGATATTCAATTATGTGTGTCCATGCTGATACTTTGGTGCACACTAAATGATTACACATCTATCGGCATCCTACTTGGTCAAAACTGCATTCCAGTGTCAATTTTGCAGCAACGTAAAATACTCTTTTGGCTAATACTAATAAAAGAATTATTAAAGTTACCTGTACTTTTATCAAATTAAAAACGAATGAAAATGGATTTTAAAAGTGTTGTTTTATCAGGAATGGAACCTTGGTTATGCTGATCTGCAAATTTAAAACAAAATTCCTATGCTGTACGGAGCCACTACATCGATTTTACATTACTAATAGTTGGCAGATTTGAGACATTTGTCAATTGCGGGATTATGGTTTTAGTTTATCAAGGCGATTTCTGTGTTTACATAATTTGCTGTAAAGAGTTACTGTTTGATAAAAAAAATAATTTGCGCCTTTAATTTATGCTGTTTAGTGGTTATTATTGCCATATTTCCTGCTTTGAGTTACTTCTAGTGTTTATGCTCATTATGACTCTATTTAAAAAGCTCTTCTGAATCTATAGTTATGTTAAATACATGCTATAGTTCTTTAATTGCAATGTTATATAAGACAGTATGAAGATTTGTTATCTGAAACCAAATCCCAATCTATGCTCTTTCAACCTTGGAGATATACGTGTCGTGTCTCATATGCTAAGCTGGTAATTATATTATCTCAGTCAGGTGACTTTCTACAGTCGTTTTCGACAGCACCAATCCAGTTTTCTTTCTTTCTCCCGTCTGTTCCGTTTCCTCGTTTCTAGTACATATGTTTATAATAAAGTATATGAATTAAATATCTTTTGGATGGTTGGTTTGACTTACTACACAGTTTGTATGTTTGACTGCGTAGAGGTTACTTTTTTGTATTATAGTGGAGAATCCTGCAATTTGACTTTCACCTGTACTGTATAGAAAACTGTTGTCCAAAACCAGCATCCTCGGTACTTGACCTCACTGGATTATAAATGTATCCACAACGAAGAATTGTTGATTCTGGAATATTTGTTGTAACACCTCCAATGGTATTCTGAGGACATTGCGTGATCAAACCTGACAGGTCAAGATAAGTCATATAAAATATTCTTCTTCCAAGCGTAACAGCCGAAACCAGTTGTTTAAAAATGGCATAGGTAAGCATTTAAGTTTAAACAGTAATGAAAAATATTAAAAAGAGCACAATTAAGGCAGGAAACTTTAAATTCAAGGGTAAATGATAAATCTCATCTCAGAATCTACCGTTCAGAATGTAGTTAATATTTTGATGTATGAGTTGCAGCTATAACGTGTGAGTTGTTTATGTGTGCCTAAATATTTTAGCACTGGTATTTTTATTAGTATATTTATGTGTTTTTTTATTATTTAAAGATATTTTGAGTACTGGGAAATATTTCTTTAAATCAGAATCACTATATCCATCACTCTTTAAAATTTCAGATAACCGGAAATGGTTAAACAACCATGTGAGTAAATACAACTGTACGAAAAGTATTTCGAATACTTCTAAACCAAACATATATATTTATTGTCAGCGTTCTTTCTAAGTGGCATTTTACGCAAATGGGTCTATCTATGGGAGTCATTTTAACTGACGCATTTTTTCATTCATACTTAAATATTAAAACAGACCAATTTTAAAGCAATGAGCAAATCTGTCGAAATATCGTAGGTCAGATCATATGCAATCTTTGTTTACTTCATGCATACCTTGTCAACAGCTGCGCCGCATGCTAGTTATTTGACAATTTTACTCAACATTTTTTCACCCTAGACACCATAAAACTGAAATATTTTATTCCAGATACCCAAGAAAGCCACAACATCTAATTATATTTGTTCTTACAATATCTATATGGCATCAGAAAGCAATATATTTCATATATATATAATATTCCATTTCCTATATAATGTGTGACCAATTTACTTTTCAGCGTTTTATATAGCGCTTGTTGCAAATCAAAATCATGGGAATATATTTTCAGATTTTTCCTCAACAATCACATAATTGCATTTTGCTTTTTTACTATAAAACGTGTTACGCACAAGAGAGTTACACAATCCTAAATGACTAGCGGGTTATCTGACAATAAAAAAAAAAGCAATATTAATTTTACACATAATATCATCATGTGAGTTTTACTTGAACTATTGCGTGGAAGTAAAAGCGTAGAACTAGACAAATACAAAGCAAATAAAGAAAATTGAAGTAGACTATTTAGATAAGTTTTAAACTTGGCTAATGTCCCAACTCATTGGAAGAGCCTTTTAACCTACTACGAAGCCATTGTGTCAATATACGAATTGTTAACATAAGATATGCTAATACTACACCTTGGTAGGGAGTCATCAAGACTTTGCAAAGCAAATATAATAGAGGAGGAAGTGAATTATGCTTTACGACTTCACATTTTAACTTTTAGTTTTAGCTGCTATAAGATTTAAAGTTGTGCTATACGTTGTTTAGATCAGAAATGGCTGGAATACACTGGATCTTATCATGGAGCTATGTTGCAATATATTTTACTTATAAATCAGCAGCAAATGGTAATTGCTAAATAAGCGCTTATTGTTATTGCATTATTTTCTTGTCATAGTAGGGTTTGCATTTGCTTTTTGTGTGTTTTGTTTTAGTTTTCACTACTTTAAAAATTACGCTTAAATTTGCACTGTAAATATTGTTGACACGTTTACAATTAAATTCAATCATCATAAAAAGGACATGCAAAATCACAATAATTTGATAATTTTTTTATCGACCGAATTTTAAAACTGTAATGCATAATTTGACAATAAACCCAAACTGTAATGAGGACTGAAACTTTGAGGTTCGTCTGTTTCAGTATGCAGCATTTCTGGTGATCCAAGAGGGAAACCACAATCTATGACTAATGAGGGCATATACTATATAAATATTTTCACTACACTGACCTTTCAACATAATGGTAGAGTGACACATTTTGATTGCGTCGCACATGCAAATGGAACTGGATTTATTTCATTCTGGAACTATGTAGATAAACAATTGCCCCTTTTGTCATGAAAGGAAAAATAGCCTTTGAAACAACAGAGTCAGGATGTAATGTAAGCATATAACGTAATATATTCACACCCATACTTTTCTTTGAGTGTCTGAATACCATGAAATTTGTTTTAGACACATCAATATAAGCTTATTTCATTTGAATAACGTATTTAAGTTTTTCAATTCTATATTGATTACTTTTTCAATTACTGGTACAGTTTTTCATGTGTAAAAAATATTTGTATCACCTGCGAAGAGAATATACTTTAGCATTTTTGAAACATTCACAATATCATCAATATATAAAGCAAATAATTTTGAACCTAAAGTAGAACCTTGTGGGACACACAGATTATATTAGATGCAGTAGAAACAATATTATCAATCTGAACAACTTTCTAACGTCTTGTCAAAAAATTTCAATCCATTCATTTGAGATGCCTCTCATACCATAATGGCTAAGTTTCTTGAGAAGAAGACTATGATTTATCGTGTCAATCACCTTTTTTAGATTTATGCATATCCCTATTGTTGCATGTTTTTTTGTCTATGACGCTCGTTAATTCTTCAAATAGCTGTATTAAAGCTAAGGATGTTGAACGGCAGTTTCGAAATCCATATTGACTTTCACTTAATAAATTGTTACTTTCTACAAATTTATTTAGAAAATTATCGAACACTTTTTCCAAGATTTTAGAGAACTGGGGCAAAAGTAACACAGGTCTATAGTTGTTAAGTTTTGATCTGTCACCTGACTTAAAAAGTGGTTGAACTTTAGCTAATTTCATTTTATCTGGAAAATGGAAGATTAGAGATTGTAGTAAGCGGACTAACAATACTAGGCATCATTCTTTTAACAATATCCATAGAAATATCATTCCAATCCAGCATGTTTTGTTTTCGAAACCTCTTATCACACTCTTAGATTCCTTAATACCTATTGGGTTTCAAACATGGAGTTGGGATTTCTACTTCCTAAGCGATCAGATATGTTACCGTTGCCTACATCGTCTATTTTTTCTGCTAGATTTGGTTCTACATTAACAAAAAATCTATTAAACATATTGACAATATTCTGCTTAAGCGAAATTTTTGTGCCATCGCAATTTTCACTTTACCAGTTGATGTTTTTATAGTATTTGGCACTTATGTGCAAAACTTTAAATACACGTGGTCGCATAGTATAAAATTTTGTGGCTGTGAAAATTTAAGCTGAGAATTTTATAATAAGGGATTCTTTTGATTGAAGGGTATTAGATAGCATATTTTATAACTGCAAAATACAAGATTCAGTTCTTCAAGACCCAATGTTTTACGAGTTTTAAGAGCACAGATATTGTATAATTTTGCATTGCTTCCGATTGCCCTCAACCACTTCTACCCCTCTGTAAGGAGAGAGTACTTCCATGACGCATTTCACGCAAAATCAATATGTGGACATATTGACAGAGACGTTTTAGGCAAAAAGCTGACGATCAAACGACTTGATTAAAAATTACAAACAGAAAACTCGAAAACGACTATTGGTGAGCAATGCAATATGCAAAGTGCATATTAATTATAAGATAAGATCAAAGTTGCCATGCAAATCCTGCAGTTTTAATTGATAAAGGCAGACAATATAAAGCCGATGAACAGTTTCCTTCAGTTGTTTTTAACTTTGCCATTTTACAATAAGCGAAATAGATAAGATGTTTTGAGCAGTTTGTCTCTAAGAAGCAGATGGGAAAATCTATGTTTTATATATATATATATATATATATATATATATATATACAGCTTCACGAAGTGCCAGACCAGAATCAAATTAACGTTAGCGCCGGAGACATGATAGCTGTTCACTACGGGGATAAACCGCGTGGATTTTTTATTTACGAGCGAGGGGATAAGACATTAACCCCAGGAGTCTCACCAAATGATCTTCATATAACAAGACTTAGTGGGGCAAATGAAAAAAAACACGGAATGGCTTGTTGGTAAACAACTTAACCTGACTAAGAATCCACAGATGAAGACCGTAGGCTTAAGAATATTCTACAACTGCAGTAAGACCGTATAAAGTTAATGATTCAAAGTTTTCAAACATTTTCAAATAACTGATTTTAAAGGCTGATAGATGACTAAACTCAATGTTTTACGAATGTTTATGTAACTAGATGCCATTAATTATAAGTACATAATTTAACATATAAATATAACATTTACACTTATCTTGCAATTCACCCGTTCCAGCATTTTAGGCTGATTAATATAATGTCAATAAATATGCAAAATTATCATTAATTAAATCAGGCATGAGCACACTTCTTCCTAATTATTAAAGTATCTTATATATTAATTTAACTATTAGGAGCCCAGCTAAGGTACATAAAGGCAAAACAAATCACAGGATATGTGTGGCATGTTTAGTTTGGAAACTAGTTTAAATACTGTTTTCTTGAAAACAAAGTTATTTTGAAGTTAAATCTTTTCACTTTAATTTTCATCCTCTGAAGGGAAGTCCTCCCAACATCTGTTCCATTTCAATTGCATGAAGTTTTAACAGCAAATCATATTTTTGAATATCTAGTAGTAAGTATAACAGAGTTTTTTTTCTAGAAGCATATCCCTTCTCTCAAATTTTAATATACAGGGAAATGTTCACGGTATTTTAGCACAAAAAGATTTCTTAGTTAAGTGTCGCCTTAAACATTCATTTTTATCTGGAAGAATCAGACATCAGATATTTATTTTACAGCATGTCCAGCAGGTAACTTTGGTTACAATTGTACCCGCAGTTGCTCAGTCAATTGTCTCGATTCTAGCAACTGTATGTCTGAGAATGGTCTATGTGTTGGAGGGTACAAAGCTGGATACGACGGGCCCACGTGTAGTGATGGTAAACGTTTTTGTTCTAAAGTTATGTCCAGTTCATTGCTCTCTTTTTATTATTTATTGTTGTTTCTTATATTTTGAGAACCAAGTACAATTCTTTGAAAATGCCTCACTTATAATTTCTGTCCCAGCAGCAATCGAGTTTATTTGCCACATATACAACGGAAAATGACAAATCGTGCTAATTTGTGTCAAATGTTTTTCACTTATAAGGAAGCAATGAATCCTACGAAATTTTAACAGTTTTCACAATCATAGTTCAAGATTTGATTTAAAATGAGTTTTATATTATAAAATCATAACCCGATACGATGGGACTGTAAGACGTATCGTCTGCATATATTTTTCTAGTATGCCCAGCAGGAAAATATGGTCAAAATCGTATGCATAACTGCTCAATGAATTGTTTCGATCCCGGTAACTGTACTCCAGAAGATGGTGTATGTATCGGAGGCTGCAAGGCTGGACACAAAGGGTCTACATGTACTGATGGTAAACTCATAAGCTACAGAGACTATCTTGCAACACAAATCTTTTGATATGTTATGTCAATTAGACGTGTCATGTGTTTATGATTTTACCTTAATGCGATAACTGTTTAATTAGGAGGAATATGTCATGGAATTATGTATATATATATATATATATATATATATATATATATATATATATATATATATATATATATATATATATATATATATATATATATATATATATATATATATATATATATATATATATATATGTAATTCCAGCGATACGAGACCAAAAGTAGGTCTTAATTCTTAATTCTTAGCCTGCTTAAACATTACAAAATTATACATTAAGCAAAAAAACAAAAACAAAAAACGAATGATTCTATAGCATAGTGAATATAATATATTTTGTTCAAAATTAAATTTGTGTGTTGCCACTTGACAACATACTAATAAAACAGATATTTTTTCCAAATGGTTCAAATAAGTGCTATATATATAAGGCATTGTCCCCCTATGACTGGTCTTCAGATCTCTCTCTCTCTCTCTTTCTTTCTCTCTCTCTCTCTTTCTCTCTCTCTCTCTCTCTCTCTCTGTCTCTCTCTGAGGGAGATCTGAAACCAGTCATAGGGGGACCATGTTGCACTTTATGCTAAACTACATAAACTAGCTCTTTTTTAGTAATATATTTGAGTTTTTCCACTACTTTTGAATCAAATATTATTCATTTTTCTTTATCCAACCTGAAAATATAAAAAGACATAAAATATTAAAGTAAGATTAATAACATGCTACAAATATTCAGGAGACTGCGCAAATATACAGGAAAAACTTCTGTTTCCAAACTTTAATTTTTCAACAATGGCTGAATAGATGATTTATAACAAATATCATCCGATTCACACATATTATGAAGTTTATTTCTCTCCAAAATATATCCTAAATCGTCTTATGTCATTAGGGATAAGGTTGCCAAATAGCTGGTGTTGTTGTCGTGACGCGTTTTGTTTTAATTCTTCTTCCAAATTTCTACGCTTGATTTAAAATAGTTTTGATATCATAGCCAGATTCATAATTATAATGTTTGTAAGTGCCGGTTTCTAATTTTTAGCATCGTTGTATTGACAGATCACTGAGTTTGGAATCCTGTTTTGGTCTGACTATCAGGTCTAAATAATCTGGTTTCTAGTTCTGGTATCAGAAACAGTGACACATTATTGTTATATTAAAACAATTTTTGCTTGTAGTGATTAGATATATTTTATATGATTAATTATCCAGATTGCCCATCTCATAAATTCGGTCCCAATTGCTCCCACAGTTGCTCTTCTAATTGTATCGATCCGAGGAACTGCATGCCAGAGGATGGTACATGTGTTGGAGGATGCAAAACTGGATACCATGGGCCTGCGTGTGATGATAGTAAGTACCGTGACTTGCTTGTCTTTTATATAAACTTAGATGGTTTTATCCCTCTCTTGATGCTTACTTCAGTGAAACACTTTGAAAAACACTACACGATTTGACGTTAAAATATTAAAGGAACTGGCCTCGCTGTACATATTTTAAGGGAATGACTTTTTAAGTCACGTGCTCCTTCAAGAAAAGTACCAGAGGTCTCATATCGGTGCAGGAACTCAAAGGCTTTTGTATTGTTTGTTTCTTTCTTTTTTTCTGTTACTCATACTGTTATTGTAGAAATATGTAAAATGGCTTCGTATTTTGCATCTAATATTGTCAGACTAAATGCTATTTAGTATTTTAATTTGGCTCTGAAACCTTCCTACCAATAGGCTTTAGTTCATGGAACCTGATTTCACGTAGCATGTGCAGCAATCTAAATATATAAAACAAGTTCATTTGAAAGATGAAAAGGACATGTTTTGGCAATAGTGGAAATGCTATTTTTCCAGTTCAATATCAATTTGAGGTTTCAAAATTGAATTGAATTTGGATCAATAACGTTGCTTAGGGGGTGTTTTTATTCGCAACGAAAACCCAACTCTTTCTTAAACGTCTCATGATGATCTTTTGTGCTGCCTTGATCAAACAGCAACTTGGTAAAATATGAGAATTTTGTCCTTCTTGCTCTGTTATACAAATATTCAAAGTTGTGAATTAAACAATGCCAGTGAAACAAATTGGTTCCTTTTACAGAGGATTAAGGAAAGGTGATACACTACTCAACTTTTTGTTCTTTTTATGCACAGAAATCTTAAAACTTAAAATTCCCCCGGACGCGTATACAATGGGAATCAAAATTGGAAATGTTGAATAAATACATACGAATTTTCCGATGACACAACCTAACCAATCAAAGATGAACTCTTGGTTTTTGCGACGCTCCAAGAACTTAAATTATTTGAGCCCCCATCACGACTGAAATTAATATAAGAAAAAAATATGCTAATCTTACTAGGTTTGTGGAAACAAAATAAATAAATCAATTTGATTTCAAAATTGTTTCGCAGAGGCTTATTGTATTAGGAAATAATGTGGATTTAGAACACAACATTCAAACATTTCGAGCAAAAACCGTTTAGCATAGTAAACAATATGCACGTATTTAAAACCTTTGGAATATCTAGTCTGTTATATAGCATGAGATTCCCAGATATTAAAACACCGACAAAATAATTTGGCACAAAATGAGGTAAACTCTTTTTCTTAATTACACAAATTCAAAAGTGAAACACACCACCTTAATCGCAGAAAAAGCAATGGGAGGACTTGATGCAACTGATATTAAGATCATTGAATGGGCGAATTGTTTCAGAAAATGACTGGAATTCAGTCGCCAATTGATATTTTAAACAGTTTTTGGTCTTCTTCATTCTGTTCAAATGCGATTACAACCTAGACCTCTTAGAAATACCGAATGTCTACGAAACTGTGTTCCGAAAATTTTGCTGTTAAAAAGCAATCCAACATAAGTTAATATAGAGCAATAAATGTGTTTTATTCGCGCGAAACACAATCTATCATGCATGTAGTATCTATGTAGAATTTTCTTGTTTCATCCAAGAATTACGAAAATATTCATTAATAATACGTAAAATTAACCTATACCTATAAATAATTTAAATAATAATTTAAATAATTTACCTTTCTAATAAGTTGGTATGATATATAATGATGATTATGATATGTATTTACACGAGACAAATAATGAATCTATAGATTGCCCATCTGGCTTGTATGGATCTGGATGTAATCAGAGGTGCTCACAAAACTGCATTGATTCTGATGATTGTTTATCCAATAGTGACTCCTGTGTTGCAGGCTGTAAGGCTGGATACGAAGGTGATATATGTGAAAGACGTAAGTGACATTGTTTGCTCTCGTTTTGTTTCTCCTTTAAAAATATTGTTCCATGTCGTCCTCCTCTGATGAAGGGATGTTCAATTAATGATTACGTGAAATATAACTTTAATTTTTTTTATTATTTCTGGAAGTAATCATAAAAACAACAACGATAAGCATAAATAATCCATGCAGTATAGAGCACTTACTTATTTAGCTCAATCGCTTGCATCAAAAGTATAAAGAATACCTTTTAATGTTAATATTTAGAAATCATGATAATTTTTCAATAAGTAGGCTTAAATATTTATTTCCATTATACACAGTAAGCAAGCTTCTATTTGCAATCAAAGCTAACTAAATGTATTGATTGTTCATGTAAAATTGCCCTCTAAGAACAGTCAGATATATCTTTGTAATATGAAATCGAGTACACAGTTATGCGTGCTGCTGAAACAATACCTGATTTTGTAGAACTTGCCGCAAAGTCTTTGTCTTGTTGCAAACACGTATAAAATTACATATCTAAGTGTTTACAGTTTCATTTTGCCTGACACAAGCAACTTAATGTAATTGTATGGAAAATAATATATATTTCAGTTCTAGACTCAGTTTCTTATACGATATAAATTATACAACTAGCACTTAATGTTTGAATGCAGAATGCAGAGATGGTATGTTCGGTAGAAATTGAACCTCTCAGTGTGGAAACTGTCTCAACAATGCGGCGTGTGACAAAGCATCTGGAAACTGTCTGGGACCATGCAAACCAGGCTACAAGAGACCCACATGTATAGGCATGAAATTTCTCAATAAAAAATTACATTTTCCTATTTCTGGGAACAACTGTTTTTGAAAACTTAACGAGCAAATTCTTGTATTTTATTTATTTATGTTATTTGTATTTGCCATGCTTTAAAATAACATTTTTAGTACACTTTTAGTATTAAAATTGGGTCTTAAGAAATCACAAAATTAGCATCTGAATCTTAACTGCCTCAGAATATTGTGACGGGAAGCAATATGGTCGGGACTGCTCTTTGCAATGTCACTGTAAAAATAATGAAGCATGCAATCCCGTTAATAGTTCCTGTCCTAATGACTTTGCCGATGGATTTGAAGGAACACCTGGGGTTGAATAAAAAACGGAAATTTCAAAGGTAGTAAAACGTACTAGCCTTAACAAACGTCAATTTAAATTAGGGTTTTGGGAAATTACTAGAGATTAGGGTCGTCTTAATGAGGAAATTTGTCTGAGAAAGGAAAATGTGGCTGCAAAAATAGGTTACTTTTTGCGTTTTCACAGTAAATATGGTTATTGAATGTGTACATCATTTTCACTATGTTTAGATTCTGAATAATCAGATCCTGTATCTCCAGATCCCAAATCTCCAAACGGATTGATAGCTGGGGTAGTGGTAGCAGCACTGGCTATTATTATAGGCCTTGTTGTTATTGTCGTTGCTTTTATCAGGCAAGTCGGATTGACCATTTTGGTGTAATTTCAAAATCAAAACTGACCTAGTTTAAAATGAAATTAAAATTAAAAACAACTTATTACACGCTAACGTAGTCGTACATACTAATCGTTTGTACAACTAATAAATAATCAAAACCGGATTGAAGAACAGAAGTTAATTTAACGGATTGCTTACAATTTGTGTTTGCTATTCTATCAGGAAACGAGCAAAACAGCAAAAATACTGGGAGACAAATTGCAAAATTTCAAATGACTTTAATAGTAAGTGGACCGCTTTAGGACATCTAATTGATAGAGTAATAAAATAACAATATTTATATAGATTCTGAATGCTTTTTCAAAAAATTCATCAACGTTAATTTATATCTATATCTTGTTTCTGAGAAACAAGTTAACAAAAACTAGACTTTCTTAAAAATAATGCAGACCTTATTCGTGCTACTTTTGCAAATGGATTTCTTGCACTCTACAAGAAAAGTACATAGGTATAAAACATTATGTGCTATACATACTTTGAGCATAGTATTCATTCAATTGAATACATGCTGAATAACAATGGGCCTGACCCAGATGTCATACTTCAGCCTGCTGCTGGTGAAGTTACATCCAGAAATCTGACTATGAAGACGACCGAGACAGAGTTAGGTATTGAATCAAACAATTCGCTGATAAAGCCTGAGATACAAAATTGCACTAAGGAAGAACCAGCACCCGTATATTGCAATCGTAAGTGTTACATGACCTCTTGAATTACACTTAAATTCAAGTAGCACAATAAAGGGATTGAATCAACATGAACTTAATTATGTAGCTTTATCAAGGTATCAATATTTGTGCAATTTTTCTAAGTGTACGTTCAAAATATTTGTAATGAAAAACCAAAATATGAATTTTTGAAATTAACATTATGTTTTTAATTTATCTCAATAGAACTTAAGCACTGCCTCAAGCACTTCGTGACTTAACATGTGCCGGACATAAGACGATCAGATCATTAAGATAAACTATCAAGCGTTTTATGTACGCAGTGTATAAAAATGAGAGTATTAAAAGAGCCATCTATTAGTATGTTTTACAATAATTTCAATACTGCAAATAATGCTGAGATTTCTTTTAGTGCAAGGAAATAGAAACTTGTCACGACCAATTAAAGTTGGTGACTTTAGAGAATTTATGGCTAAGCAGAAAGTTTCAGATTGTGCAAATTTACAGGAAGAATTCATGGCAAGAAAGTAGCATTCGGACAACAATTTTAGTTTCTTTCAGTTTTAGCTATACTTTAAGCAATCTAGTTGGAATCTTAGAAATGACAGACCTTTCTTTAAATTATATTAAAGTACAGTTTTACTTAACTACATACTGGCAGGATTCTATAGCAAAATACGCCTACCGAATGCCATGTATAGACTGCCCAGACCGATTGCCCTCGCTTACCTTGCGCAGTGTTAAAGTCTGCTCGATATTTCGAGACGATAGAAAGTTTTGCATTTAAAGTTATCTTCGGAGAGATATTTAAGTCACGATTCCCTCCACTCTCACCACACAGGAACACCCTCGCACCCAGATTTCTTAAAATAGTCGGCTAAATTGATCCCCCGCCACGCTTGTTTTAAATGCTTTTGGCCTATTATAAACACCTTGTGATGACTTTCTTATAAGGTAAGAAAACACTGCAAAACAATAGACCTACGTAAATATGTCGTCATCGTCCTGTCACATTCATAGAACTGTCTATAAGATGTATGCTAAAAAACTATGAGCAAGTTTATTGTTGAACGCAGAAAAAACGACAATAAATAATAAAGAAAGAAGCAAACACAACATCAACACAATGAGATGAAATGTTTGATTTTCATTAGAATCGTTATATATTTAGTACTTATTCCTATGCATGGAAGGTTTAAACTTTAGTCCACAGGATAAATGTTGTCGTTCACCTTCGATACTGATGCTAGGGAGGAAACTCTTACTTCCTATTTTCAGTGGGCTATTATTCAATCTACTCAGCGTTTTTCTTTTTAGAAAAGCACCATTAGAAAGATTTAAGTGCTGCTTTTAATGCTTCTTTAACGCCATACTTTTGTGTACTTCGGTTGCAAAGAGCAGTAAAAGCACGACAGCTCAAATGCAATAAAATCTTATTATTTCATAACATGATGACAAGATGCTTTTAATAAGTTGCAGTTGCAAACAAATAGCTCGGCAGGTGCTTGACAGTCTTAAAGTTACTTATCCTGCACAACATTATCCTTAAATGCATTTTTAACATTGAGTTTTGTTACTAATTTTTGATAATGCGATTTTGCTAAATATTCAATATCAACTGGGAGTTCTGGTGCATGTACACTTCAGTGGCTATCAACAGGGAATGTTTTGGCCAAACTAATCTGCGATCGCACTGAAAAGTGCACCAAAATGATTCGACTTGGTTAGGGGGGGGGGGCGTTTTCTTCGCTTATCCAAAAACTATAGTAGAATAGATAATGCATGCGCACTCATACTATTTTCCATGTTTATTTAGACATTACCAATTGGACAAACTGCACCATGGGATGTTGCGAAACATTCGGGATAAATTCTGAAAAACAAGTTTAAGAATATCTTGCCTTGTAAGTTCATATTGTTAATTTCAAACGGTTTTGATAAATTATTTGGCAATTTAATGTTATGCATTGGATAAAACATTTTTTTTATTTTAGTATATTATTTGATAAGGGATGGCTCCCTCTCTTAGCTATTTACATAATCCGCCTTCTATCAGTGATTGTTGACACGACACCCTGACTCCTTTCGGTGGTACATCTGCATTTCTATTTTGTATGTGTGATATCGTGTAAAATTTATGCTCCTCCTTTCTACGTGTACTTTATCTTACTTTAATTATCATTTCTTGCTCTTTTGTTTTCTTGTAAAGCCTCTTACGACACTTCAATGCTCAGTATTAATATTATTTCAATATTTTTTAATATTGTTCATTTAATCACTTTTAATGGCACCTTTGTAGTCCGAACAAACTCTGATTTTTGGCCATAGGTCTAGCCTCTAAAGATAGAAAAAATACAGTGACGTTCTTCATCAGTATAAACGCATTTTTAGTAACAGTAAAGCTGTTCTATTTGCCATGTATAAATTGTGCCCTTAATTATCCTTTAGAGATATCTTGATTAAAGTGTAACAGTTAATTTTTCTAGTATACTTACTGCATTTAAAATTTTTGCTTAGTTGACAAGAACAGAGTTGTTCTGGAAACTGTGGGAGACAATCAACTATCACATTACATCAACGCAAGCTTTGTTGACGTATGCATACTTATAAGGCATATCAACAATTACGATTAAATTTTGATCATTGGTGCATTCTAGTTATATCAAGAAAAATGCTACTTTATTGTTCCCTTTGGGAACATTTAATTAAAAGTACTTCAGTTTATTCAAGTCAAGGATATATTAAGCGCATATTACACTTGGAAAACATACGAAATAAAAATAACATGGTCCAATTTTCAATATTTCAATCCATTAACAAAGTTGCATTGCGATACTATATGCGTAGAGAGTGCTGTATAATATCGTCTTATATAAACTATTCCATAAATGCATTAAAACATTCATTCCATCCGCTTTGAAATATCTTAACTGTATAATCACTTCTACTGAAATAAGTGATTGCTTTAAATTAATTAAATGAAACCAAAAGTCCACATAAAATAAAGTGTTTTATTTCGTTTAAAACCGTTACATACGGATTTTCAAAGGGCAGTAGATCATTAATTTTTTACTGGTTACAGCACTGGAGTGGGGAGGACCGGAACATCTATAGCACTGGACTGGCTGCTTGAGCAAGCAGAGAAAGAAAAAAGGTGGATATTCTCCAATGCGTTGCAAAACTCCGTACATTTAGGATAAATATGGTGCAATCCTCAGTGAGTATCTAAAGACATTTTTAAAGAGTTAGATCTGTGTTCTACTGGCCATTCTTTGATTAACCGTTAGTGCCGATAAATAGATTTAGCCCTTTATATATTCCATTTCTTAGTAGCACAAGCGAATCAAGTTAATTTATTCAATATTTGAATTTAGAAATACATCTTCGAAATGGGTACGTCTACTTTACTACTTTATACTTCTCCTTTAGGCACAGTACGTCTTTATCTACGACACAATGGATGAAATTCTACTCGGTCAGACTTCCATATGCTGCAATGAAATTGACAATGTTTATCAGAACTTAAGTCACTCGAAAAAAAGAAAAGACAAGCTTGAAGTATAGTTTAAAGTGTATTTTAATTTCTTATTTATGTTTCATTATTAGTTTCGTTATTAGTTTCATTAGTTTCATTATTAGTTATTAAATAGTCAAATGTAAAGATGGACTTGATTCCTGTGGATGATCATTTTATACAATTGACAAGAAAGTATGCAGATTATGCACCAACTTTGAATTAAATAGTCATAATCATGAATTTGATTAAAAGTGTGACGGTATGTCTTATGATCCTTACCCAAATTACATGCATAATTTCCAAGTAAATTACGTACTATTTAAAAATAATTACATGCAATCCAAGCAGTAATTTTATATGTAGACAGTAAAGACTTGATTTAATTAATTTAACTCTTTTGATTTATTAGTTTTATATATTATAATCTAAGTATTTAGAGGATATCAAGCCATTCTTCCTGGGTGAAAAATTTGATGATGCAACATCAGCTGCAAACAAGAAACAGAACAGAGGCATGAACATTCTTCTAGGTGAATAATGTTTTGTAAATAAAAGGGTTAAACATATTTAGCATGTTACTATAAATGTTATTTTAATCGCAAAGATCTAAAAATGAATTACACTCGTAAAACTGCATGCAACAATGTTTGATAAATGAAATTTAAATCAACTATATGAAAATATAGAACATATGGAAAAGTAAATACACAAATGTAGTACTAATGCCAAGCGTACTTTGACAAAAACAGCATTCATTTTCCAGAACTTATGAAACTTCAGAAAAGTAGTAATATGTGGAGTATTAAAATTTGTCTGCGCAGCTGAAAAGCACAGAGTAGCACTCACTACCAGGGGCAACGAAACCTACATAAACGCAGTACCTGTCCAAGTAAGGCACAGAATTCTCTTTTGTGCATAGCTTAAATGTATTTTAAATTTTACAAAATATCATATGTTACATTCTTATAATAACAGTTTAAGTAGAAACAAACACTAATATATTAATATTTGACTAGGGATACAGGACCGAAAGCAAGTATTACGCCAAACGGCTGCCTCTAGCAGAGACAGCGGACTACTTTTGGCAAATGACGTGGGAGTATCAGATAACTACTGTCGTGGTGCTTGAAAGGATGGACGATTGTGAAGTAAGTCCTGAACATTTTAAGGAGAAGAAACATTTCAAGGAGCACTTATTTAAGATTACAAAGTAAAGGCTCATAAAATAAATCAAATTAAAAAATCTCTTGAGTTGTTTTGAGTAGAGAAGCACAGATAAAAGAAGAACAACAAAACACAAAGTTTTTTCTTTTAAAATAGACAGTCCAAAATCTTACCACCGATTAATTAAAAACTGATGTTAATATGTGAGTCATGTGCATGAACTCAAACGCATTTCCATTCTATGCTACGATACAATAAAATCCTTGTTATCACCAATCATAAATGTTACATATATATTAATATCTTCCACGAGCAATGCATTTCCTGAAATTTTTGACTCTATCATTTAAACGGTTTACAGAGTGTTATCGATTTATTTTTAAATAAAAAATGTTTTTGTCAGCCACAAAAAGAATTGCCTTGTATGCTTTAAAGTGGTTTCCCAAAGAAGGGGAGTCGTTGTTTTGCGGAGATTCTGAAATAAGAACGACAGATGTAAACAAACAGCGTGGATTCTTCATCTACACAGTAGAGCTGTCGCAGTGCCGGGCTGCTACAGAATACTCCAACATGACAACGAACCAGGTGGAAAGTTAATTAGTTGCTATACAGCAACTTTTCACTAAACAAAGTAACTTGTATAGCGACTTCGAAATTAGTTTGTTTCTGAAGAATTATTAATTATCATTTTATGTATAAATTAGCAAATGGCATCACTTCATTTAATCAATAGGTCAAACCGGTTCTAACAGTATTCAGGCACATTACATTGTATAATTAAACGAATTTATCACGAGGGAATTTGTTTTCATATTTTACAGGAACAGGCCCGTGTTATTTCGCTCTTTGTATTAGATGAGTCCAATGAACGTGATATTGGGACTCCGATTATCTCAATGTATATTGAAATACTTCATCAGACTCCAACGGAACACTCAAAGACAGCAGTTTTGTGCAGGTACCTTTTATAGGCTTAAGGAGTTATTAGGAGAAATAATTATTGTTATGCTTTAGTGAATACGCCACTAAAGATTACTTATGGATTGTCATGGACTTTAATATAAATTTATATCTACCTTGCTATATTATTACAGAAACGGTGCACGACTATCTGGTTTGTATATAGCTTGCTGCATCCTGTTTGACATGTGCAGCACTGAACAAGAATTTGACGTATTTCAAGTTGTTCAAAAGATCAGGCGCACTCGGCCACAGCTCATCGGATCCTTGGTAAGTAATTACGGTCCTCAAACTTTGCAATTGCGACAATTTTAAAAATTATGCTGCAATTGCCTTGTTATGTTGACTAATTCTGCACCTATAGCTCTATTTAGAGTGCTCTTTAGGGCAATTGGAAAAAATCTAAAACATTAAAAATATCTTTATCTCTCAGTTTATCATGTCTTCTGTATTTAAACACCAAAAACACAATTTCCAAAAGCATCAACCAGTCAGAATTTTGGCATTGAAGCTAAGACTAATATGTTATGGTGAACAAAAAAAGCAACATTAATTCATGATATGTCAAATTAGAATATGATAATTATATATATATATTTATATATATATAAATAAATATATATATATATATATATATATATATATATATATATATATATATATATATATATATATATATATATATATATATATATATATATATATATAAATATATAAAATTATTTTATATACAGTTAAAATTAATCATAGTTACGTCATGTCTTTAAAGGTCGCGTAAGGAACTGATGTGGTTAAATTATGTATTATAATGTATAATTGTTATGTATAAGTTTTATGTATAATTTGTTAACTTTTAACTTTTGGCTGTCTCTAAGCTGTAATATGTGAACGTCGAAAAATTAACTGCTGTTCTACGTAACTACCGTTAAATATCTAATTTTGTAATTTCTTATTTTATGCGGACATTATAGTAAAACCACATGAAGTTACCATATCAATAATATCTTTATGTTTTGGATTTAAAGTTGAAAGTTTAAAGTAGCTTTATTTCTTATCTGCAGGTAAAAAATTTAACTATGTCGTGACTTTTTAAGTTATGAATGAGTTTATGATATAGCGATAAAGGTCTATTTGTCTATAAGATGTCTTTCTGTTGTGCAAGGACGCATTATATCGCAGGAAAAAACGACCACATTGGCAAAAACCGTTGATCAAAATCTTTAAAAATCAGGTGAACTCGAACAATAATTTTAATTGAATCAATTAGATATCTTTTCAAATTTTTAGTTGTAATCTTTTATTAAGAGACCAAGAACACAATAGAAAAATAGTAATATGTCTACAAAGTACAAAATTAGATGCTCACAAGTTCAAATAACTATCAAACTAGCCATATCAAGAACATAAATATTGGGTTGGCCTAGCTTCGTTAGATTCAATATACTTCATGACTAAATCTGTGATAAAGCATCTGACACAAAGTGTGAAGGGTTTTATATAAAACGCATCTGCTTATGTGATTATGACATTAAAAGAGGAAATACAGAGTACAGAAAGAAAACAAAAACAAGAAAAATAAGAAATGATCATTGTACTGGAAAGATATCAAAATAAGAAAGAATATGAAAAGTAACAAACAGACTAAAATTAGCCAAATTTGAACATCTTTTAATGCTGTCCCCAAATTGACAAAATGTTCCTTCTATCGCACTTCTATTTAAATTTCCAAACATTTTTCTCGTTCGATACAGTAAAAGATAATATCTGGAAAAAAACTAACAAGACACAGGTCGTCTGGATTTTCATCAAGGACACCCGACGGACCTACTTAAAGGAAGTATTCTGTTGAAAGGAATTTTAGCTGCTTTCACTGAGCATTTATCAGCCTTGATGTTATATATTGACGTAATGGATTTTAAATACCACATGCATAAAAATGCAGAACGCATGTTTTTGTTTACAAAAATCATGCACATATATTCATAAATTTTCAAAACTTAAAATTGATTAATAGTTTTTCGAAGAACGAAGAGATACTACATTTGAAGAATGAAAATAACGGTATTAATTGCTGTATAATGTGATTAATTGTAATGTGATCGATTTGATTGTGATTTGATCTTGTCATAATCTTATTCTTGTACTGGAGTTACGGTAGGTTTATTGAAGTCTTTTTCTATTGCACATTTTGTTTCTGTAATAAAATATAGTTTACTTGTTAGTCTCTACATTTGTCAATTCTTTGATAATTTCATCAGAAACAAATGCTATAGTCTCTTTCAAATGAAAAAAATCATGACACCGTGATTTCCGTTTCAACAAAAATGATAATTTTACTTTTATTGTCCTACAGTCTCACTCAGTAACTGTGTATGTATGTATGTATGTATGTATGTATGTATATGTGTGTGTGTGTGTGTGTGTGTGTGTGTGTGTGTGTGTGTGTGTGTGTGTGTGTGTGTGTGTGTGGAGAGGGTGGTGGGGATGGTGGTAGCCGTTTGCTTAACGTAAAGCACAAATTTTACAGATATTATGAGCTACTTTGGGTAGATGGTGTAGCGAATTCCTGGAACGTCTTGCTTGAAATCCACAATGTCATCAAGGACTTCTTTAGCCTGTCAACTTACTGCTGACATTCAAGCATGAAATTTATTTATAGTTGTCTCAATCTCATCCGTTTCCTTTTTCTTCTTGTACACATTTTAGAATCTCAGCCTTGAATTCTACATGGAAACAGTGCTTTCATGCAGGACATTTCGTCTTGATACCATTCTCACCAGATTTTTATCGCCACATTTGCACACTCTCTCCCAAATCCCAAAGTTTTCGGGTATTGGAGTCAAGGCAACCCAACGTTAAACCAGAATTCATTAATAAATAATTAAATGCGAATAAAATTTATTTAATCGCTATGAGTTAGTGTGCGAATAGAGTACGAAAATTACCTATAAAATACACGACTCAATCCGTGCTCTTTCAAACTCAGATATATACGCTTCGAGTCTGTTCTACTAGGTTATTAATTAAATCTTCTCCCTTAAGGAAAATTCTGGAGCCTTTGTTATAGACCCAATCCTGTTTTCTTTCTTTTTCCATTTGTGCGGTTTCTATGTCTGTGATATATTTCTCTAGAATTCAGTTTATGGATAAAATAACTGCAGATAGTTTTCATTTAATACACAGAACGTAAGGCCGATCTCGTACAGGTTACTTCTTTGCGTCAGAAAAGTTGGGAAATCCATCCATTTGACTTTTATCTGTTCTTGTTGTCCAGTGGCAATATTCTCGATACCTCATGACCTCAGTGGGTGATAAAAGTATCCATAACTAAAAGTGGAATCTGGAGTATCTGCTGAAACATTTCGCCTGGATTTATGATGATCAAACATGCCAGATTGAAATATGCTTATCAGATATCATATTTTTAAATGTAACAATAGACACTAGTTATTTCAAGTCCGCCTACCTAAGCCTTCACGTTCAAGCCACACAAGGATGTATATGAAAAGGAACGCAGTTAAGGAGCATGACTTTGAATTCATGGTTTAGCCAATTTCAAAATCCACTGTTTAGAGAGTAGTAAATATTCTTTTAATGATGAGTTGTCCCGGTGTAATGGATATTTCTTTTGCACTGGATTCGCGTTAGTATATTTGAAATGCCGCTTTTAATGTAATTAGTATTTAAAGATAGTTTTATGTACCGTGAACTATTCCTTTAAATGAAAATTGCAGTATCTACCAGTCTTGATACTTTCAAATAACTGAAAATGGGTAAAGAAAAATATGTGTAAATAGAGCTACCTCAAAATTATTTAGGATATTTCTAATCCAGTTAGACGTGTTTATTATTATCATTTTAATGTTTGTAAGCTAGGTGAAATTATGTCATTATATGCAAATGAGACTCTTTACCGTTCTTTGGTGTCTTATTGGGAAAATAATAATAAAAAGGACGAGAAGCCTTTTAAGCAAATGGTTCATTCATAGTTAAATTTGAGAACAGACCCAATTATAGGGTCTTGTGAGTAAAAATGCATGAATATCGTAGGACGGATAATACACTGTTTTGTTCATGCCACTTTTAACTGATTATATATCTGCAATTTGATTTAGCATTTCTTTATCGCTGGACCTAACAAAACTAAAGGAATACTATTTCCAGATATGCCCGCCCTTCCCGAATTCACTGCAGCCTACATTTTCTTTAGTTCTGAAACTAGCTGCATATCAGTGCATAGTGCAGACCGGCGACTTATGTATAAACAAGTTTCATGGAGAAGTGATAATTAATGGAGCAACTTAAAATTAAATATTGTGATGCATTTACTTCTCACCAACTTAAAAGTCAACATTGTAATGAATTTACGTCTCACCATTTAATCCTCAAAACAGAACTGGCTATAAAGTAATTTATTTGCTTAAATCTCCTCAACAAATGCAAAATGATATAATAGTAAATGTTATGGTAGCGGAAAGAAGAATAAAAATAAAGTCTTTTCCCCAAGGCTTTATTACGCGACTCAATCATTTCTACAGATCTAGATTGAAACCATACTGAAACGTATTACGCGCATGAGAGTTTCACGGTCTCGGTTCCTTAGCAGTGACTATGTTTAATGCAAATACACTATTGAATATAAATTTATTATTTTCTTATGTTCTTTTTTATCTCCGAAATAATATCGTCATGTGCGATTTATTTTGGTATGAAAAATATCAAGTTGGAAGTAAAAGCGTATAAGTAGACAATAAAAAATACAAAACAAATAAAGAACTTCGGCCAACTTAAGAAGTCTATTTAGATAAGTGTTTAACGTGGCTAATGTTCCAACTCGTAGAACGAGCATTTTCACCTACTGCGAAGGCATTGTGTCAATAGATGAATTGTTAACATAAAGTATGCTAATACGATAACTTAGCAGGCAGACGTCAAGATCTCTCACAAAAAAAATATAATAGAGGAGAAGGAAGTGAATTGTGCTCTATAACTTATCATTAGTTTCTCGTTTTTTTTAAGTTTTAAAGTCATTTTATGCGTTGGTTGGAATAAAAATGCCTGGAATACACTGGAGTTTATTGTGCCATTCTGTTGCAATATTTCTTGCTTGTAAATCAGCAGCAAATGGTAAAGGCTAAATAAACATTCAAGCTATATTTTCTTGCTACAAATATGGTTTGTAGCTGCTGGTCGCTAGGTTACAGTTTTCATTGTTTCATAATATATGCATTAATTTGTATTTTTAAATATACTTGGCTGCAATTCAATGTAGTTATCATGAATAAGTCCCAGTGAAATCACATTAAGTCAAGAAATATTTCTTTTAATTATAAATCGAATTTTAAAAATAGATATAGAAAACTTTGCAGTACATTCCAAGTATAATGTATCCAAATATGATTAAGTTCGATTCACAAGTTCCATCACAACCATTGGCAATAACGAAAAGAATTTGGTTTTGTCTTGATTGTCATTCGATTTGTATTTTCATGGCTACTTTTGTAATCAAAACCCCTAACATAATAAGAATTGGAACTTTGAGGTCAATTATTTTTCAGAATGTAGCATTTCTGGTGATCCAAGAGGTAAACCAGAATCTATGAATAACGATGGACGAAACTACATAAACATTTTTACAACGCTTACCTTCCAATATAATGGGCGAGTGACACATTTTGATTACGTTGCACATACAACTGGTAATGCATATATTTCATTCTGGGACTATGGAGAAGAACAAATGACCACATTTGTTATGAAAGGAAAAATACACGTTGAAACAAGAAATGTTGGGTATAACGTAAGTGCCGCTATTAAAAATTGTAAACTAAGGAATAGCAAAACCAGAATATTTCCAAGGTTTTCGTAGTATGTGACATATAGAAATATTTGGTTCTATACTCAGTGAGTATTCTATAACTGGCTTAAACTGCAATAACTTTTTAGTTGGTTTTAAAAGTAATTATTTGGTTTGAAGGTATTCGATAACAAATAACAAAACAGAAGGTGCAGTGGTGCAAAATTCATTTGTTTTACTCCTGGCGTATACAGAAATTATGTGAAATGTGCAGTAAGTACATGTGAATGAGTCCAACAACTTCTCTCCTCTATAAGGAGATTTTGCTTCAACTCACAATTCACGAACAAGTAATAATAATAATCGAACTTTATAAGGAAAGCTACAAAATGCTAAAAACTTCATAAACCATTACTTTCGGTTCTATAAATTTATAAGTGACGATTCTTATGAAGTAACGTACAGATTAAGTATTTGAAACTATTGAGGTTCCTGGCATGACAAAAGCACAACACACTCTTGAGTGGACGCTTATACAGGTATGCCTCCCAATAATTCTGAAACACTGTAAAAACAGTGGAACAACCCTTTTATTTATACGATACACCGTGTAAATTCTATATAACTATGCAATATAGTAAGACGTATAGTCACATAATTATTTGTATAATCTGTTTTGATAAAGCGTTCAAAAGGGGCGCTATTGAATAGTGCATAGCAATAAAAAAGGGATGAAACTATATTGTTTCATTGTTCTGGAACACTATCATGTGCTAATGTTTGTTTTTATTTAATGCCAATAAGGTTATTACAGAAACTGAAACTGAGGCTAAATTTTTCCCTGTCTGAGGGTCATTATATGTTATTCTAAATTCCCTGTTGTGAGGGACTCTAACTGAAGAGCTGTGGTGGAATAGGATGTCTCAAACCTAGTCTGCACTTTCAAGGAGCCAACGCCATCTATCAGAATTCGAATTAGCAGTCTTTAGAACAGATCATCTAAAAATACTCATTATTTAAGTTGATTTAAATGTAAAGTAAAAAAACAAAAACAAAGACGCTTTTAATGAATAATCACATGAGATTTTTCTATACAGTCTTACGAAGTGCCAAACCAGGATCGAATTGACGTTAACGCCGGTGATATGATAGCGGTTCACTATGGAGCTACTCCGAGAGGATTTTTCGTTTACGAGCGAGGAGATTGGAATCTGACAGCAGGAATTTCCCTAAGTGATCTTCACTTAACCAGAACAGGTGCGGAAAGTGAAAACAATGAAGAATGGCATGTTGGTGAACAACTTACACTGAATGGGCAAGCACCTATGAAGACCGTAGCTTTAAGAATATTCTACAACTGCAGTAAGAGTCTATACAGTTTAACTGTTGAATTTTACATTTAGTAGCTTTAAGAATATACTACAACTGCAGTAAGCGTCTATACAATTTAATCGTTGAATTTGACATTAACCCGCGCGAAAGAAATCAATCTGTCTTATTTTGCACATGTTAATGCTTGAATTAAAAGCCTTCATTAAAGTATAAAGATAAGGATTAGAAATGTGGCAAAATAATCTATATCAAACAGTTTACGCAGTTTTTTACACAATACTACAGTCTGGAATTGTAACTAAGCCATAATTTAAAAACAGACGGAAAAGTAAAACAAAAATAGTTTGTTCGTTGATAAAAGTCTTGCAAGGCTATTAAAATGATTCCAAGATTATTAGAGAATGATTATCATACTGCTATGTTTAAAACCAACAAAAGAAGCAAAAATATACAAACTAATGTTGAAAAAATAAGTAGTGTTTAAACATTGACATGATATTACCCTCGTGAACATGGACATGCTCCAACACACAACGTTAATTGATTAGATACAAATAATACTTTCAACTGATATGACTGATTTGTAAAACGTCTCAAGATCCAGGATTTCTGCATAATGCTAATTTTCTTATTTGTGACTCTAAGAAGATGCAAAAAATATTTAAAAATATAAATAGTATTTAAATATTGACATTGCATTAACCTAGAGAACATGGTTACATTTCAACTGATGTAAGATAAATAATGTGTTCATATCACTGATCAAATCGTAACTAACAACACGTCTTTCAAATGTTTAAAGTGTCTTAAGTTAAAGGAATCATTCATTATGTTACGGTTTCTTATTTGTGCCTCTACATAATACTCTTATTACATCTTTTGTTAAATGAACTACTATCGAATTTGCATTTTAACTACCTTTTAACGTCAACCGATAAACCTCATTACAACCAAAGCATTGAAATTTCAGCTTGCCCTTCAAACAAATTCGGTAACAACTGCAGCCAGAGCTGTTCAGTAAATTGTATCGATCCCGATAACTGCATGCCAGAGAATGGTGTATGTGTTGGAGGATGCGCTGCTGGATATGAAGGCCCTTCGTGCGCTAACGGTGGGCGTTTATATATCATTATTTATTGAAATATTTATAAATGAAGAAGAAAGTAAACCGCACTAAATAGACAAATAATGAGTGAGACGTAGAATTTTGAAATTTGTTTGAACAAAGAAATTTTGATGTTCTTTTACGGTTTAACTTCACATACTTTTCATCTGGCAAAAGGAGAGCCTTATATCTGTTGTGTTGGAAATATGATGTCAGATATTTCTGCAAGCCTGGTCGTAAGTATACTAGAGACACAACAATACCTTTTCTGGGTTCATATCCATTATCTTGCATTTTAACTTATTTTGTTATTTCTTAAACATTGATTTCCAAAAATATCACTTCAATTGTTAATTAAGAACAGAGTTGAATGATCTCTTTCATGTAATTTATGGCATTTGAACTACAGTAAGCTTCTGCATATGAAAACAAGAAAAACAAGAAGATACAAAAATAATATTTAAATATATAAATAGTACTTAAATATTGAAACTGGATTGACCTAGAGAACATAGTTATGTTCCAACTGATGTAAGATAAATAATATGTTCAATTCATATCACTGATCAAATCGTAACTGACAACACGTCTTTCAAATTTTTAAAGTGTCTTAATTTAAAGGAATCATACATTATGTTACCGTTTCTTATCTGTGCCTTTACATAATACTCTTAGTACATCTTTTGTTGAATGAACTACTATCGAATTTGCATTTAACTACCTCTTAACATCAACCGATAAACCTCATCACAACCAAAGTGTCACAAATTGCTTTGAATTTATGGTTAAAAGAGGTATAAACAAACACAAAAAAATGATTTTTTAAAGAAATAAGATATTATTTATTAAAAAACAAATACATAACAATTTGCACGGAAAAAATAATTATAATCACGCCACCGATACTTCCGGCCTTCAAGACTACGCTATAACACCGTACATGCCCACTCCAGGTGCGTCACCACGCACACGAGAATTGTTCCTTCTCAGCTGAGTGAACAAGTCCCTGACGGTACTCGTTCAAACGTCTCTCGGTCGGAGTTCCGGCCTGTCGTTGGTACGTCGCCCAGCCCTTACGGTTCTCATGCGTATCACCCTCAGCAAAACAGACCACACATCGGGGCTCCCATTCTCCTTGTCCCAGTCTCCGTCCACTTAACACACGATACAAACACTCATAAGTATTCGCTAGTTCTACTTCACTTCAACTTCAAAGACTATCAATAGAATCCCAAACCCAGCGGTCAAGTCTCTGCTTGTTTCTGATAATTTATCTATTTATTCAAATACATCATAAACTGCACGACTAATAATACATAAGTCAAAATGAAGTAAAACTAGTCAAGGTTTATCAGTAGTAATTTTACCCCAAAAAACTGCTAATTAATACGCAAATAACTGAAGCATTTTAACTTAGTAGTTTCATCTGATATTTATGCTATACTGACCTTGCTTAAGTCGTATTATTCATAATTCCATAATGTGATATCTTTAGACTGATAACTAACTTAACATTACGTCTTACTCCGGCATCGTTTATTATTATTATTATTATTATTATTATTATACTCGATTTTTGTAACGCGCTTATTTGGAGTATCCTCTAAGCGCTAACAATGATATAAAAACATTAAGCAATAATCGTTAAACTAAAAAGCAATATAAAATCTAAAATTAGTAATGTTTTATGACAACACATGGCCGTAGGCCTCAACAAACAGATGAGTTTTGAGTTTGCATTTGAAAATACTAAGCAATTGCGCAGATTTAACGTTTTCAGGAAGGCTGTTCCATAAAACAGCACCGGTATGTTGGAATGAACGCTCCCCATATCGACATCTAGGTTTAGTTACTTCCAGATAGTTGCCTGAACTAGACCTGAGAACACGAAGGGGAGTGTACGGGGTGACCATATCCGCGAGATATGAGGGCGCCAAGCCGTTCATACACTTGTACACAAAGGTCAAAGTCTTGAACTGGCATCTCTCTATAACTGGTAACCAGTGCAATTGTATCAGGCTCGGGGTTATGTGCTCTCTGCAGGGCACAAGTGTGATCACACGCGCTGCTGCATTCATGATAAGGTGTAAACGACGAAACGAACACTTGGGCAATCCTGTGAACAGACTGTTACAATAATCTATTCGCGATATTATCAAGGCATGAACTAAAATTTTAGCGGCTTCGAAAGTAAGTAGATGTCTTATCTTTTTTATCCATCCAAGATGAAGCAGACTTTGCGGAGATGCGTGATATGATGGTCGAAGTTCAGGTGGGCATCCATGTAAATGCCCAGATTCCGCACTACATGCACTAATGGTATTTTATCCGCGTTTATTTGAAGCTCGTGTACTACAATATGCCTCAAATTCTGTTTCGATACGAAAGTGATGAACTCAGTTTTTTCGCAGTTTAACTTTCGCAGTCGATTTGCAAACATCCATTGAGAAATGCTGCATATCCAACTTTCCAAGCTCTGGGCGGCTTGCAATTGGGATTCTTCAGACTTTGGACTGCATGACTTGCCAACTTATGCATCGTCTGCATAGTATTGATATAAGAACTGCAATATCCGTATCAGTTTAGCTAGAGGTACAACGTAGTCACTATAACGCTTGGGTCCCATCTGGGAGCCCTGAGGCAGAGAGCGATCGAGTGTGACTGATTCTGAGTATGATTTATTAATGCACACTCGAATCGATCTATTTGTCAAATACGACTCTAGCCATTTATATACTGTATCGGTGATATTGAACGTAGTGCGCAGTCGGTGTAGTAATATACCGTGGTCCACGGTGTCAAAAGCCGCGCTTAGGTCCAGCATACCGAGAAAAACAGCCCCGCCACTGTCCAACTCAGTCATGATATCATTGCACACTTTGAGCAAAGGGGTCTCCGTGGAATGCTTTGACTTGTAAGCTGACTGAAGAGGATCCGCAAGACTGTTTCTCTCGATATGCTTGGCAATCTGCTGACTTGCAGCCTCCTCTATGACTTTCGAAATATATGCGAGGTTTGACACCGGTCGAAAATTTTTCAAGACTGGCTCTAAAGTCGGCTTCTTTATCAGGGGGTGCACAATTGCCTGCTTAAATACTTGAGGCATTTGCGCACTACTCAGCGACTTACTGACGATGCTTGTAATCACCGGGCAAAGTTCATCGATACACAACTTCAGCAACGACATGGGCATAGGGTCAAGTTCACAAGTTTCCGATGCGGACTTTAAAATGATGCTCTTTACATCATCTTGTGATAGCGTTGCGAAAGATTGCAAAGGCGGAAAATCACACGGAGTCTTTGAATCAAACGTAAAAGTCTCCTCCGAAATATGCCCAAAATTATCTCTGATCTTCTGAATTTTATCCGTGAAAAAGTGACAAAATTCGTCCGCAAGAGCCTTGTCGTCGCTGTGATCTGGCAAGGATTGTTTCACGCTACGGTGCATGACTTCATCAATTTCGCGAAATAACTTTCCTTTGTCATTAGAATGACTATCTAATATTCCAATTAGGTGCAATTGTTTTGACGCATTTAACTGACTTGAGTAGTTATTTTGTGCATATCTAAAATTCTGCTCTAAAATAGGATTCTCCTTGGCTTTCCTCCATTTTCTTTCATGTGACCTTGAAGCATGAAGTGCTGCTCTTGCCTTATCATTGAACCAAGGTTCGCGGCGTCGATTCTTTAAGCGTCGTGTAATTTGCGGAGCATGCTCATCGAGCAGCTTGCCAAGCTCCGAATTATAGCTATCCACCAGGGTATCCAAATCCATTAAGTAATGATTTTGGAACACTTCAGTGCACCTGATATCTACACGAAACGCCTCTATGTCAATATCCGATATTTTTTTGAAAAGTCACTGTTCTTGCTTTTGCATTAGGTATATTAAATGATAACGTACAAGTAACGTGATGATGGTCTGAAATAAGATCACCAATACATATATCCGATATCTGCAATGTGTAGTTTGATTTTGAAACTATATGATCTAGTAATCCACCTTTGAGATGAGTAGGTTCAGATACATGTTGTATCATGTTGAAACTATCCAGAAGCTCGAGATACTTCTTACATTCGCTTGAATTGCCCAATATATTTATGTTCATGTCACCTGATATCATAACAGGAGGTCCCGATAAGCTGTACTCCTCTAAGAGGTCGTAAGAAACATTGATATTGATCCCGATGGTGGCCTATAGACCACTATGAGTCTAACATTCGTAGTTGTACTGCCAATTTCGATAATGCAATGCTCAAACGATTCAGACTCAATCAATGATATATTTTTAGCCTTCAGTTCCTCACGTACTATGAAACATGTGCCGCCACCTCTGCCAGTCTTTCTATTTTCGTTGATAAGCTTGTATCCAGAAGGAATAATTTCATTCAGTTCATACTGAGATCTCTCTGTAAACCAGGTTTCTGTTATTGCCAAAACGTCAATTTTATTCTCATAAATAATATGTTTAGTTCTATCTAGTTTATTAACCACCGACCTCGCGTTTATAACAGTGAAATTGACATTATCAGCCTTTCCATTTTCCAGTGACACATGTGTGACATTACGAGATCTTTGAAAGTTATTTTTTTGGGTTGACTCGTCTTTCAGTCACACGAACATGTGGTCTTGATTGAACACTGACTAAGTTATCTAAATGAACCTGGCTAAAACGAGATATATTCGGATATATAATCCTCTTCTTCTTTGAATACTAAGATCGTAAACCGACTGCTTGACACCTGGCGACAGAACATTGTTCTTGTATTTACATATTGGTCCTAACCTATATAACTCTTCCCTTGAATACGAATGGTTGATCATTGTATAACACATGTTTTGACCTATTACTAGTACTAGCCCAATAATAGATTACACTAATAACACCATGACTAACTATAGTATCCTAATACTGAAGTCCATGGAAGTGTACCTCCAAATATGGCAAACTATTGTCTTTGATTCCATTACACAACTAAAATATTCCTTAAAATCATTTTCTCCTTAAACTTTATATATCCAAACTTGTAATATATTCTTAATCCTTGATAAAAACACTATTGAACGATATATAAATATCCACCTAAAACGATGTATCACCCTTGTTTCTCGGAACCTCTAGTTGGTGGTCCCACTCAACTATGTACGTCAAAACGTTTGTCCACAGTTGACGAAGTATTGACATTGGCCCTCTGATCGTTCGACCATACAGAAGCGCGAGAACTTAGTGCTGGCCTGTGGGACCTCTCGCAAAGCAAAAAGTAATGGCTCGAGGTAGCGATCCCAAGTTTTGGGCTTTTCCGCACACATTTTCCGAAGCATTTGCTTCACTCAGAACTTTTCTATCCTTTCATTATTTCCCCAGACTTTGCGAGCTCGAAAGCTTTTGCAAGGGTTTCGTCGTTTGACTGTTCCTCGCGAAACTGAGCAGGCGTAACAGAGATGTCAATTTGCTCTAAAACAGTCAGCGGTTTTGGCTTGCGTTTCTCTTTTTCAATGATGCCTCTAGTTTGTACGAATCAACTCTCATTCACTTCTTGGGAAGGCGTATTTGGAAGTTTCGGTTTACCAAACACAATATCAAAAAAAATGTTTTCTAGGCATAACACTTCGGTAGTACCATGGACAGGTAGGAGGAACAACTGCAACAGGTGCTTCGAACAAAACACCATTGACGGTCCTATACTTCCTTGTTTCTCCAGTAAGCTGGTTTGGGTGTATCAAGGAACTGCGAGTAAACACTGTAGAGCTACTTGTATCAAACATGACACGCACCTTAGTGTCATTAATAGTCCCTTCTCCGACATCAAAATCAGACAGCTCATCCACGGCACCAGATATTTCTCGTTTCTCTGCGTCAATAATTACCGCAGGTTCGATCTCTCTATCGTCACTTGCTTGTTCACGTTCAGGCTTAGGTAAGTATGTTACATCAACTGCTGTGCTCACCTTTTCTGGTTTCTTCTCTTGGCATTTTAAAGCAATATGTCCCACTTTGTGACATCTGTAACACCGGACATCGGCAAACGAATTTGTATTTGAAGGTTTACTAACTGTGCATTGTCACCTTCCAGAAATGTGTTCGGCATTTTTGGCTTTTGACGTTTTTTGTCAAAATGCGCCCTTTCGAAAAGGTCTCCCAATTCAGTAACTTTGATAAGCGAACAAACGTAGACAAATCGCGAGGGGCCATGTGAAGGCACTGTTCCCGAACAATAAGATCGCGTAAATCTTCGTTAGTCCGTCTCGTCTCTGAAAGTTAGACCCAACGGTCAAAGTAGTTCTCCATTCGGCAAACATATTGTGAAAATATTTCACGTTTCTCCTGTCGCGATGAAAAGAATTTATTTTAAGTCCTTCTTCATGAAGAGAATAGCGTCTCAGCAAAGCGTTCTTTAAAGCGGTGTAATCGTCGGCATGAACTGCGGGAATTCTAGAGTACACTTCTTGGGCCTTATCCTCTAACAATGCTCCAAGTGATATTGCCCATCGGTTTTGTTCCCAACCACGATTAACGGCGTAACGTTCAAATCTTTGCAAGTAAGCGTCCATATCGTCTACCTTATTATTAAATTTAGGTAACTGTGGCAGCAATGGTCTGCTTTTGTCAACAGCCGTGTTCATCACAGCGTCGTTGTTATTCGCTTGCATTTTAGCTAATTCAATCTCAGCCAATTTCATTTCACGCTCATGATCACGTTTCCGTTGAATTCCGTCGCGTTCACGTTCGCGTTGCAACTCTAGTGCACGTTGACGTTCGTTTTCTACAAACATTTGAAGTTTTTCACCAGAGTACCCCATCTCTTTCCCAATATCTATGAACTTTTTCATTTGTTCAATCTCTGCCATTTTCTATGAACATTAACCTACGTGAGGCTCATATAAGAGAAAACACGCGGTGAGTGATGCTAAAGAATGTTCAGTAAACAAACCGTGTACTAAATCGATGTACACTTCTACTAAATTAACTGAAAACGTCACTTTATGACTCTTCAAAACGATACACACTTCCACCAAACATTTATTAAAAATGCCACTTAATATTTCTATTAACTGATACTCATTTCTACCTGCCACCAAAATATAACACCGTTACTTTAAAAAAAACAGTAGCTACTTCTACTGGATACAAATAAAAAAATACCTATGAACTGTGCCACATCATTTTCAACAACAGATGCTTTGTGTATATATACACATGGACTTTGAATTCAAACTCGTTAAGCAAGTGGAAGTGTCATTTTCAAAATGAATAATCTTCTTTTCTTTAACCCAAAATCAATGTTTTACCAACCCTGCATGCATTTTTTTGATCACGTCGGGGTCATCAATGTCACAAATTGCTTTGAATTTGTGGTTAAGGGAAGTATAAACAAACAAAAAAATGATTTTTTTTAAAGAAAAAACATAATATTTATTAACAAACAAATACATAACAATTTACACGGAAAAAATAATAGTAATCACGCCATGGATACTTCCGACCTTCAAGACTACGCTACAACATCGTACATGCCCACTCTACGTGCGTCACCACGCACTCTAGAATGTCCCTTCTCGGTCGAGTAAACAAGTCCCCCACGGTTTCCGCCCCAAGACTACCCTACAACACCGCACATGCCCACTCCACGTGCGTCACCACGCACACGAGAATTGTCCCTTCTCAGCTGAGTGAACAAGTCCCTCACGGCACTCGTTGAAACGTCTCTCGGTCGGAGTTCCGGCCTGTCGTTGGTACGTCGCCCAGCGCTTACGGTCCTCATGCGTATCACCCTCAGCAAAACACAGCACACATCGGGGCTCCCATTCTCCTTGTCCGAGTCCCCGTCCACTTAACACACAATACAAACACTCATAAGTATTCGATCGTCAGAATTCTACTTCAAAGACTATCAATAGAATCCCAAACTCAGCGGTCAAGTCTCTGCTTGTTTCCCATAATTTATCTATTTATTCAAATACATCATAAACTGCACGACTAATAATACATAAAGTCAAAATGAAGTAAAACTAGTCAAGGTGTATCAGTAATAAGTTTACCCCCCCCCCAAAAAAAGCTAATTAATTCGCAAATAACTGAAGCATTTTAACTCAGTAGTTTCAACTGATATTTATGCAATACTGACTTTGCTTAAGTCCTATTATTCATAAATCCATACATGTGATGCCTTTAGGCTGATAACTAACTTAACATTACGTCTTACTCCGGCATGGTTTACTTCCAAACTGACCCGAAGACGTGGCAAAAGTCACCTTACGTATTCAACACGAGGGTACTAAGGATTATAAATACTGACTTTACACCTTGTAGTCAATATTGATTTTACTCGGTCAATTAAATAGATGACCTGTACAAAACGACCTCATGTAAAGCAAACTATAAAAACTGCACGAGCGCCTAACCTTAAAAAAATATAGAAGAGAATTCATCACTTTGTGACACAATGCATTGAAATTTCAGGTTGCCCTTCAAACAAATTCGGTAACAATTGCAGTCAGAGCTGTTCAGTAAATTGTATTGATCCCGATAACTGCATGCCAGAGAATGGTGCATGTGTCGGAGGGTGCGCTGCTGGATATGAAGGCCCTTCGTGCGCTAACGGTGGGCGTTTATATATCATTTTTTATTGAAATATTTATAAATGAAGAAGAAAGTAAACCGCACTGAATAGACAAATAATACATAGATTATGAGTGAGACGTAGAATTTTGAAATTTGTTTGAACAAAGAAATTTTGAAGTTCTTTTGCGATTTGACTTCAAATACTTTTCATCTGGCAAAAGGAGAGCCTAATATCTGTTGTGTTGGAAATATGATGTCAGATATTTCTGCAAGTCTGCTCGTAAGTATACTAGAGATACAACAATACTTTTTCTGGATTCATATCCATTATCTTGCATTTTAACTGATTTTGTTATTTGTTAAACATTGATTTCCAAAAATATCACTTGAATTGTTAATTAAGAACAGAGTTGAATGATCTCTTTCATGTAATTTATGACATTTGAACTACAGTAAGCTTCTGCACATGAAAACAAGAAAAACAAGAAGAAGATACAAAAATAATATTTAAAAATATTAAAAATATGCTCAATTCATATCACTGATCAAATCGTAACTAACAACACGTCTTTCAAATTTTTAAAGTGTCTTAAGTTAAAGGAATCATACATTATGTTACCGTTTCGTATTTGTGCCTCTACATAATACTCTTATTAATCTTTTGTTGAATGCACTACTATCGAATTCGCAATTTTAACTAGCTATTGAAATCAACTGATAAACCTCGTTATAATTAAGACATTGAAATTTCAGCTTGCCCCTCAAATAAATTTGGTAACAACTGCAGCCAAAGCTGTTCAGTAAATTGTATTGATCCCGATAACTGCATGCCAGAGAATGGTGCATGTGTCGGAGGATGCGTTGCTGGATATGAAAGCCCTTCGTGCGCTAACGGTGGGCGTTTATGTATAATAATGTTTTGAAATGATTCCAAATGAAGAAAAAAGTAAACCGCACTAAGTAGACAAATAATACAAAAAGTATGAGTGAGATGTAGAATTTAGACATTTGTTTGAACAAAGAAATGTTGAAGTTCATTTGCAAATTTAACTTCAAATACTTTTCATCTGGCAAAAGGGGAATTAGACATCTGTCATGTTGAATTTTTTATATCAGATATTTCTGTATGCCTCGTCGTAAGTATACAAGAGACACAACAACACTTTTTCTGGATCCATATCCATTATCTTACATTTTAACTGATTTTTGTAATTTCTTAAGCATTGATTTCCTTGAATTTTTAATTAAGAATAAAGTTAAATAATCTCTTTTTTGTGAATTATGACATTTGAACTTCAGTAAGCATCTGCATATGAAAACAAGAAAAACAAAAAAAATGCAAAAAATATTTAAAAATATAAATAGTGTTTAAATATTGACATTGCATTAACCTAGAGAACATGGTTACATTCCAACTGATGTAAGATAAATAATATGTTCAATTCATATCACTGATCAAATCGTAACTAACAACACGTCTTTCAAATTTTTAAAGTGTCTTAAGTTAAAGGAATCATACATTATGTTACCATTTCTTATTTGTGCCTCTACATAATACTCTTATTAATCTTTTGTTGAATGCACTACTATCGAATTCGCAATTTTAACTAGCTATTGAAATCAACTGATAAACCTCGTTATAATTAAGACATTGAAATTTCAGCTTGCCCCTCAAATAAATTTGGTAACAACTGCAATGTGGTTGCAAAAAATGGATGTTTTATTACAGTCAATATGGTTTCTGGATGTAGAATTCATTTTGACTATGTTTAGAATATGAATCCCAAGATCCTGTATCTGAGGATCCTGCATCTTCAAAAGGATTGATAGCTGGGGTCGTAGTAGCAGTAGTGGTTATTATTACAGCCCTTGTTGTTATCGTCGTTGTTTTTGCCAGGCAAGTTAGATTGACCATTTTTGTGCAATTTTGAAATCATTAATTTTAACTGATCAATTTTAAAATGAAATTAAACTTTACTACTTTTTGCATATTAATATTGTTGTACATATTAATATTTTGAAAAACTCACGAATAATTAAGCCTGGATCGAAGAGCAGAAGCTAATTTAAGTTGCTTTCAAGCTACTGTTATGTTTTCTATTTTATCAGGAAACGAGCAAAACAGAAGAAATACTTGGAGAGCAATTGTGACACTTCAGATGACTTTAACAGTAATTGAACATCCTTATTCATTTGCAGGATATCTAATGAATAACATTAATAGAATCATAATAGTTAACCAAAATTGATCTAGATCTCGTTTCCAAGAAAAAACTTTGCAAAAATTGGAATTGTTTAAAAACAATCGACACGTCATTCACCTTACTTCTACTAATAGATTTCTTGCGCTCTGTTAATAAAGTACATAAATTAAAAAATCTATGTGCAGTACATAGTTTGAGTATGGTATTTATTCAATTGAAGACATTCTGAATAACGCTGGGCCTGACCCAGATGTCATACGTCAGCCTGCTGCTGATGAAGTTAAATCCAGTAATGTGACTAAGAAGGCGATCGAGACAAAGTTAGGTATTGAATCTAAAATTTCGGTGATAAAGCCGGCAATTTCAAAGAAACCTGAGATACAAAAGAGCACTAAGGAAGAACCAACAGCCGCATATACCAACTGTAAGTGTTACATGACCTTTTAAATAACACTTAAAATCAAGTAACACAATAAAGGGTGAATTAACATGAACTTGTTTATGTATCTTTATCCAGGTATGTGCTATTGTGCAAATATTTATGCAGTTTTTGTAAGTGTACGTTCAAGATATTTGTAATTAAAAACCAAAATTTGAATTTTTGAAATGAACATAATGTGTATAACTTATCTAAATAAAACTATATTACTGCCTCAAGACTTTATGACTTAACATGTGGAGGACATAAGAAGATCAGATCATTAAGAAGATAAACTTTCAAGCGTTTTATGTACACTGTGCATAAAAATGCAAAAATTAAAACAGACATTTATTTGTATGCAGTCCAATATTTTAATACTGCAACTAATGCTGAAATTTCTTTTAGTGCAAGCAAATGGAAACTTGTCACACCCAATTAAAGTTGCTAACTTTGGAGAATTTATGGCTAAGCAGAAAGTTTCAGATTGTGCAAATTTACAGGAAGAATATATGGTAAGTAAGTGGCAAAAGTTTTAGTTGCTTTGATTTTTAACTATGATTTAAGAAATCTAGTTAAATTTAATCTTTAAATTGATAGACCTTTTGATACGCGAAATACGCCAATCGAATGCCCTGTATAGGTTGCCTAGACAGAGTGCCCTCGCTCCTTATTGTTGCTAAAATGCTCTTGATCTTTTTATAAACATATTGTGATAAACTTTCTGGAGATGCATGCTAATAAAAAAATTATAAGAACGTTTATTGTTGAAAGCATAAAAACGAAAATGAATGAGGAAAAAAAGATGCTAACACAACATCTACACGAAGATAAGATGAAATGTTTGAGTTTCACTAGAATTGTCTTATATTTTGTTCTTATTCCTATGCATTGAAGGTTTAAACTTTAGCCCACAGGATAAATATTGTGGTCCACCTTCGATACTGATGCTTGGGAGGAAGCTCTCACTTCCTATTTTCAGTGGGCAAATATTCAGTCTCAAAAAGCACAATTAGAAAGATTTTAAACGCCACTTTAAATGTTTTTCTTTAACGCCACGCTTTTGCGTACTTTCGGTTGCAGAGTGCGTAAGAGCATGGTAGCTCAAACGCAATAAAATATTATCATACCATAATATGATGACAAAATGCTTTTAATAAGTTGCAGTTGCGAAAAAATAGCTGTTTTGTAATCGGTCGGCAGGTGTCTAACACTCTTAAATTACTTATCCTGCAACACTTTATCCTTAAATGCATTTTTAATATTTGGTTTTGTTACTAATAATATGCCATGCGATCGCTCTTAAAAATCCATCAAAATGATTTGACATGGTTAGGGAACGTTTTCTTTGCTCTATCCAAAAACTATATTACAATGGATACTAATACATGCGCACTCATATGATTTTTCCCATGTTTATATAGACATTACCAATTGGACAGACTGCACCGTGGGATGTTGCGAAACATTCAGGATTAATTCTGAAAAACAAGTTTAAGAATATCTTACCCTGTAAGTTTATATTGTTAATTTCACACAGTTTTAGTACGTTTTTTAGCGATTATATATTATGCATTGGATAAGCATTTTTGGTTTTTTGTATATTATTTGATAGCATTTGTAAAAGTAAGTAACGACAATACAGCTGCACATAAATTCATACTTCGAAGAGTAGTTGAGCTTATAACTAATGGATGGCTCCCTCTTTTAGCCATTTACCTAGTCGTACTTCTATCAGTTATAGTTGACACGACAATCTGACTCCTTTCGGTGGTGCGTCCGTATTTCTATTTTGTGTGCGTGACATCGTGCAAAATTTATGCTCCTCTTTTTCTGCGTGTTCTACATCTTACTTTAGTTATCAGTTCTTGCTCTTTTGTTTTCTTGTGAAGTCTCTTACGACACTTCAAGTCGCATCCTGACCATTTTGGCAATGCTCAGCATTATTATTTTAAATATTTTTTTCAATATTATTCATTGAATTACTTTTAATGGGTACCTTTTTAGTCTGAACAAACTCCGAATTAGCAACCAAAGACAGAAAAAATACACTGACGTTCTTCATCATTATAAGTGCATTTTCAGTAACAGTAAAACTATTCTATTTACCAGGTATAAATTTTTCTAGTATGCATGCTGCATTTACAATTTTGCTTAGATGACAAGAACAGAGTTGTTCTGGAAATTGTGGAAGACAATCAACTATCACATTACATCAACGCAAGCTTTGTTGACGTATGCATACTTAAAATATATCAACGATTACGATTAAGTTCTGATCATTCGTGCATTCTTGTTATTTCAAGAAAAATGTTACTTTATTGTTTCAGCATGTTATTTGTCCTTTTGAGAACATTTAATTGAAGGTACTTCAGTTTATTCAAGTCAAGAAAAAATGCAGAACTTTTCAAAAATCTAATTTATTAAACTATTTTGTTCTTTTAGGGATACACCAAGGAAAATAAATTCATAGCCTCTCACGGTATACACATATTTGTACAATAATTTTGTTGTAATATTGCAAATCAATAAGCAATTCGAAATCATGTGTGATATACTTGAATTGAATCATGTGAAAACAAGGCAATTGGGCTTCAAGTAAATAATAACCATAGATCAGTATTCTGAAATGTATAAATAACAAGTACTATCGAGATGTGGTAATTTGTTTCACACATTCAACTGCAAAATATGCAAAACATTTAAAACGAATGCAAAACTTGGAATTTGTATTACAAGGTCCAAGAGAACACACCAAGGACGACTTTTGGCGCATGATCTGGCAATATGACGTTGCTGTTATTGTCATGGTTACCAACCTGGTGGAAGAAGGCAGAGTAAGTCATCACAAATGTCATTGTATGTTATTGCAGTTGCTTTAGATCACAAATATTGCTTATAAAAATAGTGACTTGCCATAGTGCAAATGTAAATCTGGCCCATTGATGTGGTAAATGATTATTACATATGATAAAGCAAATACTAAAAAATGTTTACTTTTATGATCAAGTAATGTGTGTCATTATCAATTACCAATAGATCTTTATAACGACAACTGTTTATAAGGTCTTTTACATACTGAGCGCAAGTGTTAAAGGCATTATGGAATGACATTTTCACGTTTAATGCACAATTATTAATATCAAACATTAATTTTTATCTCAAAAATTGATTTTTGGATATCATGATGTATATAATTCTGAAGAGAAACCTCTAGGAATGAAATCATGACTTGCGTCTGTATACAGAATCTGTCTTTTCATTTTTACTACACAAAAAAGAAACAATACTTCAGCTCAAAATGATTTTTTTTTATTATTGAGATCAATAACTCTTACAAAATTTAATTGACGATATCATTAAATTTTACGTAAATATGTACCTTACTTAAGATTTTTATGTTTTTTGTTTAATGTTTTGCCATGTAAAATACAATTATTGTCACAACATATGATTTGATCATATCAACATTGATTTATTGATATGTTAAATTGTATTTTAATATAAAAAACCAGCATTAAATGTCAAGATGGAATTCAACAAACTTTGACTGAACCATAACAGGAAAAGTGTGTGAAATATTGGCCAGTTGATGGAAAGCGTAGTTATGGTGAAATAACGGTAACCCCAAAAGCAGAAGAACAGTGGTATGATTACGTCGTCAGAGAATTCACTATTGCAAAGGCCAGTACCCCAACTTAAATAGTTAACTATAAAATCTTGTGAAATATTATTTCAAATTTTTCCAGCTAACTTTGCAATCTTGTGAAATGTCATTAAATATTTTGGTTCATTAGCAAGTTTCTTTTTTCGAAAGTTAACCCAGTCAGCCACAGCATTCATTTGAAGTTGTAATATAATCATGCCTTTGTTAACCCAGGGTAAAGACGAACGCCAGGTATCACAATTCCACTACATAGGTTGGCCCGATCACGGCGTCCCTATGCATTCGTCTGGTCTACTTACTATGGTACACAGAGTAAAGTCCCACATCTCAAGGCATGAAACTTCACCTGTTGTTGTACACTGCAGGTACTAGTCTCTATAACGATATTTTAAGCACATATTATACTTAGAAAACATACGAAATGAAAATAACCTATTCCAATTTTCAATTTTTTATTCCATTAACAATGTTGCGAAGTGATACTCTATGCGTAGAGAATGCTGTATAATATCGTCTTATAAAAATTGTTCAACTATTCCATAAATGCATTAAAACATTTATTCCACCCGCTTTGAAATATCTTTACTGTAAAATCACTTCTCCTGAAATAAGTGATTGCTTTAAATTAATTAAATAAAACCAAAAGTTGACATAAAATAAAGTGTTTTATTTCGTTCAAAAACCGTTACATATGGATTTTCTAAGGGCAGCAGATCATTTATTATTTACTGGTTGCAGCGCTGGAGTGGGGAGGACCGGAACATTTATAGCACTGGACTGGCTGCTTGATCAAGCAGAGAAAGAAAAAGAGGTGGATATTCTCCAATGCGTTGCAAAACTCCGTACATTTAGGATAAATATGGTGCAATCCTCAGTGAGTATCTAAAGACATTTTTGAAGAGTTAGATCTGTGTTCTACTGCCCATTCTTTGATTAACCGTTAGTGCCGATAAATAGATTTACCCATTTATATATTCCATTTCATAGTAGCACAAGCGAATTAAGTTAATTTATTCAATATTTGTGCATAGAAATACATTTTCTAAATAGGTACGTCTACTTTATACTTCTCCTTTAGGCACAGTACGTCTTTATCTACGACACAATGAATGAAATTCTACTCCTTGGTCAGACGTCCATATGTTGCAATGAAATCGATGATGTTTATCAGAACTTAAGTGACTCGAAAAAGAGGGAAGACAAGCTTGAAGTACAGTATAAGGTGTTTTTCGAATATCTTATATATGTTACATTATTAGTTAAAGTTATTAAATAGTCAGATGAACTTGATTCTTGTAGATATTTATTTTATACAATCGACAAGAAAGTATGCAGATTATGTAGCAATTTTGAATCTCGTAGTCATAATCATGAATTTGATTAAAAGTGTTGCGGTTTGTACTTGCAATATATCTTATGAAGATTACCCAACTTACACACAAGAATTTCAAGTAAATTGCGCATTATTTAGAAATAATCACATGCAATCCCAGCAGCAATTTGATATGTAGAAAGTACAGAAAAATCTATCTTGATTTAATTAATTTAACTCTTTTGATTGATTGGTTTTAAATATTATAATCCAAGTATTTGGACGATACCAAGCCATACTTCTTGGATGAAGAATTTGACACTGCAACATCAGCTGTAAACAAGAAACAGAATAGAGATTTGAGCATTCTTCCAGGTGATTAATGTTTCGTAAATAAAAGGGTTAAACTAATTTAACACGCTCACTATAAATGTTATCTGAATTGCAAAGATCTAAAAATAATTTACAGTCGTAAAGCTGCATGCAACAATGTTTGACAAATGAAATTTAAATCAATTGTGTAAAATATAGTAATTAATGATAATTATAATATATAGTAAATGGAAAAGTGAATACACAAATGTAGTACTAATGTCCAGCGCACTTTGACTAAAGCAGCATTCGTTTTCCAGAACTTATAAAACTTCAGCACACCATTAATATGTAAAATATTATAATTTTGTCTGCGCAGCTGAAAAGCACAGAGTAGCACTCACTATTGGGGGCAGCGAAACCTACATAAACACAGTATCTGTCCAAGTAAGGCACAGAATTCTTTTTTGTGCATGGCTTAAATTTATTTTAAATTTGAAAAACTTCATGTGTTACATTCTTATAATGACATTTTAAGTAGAAACAAACACTAATATATTAATGTCTGACTAGGGATACAGGACCGAAAGCAAGTATTACGCCACACAGCTGCCTCTAGCAGAGACAGCTGACTGCTTTTGGCAAATGACGTGGGAGCATCAGATAACCACTGTCGTAGTACTTGAAACGACAGATGATTGTGAAGTAAGTCCTGAATATTTTAAGGAACACTTATTTAAGTTTATAAGGGAAATTCATAAATAAATGAAATTTTAAAAATCTCTTGAGTAGTCATGAGTAGAGAAACATCGAAGAAAGAAGAACAACACAACACAAAGCTTTTAATCTTTTACAATGGATAGTGTGAACTCTTACCGCCGACTCTTTAAAATCACCAATCATAAACGTTACATAAATGCTAATATCTTCCACGAACAATGCATTTCCTGAAATTGTTGACTCTATCATTTAAACGGTCCACAGAGAGTTATCAATTTATTTTAAATTGAAAAAATGTTTATATCAGCCACACAAAAATTTGCCTTGTATGCTTTAAAGTGGTTTCCCAAAGAAGGAGAATCACTGTTTTGCGGAGATTCTGAAATAAGAACCACATATGTCAACAAACAGCGTGGATTCTTTATCTACACAATAGAGCTGTCGCAGCATCCGGCTGCTACAGAATACTACAACATGACAACGAACCAGGTGGGGATTTGAATGGTTGTTATATGACAGCTTTTCACTAAACAAAATAGGTTTTACCACTTACAACGATTTCGAAATTATTTTGTTTCTAAAGAATTATTAAGTAACAGTTCTATATACAAATTAGCCAATGCGTCGCTTCATTTCATTAACAGGTCAAATTGGTCCTTGTAATACTTAAGCACATTACATTGTATACTTGAAAGAATTTGTCACGAAGGAATTTGTTGTCATATTTTGCAGGGGCAGGTCCGTGTTATTTCGCTCTTTGTATTAGATGCATCCAATGAACGTGATATTGGGACTCCGATTATCTCAATGTATATTGAAATACTTCGTCAAACTCCAACGGAGCACTCAACGACAGCAGTTTTGTGCAGGTAGCTTTTATAGGCTTAAAGAATTATTTGAGAAAGAATTATTGAGATTAAGTTAACACACCACTAAAGATTAACTATGGATAGCCATGGATTTTAATATAGATCTACCTTACTATGATATTATTACAGAAACGGTGCACGGCTAACTGGTTTGTACATAGCTTGCTGCATCCTGTTTGACATGTGCAGCACTGAACAAGAATTTGACGTGTTTCAAGTAGTTCAAAAGATCAGGCGCACTCGGCCGCAGTTCATCGGATCCTTGGTAAGTAATTACGGCCTTCAAACTTCGCAATTGCGACAATTTTAACAATTCTGCTGCAATTGCTTTATCATGTTGACTAATTATGCACCTATAGCATTATTTAGATTGCTCTTTACGGCAATTTGAAAAATCTACATCATTAAAAATATCATTAACGCTCAGTTTATCATGTCTTCTATTTTTAAATACCAAAACACAACTTCAAAAAGCAACAACCTGTCAGAATTTTGGCATTTGAGCACTGCTGCGTAATCACAAAATTACCGCACTGCGCAAATATTTTGAGTTAAGACTAAATATGTTATGGTGAACAAAACAGCAACCTTAATTCATTATATTAGCATATGAAGAGGTCTTACTTTACCGATATCTTTTCTATTATAAATGTGTATCTATTTATAGCTATATATATATATATATATATATATATATATATATATATATATATATATATATATATATATATATATATATATATATATATATATATATATATATATATATATATATATATATATATATATATTTATAGTTAGAAAATCAAGCATAGTTACGCTATGTCTTTAACGGTCACGTAAGGCACTACTATGGTTAATTTGTGCATTATAATGTATAATTGTTATGTACAAGTTTTATGTATCATTTTTTAACTGTTAACTGTGAAAGGAGGAATGGTTAACTTCAAACTTCATTTCAATTTCTAACTAGATAAATTGGCATTGATCATTTATTTTAGGAACAGTACAAGCAGCTTTACGAAATTGTCAAGGAATTTTCTGCAACTGAATCTGAGTACTGCAATGTGAAATGAACATCACAGTGAATTGGTTGTCGCGGAAAGAAAAAGAACACTTCATACATTTGATTAACTGCTTAAATAGTTATGTGAATTCTTCAAAGCATGTAGTTGTCATTAAAATCCATGGCTCACTTCAGATTTTTAAACCAAGTTAAATGATTTATAAGTTTACATATGCTATCTTGAGGACTCGTAACTGCAGTAGAACCTTCCTTAAAATAGGCTCACTTCAAATTTTAATCCAGACAGAAACCCTCCTATATATCCATGTTAATGTGATAAGACAATATATAAGATAGAATCTTTTTTGCAAACAAAATCAAGTCTGACTGTTTCTTTTTTTTTCTTGTAAGATTGGACTCTAATAATGCTTAATGCTTTTATTTTTTAGCAAAAGTAAATGTTCTTCTGATACCGAGGCATAAAAGCTCTCTAAAATACGTATTCTAAGCAATGGAACGAAAACTGTCTTAGTTAGCTTGCCAAAATACAAAAATTCTTGGCTGTCTCTAATCTGTAATATGTGAACGCCAAAAATGAACTGGTGTTCTACGTAACTACCGTTTAATATCTAATTTTATAATTTCTAATTTTATGCGGACATTATGGTAAAAGCACATGAAGTTACCACATCAATAATATCTTTATGTTTTGGATTTAAAGTTGAAAGTTTAAAGTAGCTTTACTGCTTATCTGTATGTAAAAAATAAAACTATGGCGTGACTTTTCAAGTTATGAATGAGTTTATGATACAGCAATAAAGGTCTATTGATCTATAAGATGTCTTTACAATGTAGTTTACTTATATTTTGTTAATATATCATGTTGCAATATCTTAGAAACAGTTCACATTTGAGCATTGCTTACATTATAACCTGTATTAAAATCTGCAAAATACTAACACAAGTTTGCAACAGCAAACACTATTTTTCTTTACAAATTCCTGCACAACAGTTTCAGATAACTGGTATTACGCTGAACTTCAGCAATGTGTATAATTTTATAATGTCAAGTTAAAACGTTAATGGAATCATCTGATGTGCATAAATTATTTCACTTGCGCACTCACTTCTACAAAACATTTTGCGAGAACATATGCAGGATACACACATAAACCTTCAGAAGAACTTTCTTCAAATTTCTTTTACGGTAAATTAATTAGACAAAAATACTTCATACCAAACCATACCAATGCCCCTACATTGTAAGTAAGGCTTATGATGGCATACGAATAGCGTACAGGGCTTTCGCGTTTACTGACTGAAAGACTCTCCCTCTGCTTTCTCTCGCTCTCACTCTTTCTCTCTCTCTGTCTCTCTCTCTTTCTCTCTTTCTCTCTGCTCTCTCTTTGTCCCTCTCTCCCTCAATCTCTCTCTCGCTATGTCAAACCATACCTATTAATACTATTTATATTGTGCCCATACCTTGATAAGCCATAGCCTGTTCTACAAATGTGTGCCCACCAAACTGTAAGGTCAACCTCTGCAACGACACATATGGTCACTGGATCTTTGGCTGCAGCCCATGTTTTAAGGGATCGTTTTGTCACCAAAGCAATACAACACTCAGTTTTACACTATAATGATATGTTATTATGGGACAAGCCTTGATTTTGCGGCTGTCCGCAACCGGGTGGGCACAAGGTCGGAGCTAAAATATGATGGTTGCCAACTTTTGACATTTTTTCCATTTTGTCCATGTTTTAGCTTCCTATATTATTTTATATTTACAAAACTATTTTTATCGTCTTTACCTTTAATCATATGTTTGCTGATATTTGTTTCGAGAATTTGCTTTGGCATCAGTTATATTATACCTTGGCGCATTATTTTAGCATGACAGAACCAAAACGCCGTGATTAAATAAAAGCAACTGGCCTAAAAAGGCATAATGCTACCTGAACAAACCAATACCGGCAAGAGAATAAAATAGTGTAAACATAGCATGCAAACCAAGATATCTGCTCTTTCGTAGATTCTTCCAAAACCCTTTTCGGTACGTTCTAGTCAAGGTAATTTATACACGTTATAAATTTTTCTAACCCACTGTGGGAGAGATCTTAACCATTTAGTTGTTCAGATAAGAAGTAAATAACCGTGGTTACAAAAAATGAGTTTTAGTTTCGAAATTTCAGTAAGATTTGTTGTGTTGAAAAATAGTTTTAACGATTAGTAATCTCTCATCGAACCACCTCTTTCAAACGGACAATCTAATAACGTCGAGTAGGCTTGTTCTTTAACTGTAAAATTAAGAATATCACTCTAATGTTCTTTTGAGAGCATTGGCGTGTATAGCTTTAGATGCAAGTTTTTCTTTAGGTTCACAAAATGTAGCTAAGAATGCATTAAATTAATTGTATTGCTGCATTAAAGTTGCTTGTCTTTCTGGAGGAAACAAACGTGTAAAATTGCACTTCGGGTCACATAGAAAATTCACGCCTTGGAAGTAATGTTCTTTTGCCAAATACCGGTAGAAACACCATCCTTTCTGATATGACACCAATAATACAACTCTAGGGTGTGAATCTGGAACTTACGATGAAAATTGCGACACGCATTGCTCACGAAATTTTACAAACAGGACATGCGACAGACACAATGGTAACTGTGCATCAGTATAGTTTGATGGTGGTTATCCCGGAGCGCGATGTGATATGTTTAAGTTAACTTATTGGCCTTAATTGGTCTTTTTGGCCTTAATTAAAGAATAAACGTTTTACAAGAATGTTCTTCTCCAGCGAAAAGTGTATATTTATATTAACAAAGGTCATCGCAATGTAATCAACCGTGTTTTCAATAATGTAAAATAAGAACCAAACTATACGCTTAATTGAAACAAGCGTTTAGAATGTTAAAATCCATCAAATATATCCAATTTGTAAAACCAATACAATTTTTCTGAATAATTAAAATTAATGATACCTATGATATATTTACGCCAGAAGATTTTTGTATGAAGACTTTATAGCTTATTCCATTATTTTAGAGTACATAAAATTGAACTTATGGTGTGATCTGCTTCCAATGCTCACAACATTGTGCTAATGACAGCAGGTGTATAAGATACGATGGCAAAATAGTGTAGCAGGAGGGTTTGGGGCGGTTTATCAGCGGAAATCTTGTGATAACGGTACGTTAAGGATTAATTGTCTGGGATCTTCAGTTTTAGCTTGGCTCTACTTTCAGTCTGCAATGCCGTGAAGGTGGATGTCGAAAGCATGTGAGCTTGGACCAGAGTTTAGTATTTTTTTTTAAAACATACTAACTTTCCACTTTGTCTTGAAGCTGAAGGACATTCAAAGCAAGGAAGTGTGCAATAACATTTTAATTACACAGAAATTATCACGTTAATTTGCCTTTGAATTTGTGGAGTCGTCGTGTTTGGTTGCAAAAATTGTGATGAAATGTTTACTATTGCGTCAATAGCGATCAACCAGGTGGAAACACTCCAGCAGGAAGTCGTGTGTCTCTCTATTAAGGATATATAGAGCTTTTACGTTCGTCAGTACCTTACCAAATTAAAAATGAAATGAAGAGGAATGATTTCTTTTATTTCTCAACTTTTTATTCTTCTAATGAATAAAATAATGAACTAAACATTTTGGATAACAGGATTTCATAAAATAAACAAACTTTTCTAATCTAATTCTATTAAATATAAACCTTGTATCTGCAGCTTGAATTTTATTACATGAAAAGAAAAAAGTTCGCACTTCAGTTTTTACACTCTCAAGAAACTGATATGACTTATGCTTCATACTGAGTTGTTTTCTTACATGCAACTTAGTAAACTCCTATAACAGTTCCTCCAGTTAACCTATATTGGCTCTGAATATCACTGCGTGTTTTAACTATTGGCTGCAAGAATTGCACGCTCTGTGTCTTGTAATTTTTACAGTTCGTAATGAAGAGTCTCACCCGCCTTTGCCCCCAAATTTTTGTAACGCTTATATTTAGCCTCGGCGGTGTTCCTTTTCTTTTTGTAGTTCTTATATCCTCATGTGCATATGATGAAAACTGAGGCCTGATGTTTAACCTATTAATTAAGTATGGTAATCATAAAAGTTGCACTTTCCGTTACAAAAAAGAGACGGCTCACTCTTTGTTTAGAAGGTTGGATTGACATTTGCTCCAATTGCATTAGTTAACAGAATGCTATGGATTAGACCATCTATCAGAGAATTCAGTATTATTTGAGCTAAAAGAAGGTTTCTGCACAAACAAAATACCCCTGGATATACATTTCACCATTCTTGATGAAGGCAACATTTTCTAAGTCTTTGACAAATTCCGCAAACACTCTTTCAATGCTTCACTGCTCTGCTTAGTAGATATATCCGCGTTTCTGATACACCACTCTTGATATTTCATCTCCAGGTCTTTCTAAATGCCACCAAAAAATACATTTTATTTGTGGGACAGCTGTGATCAACCCATCAAATAATACATAAGGGCAATTATTATAGAAACTGTAAATCATTTAATAATGTTTCACACAGTTTTAATTTTATAATATTAAAAAGCCAGGGTTTGAAACTAAACGAAAAAAACAGGTTAAATTTCTCACCTGAAGCTTAGAGATATATTTACTGGTTTTGTCCAAGTGCGAATTCTTTCTGTAAAAGTCGCATGCTTTGTTGTAGTGTTTAGTGTGAATTGTTTGTAGCTGTTTTACACTTAGTGGCAAGTTTCTCTCAACAGCTGGAGCCATTTTCTGTTGGAAAAATAAATATTTAAAAACAAATTTTATCTTTCACTTTTTTAAGATAGTCACGATATTGACGTTTATACCGTGAATTAGGCCTTCGGTCTCCACTTTTTTCTACAATCTCGTCCTAAAAGCATTTATCTGAGAATTTGTAATAGATTATTATCTTTGTCGTGCAACTGTTATTGATAACTCTTATGTAATTTTATTGTCTAAAATAACATCCCGACTACGTCAAGACTGCGCAAAATGTCGAGCAAACATATTATACATTTATAGCTTCAGCTCAAGGTTAAAGCTAAAAATCTTGTATGAAACGGACAGTAGTTTTTATTCTTAATGACGCAGTTAACTCTGGTCCTATAAGCTCATTAAGACCTACATTGCCAGAGACACTACCACCAATAGCCTGGTTATTTCACAAAAAAGATAAAATCACAATTACTTCACTATATTGCTGAAGGGCTTTTTCACATACTGCATGGCATTCTCTTTCTATTATTGCGTCAACTGCAAATCCAGCACAAGGCACACTTCCGTTATTGAAAGCAGTTGTATACTGCTCTGCCAGCTCCAGGAAGCCTATGTAAAATATTTAAGCAAAACAATCTAGTCATCAGGGATTCACTGACATGTGCTGAATTTATACGGTAGTTTTTATGTTTTGATTTAAGAAGCATTACAATCAGAAAGGATTATTCGTGAACCTACTAAAGGTGTTATGTATTCCTCAAAACAATCAAAGAACTTGACATTTATATTGACAAATATTCTAAGTAAAAAATATGCAGTGTAAAACTATATGAATCTGAAACGAGTTATTTGCTATTTTTACGAATACTATGGTGAGTTAAAATTTAGAAAAAATAGACATCTTGACTGATATGCACATTATTACTTTAACCAATAGTGTTTTATTAGAACCTGACATATTACTTTTAAACGTTATGCCTTCTGAACTAAAACCGATTTTTTGGCTCTCCAAAGCTATTGTTAAAGGTCTTCTATTTGCAACATTGCACAAATTTGACAAAATCTGCTCAAAGACAGTTGTAATTTTGAATAACAATAACAGTTAAAAGAAACACTTACCAGAACCTCGAATGGTGTTGCCATCAATAGACATCTGTTTGGCTTCAGAAAATATAGCTTCAATTGCTTCGTCCACACAAGCATTAAACTTGGGTAAAATTCGGGACTGAACCATCGGATCGTCAAGATTTCTGAAAACACCAGAAGCTTGTTTCAAAACCTATAACTGAATTACAACGATTTTTGATATTGCTTTTGATATTATAGTTAGAGTCAAGGCCAAAAGATAATTTAACATTCGACTACAATAAAATATGGTATATTTTATGTTTGACACTATGACACCATTTATATTTATAAACTGTAATATGATTCACTCTAATTTTGGATAAGACCAAATAACTCAGTGTTAAAATCCCGTGGATAGACATCTTTCTGCTAGTTTTCTCAAACGACACACAGAATTTTCTGTGCATTGGCTCATCTTGAATCTTGCAAAGAATGGGAAATTAATTAAACTGAATTAATTATTGAGAAAATCCTGTTGACTGGGTTTTAAAATGCTGCCCACTCTGGTTGCACTCCTGGTTGCAAAATCGGCACTGTATTTAATTTATTTTCCTGTTAGCTAGTGAAGCACTGTTATGGCATTAACACATATTTCTCAGTTAGATTTCCAGTAAATGAGAAATAGAGGTTATATTAAATACTGATGTTAAGGGAGAATAAGTGATAGAGGGTAATACCAAAAGCTGCAAACTATCTCACAAAACAGGTTCGTAAGAGTTAAAAGCAGAAGACCCCATATCCGACCAGAACAATACTGTTGCTTCCCGTGACGCAAAGTGTAATTATCATTTTTGCTGACTAGTCAGCTATGAACTAAAATAAGGATTATCTAAAGAAACTTGCCTAGATCACTTCATTTTCAAAACGTTTAAATTATGCAGCTGTATGGTGCTTATCCTAAAACTGTGTCATGCTCACGGCATTCCCACTTTGTAAGGACCTTTCTAGATTAGTAAATCCAGCATAAATTTCATTGCAAGCTGTCCTCTAAGACGATCACGCTTTAATTGTATATATTACGTCGTAGAATACGTAGATGTGTTCCCTTGTTCGTCTTTTGCAATGCACACAAAGTTGACTTTAACAGTGATGAATAAAGACACTTAAATATCGTACACCTAAATATTGTTAATATACATGGGAATTTTGGGAGTTTATAAAAACATTGTAACAAAATATCTAAAAAATCACTTTTTTATTGTAGAGTTTTTGCAAGTATTTTCAAGATCTAAGAATTTTAAAGTTTCATAGATTTGGAATGAAACACGAAATATCTGTTCAATTTTCAAGTAAATCAAGATATGTGAAAAGTTGATCAGCAAAACGGACTAAAAATATTTTGCAATGTAATTTTCTTTTATGTTGAAATGTATTACAATAAAACAGGCTACAGACCGATGTTGTGCTTAATTACTTGCGCATTGTCTATTACCGAACATAAAACAAATAATTGCAAGAAGCCCTACTACAATAAGAACTGGACCGTTTTAGTTACCGGGTAGCGAAAATTACACTTGGAACCTTAGAAATTACGGCACTGAAGACTTAAAAATAAGAATTCCTCATAGGCCTATGTCAACAACGGTGTCACGATATCAGTCGCACTTAAACTCTATGAAACAAGTTTAGACATGTTGTGTCCTAGTAAACATTCCGACGTTAATATAACGACATTTGGTTACGACTTTAAACCGACCACAGATTAACGCCTAATCAACGTCTTTGGTGCAGCGCTGATTAGCCTTCGGCTAAGCAGTTTTGTTGACGATTTTGCTCAAAACCAAGCCATAACTTGCACCGTCGAATAGGTGTTGAAAATAGGTGTTATACAGGCGTCGAAAACTCATCAAGTAGCTCTAGTGGCATGGCAAGTGCCTAAGGACTATTAATTTTTTGTGTACTAATGTAAGCCTTTTCTTTGTTGTGATTAACGCAAAACCTTTTAGTTTTGTGGACTATTGGAAAGGAGGGGGTCATTTTAGGAACGTTCAAGTGCAGTTAACGTGATTTCCTTGTAATTTGACACTTCCTGAATGATATGAACTTAAAATCAATGTTAGAATTAAAATAAGAAATAACAAAAATCAACATAATGACGTTAAAATAACGTCACAGTTGAAAAAGTAGATAAAAATAATTCTTTGTCTCATAATTTGTTTTACTCGGCAGCTGTAAGTTCAACCGTTTTCGAGATATTTAGCTTCAAAAAGTTCAGAACGTCATAAGATACCGATGATGACGCCATATACCCCAAAATTATCAGTACAATCAAGATAACATTGCTAATTTTAAGTGTGTGGAAGGAGTTGTGTGGAGAAAAAAGGCATAAAATAGCAAAAGAAGAAAAAGGGAGAATAAGAGAATCTCTTCCAGAATTTCCAGTAATTCAACAACTCGTTCGGACTCAGTGTAAAATATTGTTTATGTTGGTGCGATATAACTGCGACAGAGAATGACAAATAACGGAGAGTTAGATTCGAAAAAATTTAAACACAAAGTTAAGGAATCTTAAATGTTATCATTCCTCTGCTTTATGGAACATTTAGACAATTAACACTAACCTACTAATATGATGTAAAACAAAAGGGTTCATAAAAATATTATAGATAGTCATTAGTCAGGTTTAAATTTACTTACCTGAGATCTTCTTCATTCGCAACCGGCTTAGGTAAAGTAAAACATCGTCTGTTATTAAAATACTCTTTGAGATACTGACGAAGCGCATTGTACTCTAGATCTTTCTTTCTGAAAGCGTTTACTTTCAGCTTCAATGATTGCTCGAGATACTCGTCAGGTGTGATCTGCAAGTGTATGTATCTTGTATGTTACATTATCTTATTCCAACTATGTTGTACAAATTAAAAAATTCAGACTGTTGAATCACATAGCAAAACACATGTTTATAGCAGCTATATATAGGTGATAAGATACTGTCCATTAACATTGATGATTTCATACCTCTCGGTCTTCTTTCTTTAACTCTAAGAAGAAATCTCGCAATACCACAACCAAGCACGGAAAGTAGGTTGCGTAATACACTCCAGTTTCGTGTTCATTTGCCTTTCTAGTTTTGATAAACTCTGTCATCCTTAATATTATTAAGGTATTAAGCTTGAAAACGAAGTATCTACTCAGAAACGTATTTTCTCAAAAGAGCGCTGGGGATCCACAGTTATATTATTAGGTTGGAGGGAAATATTCTATTTCTAACCCATCCAGTACTATTCTTGGTTTTTGTTTCTCCTCACCCAGGTCATGAATCAAAACCTGGATCAGCGCTTAGAAAAGCAAATATATATATATATATATATATATATATATATATATATATATATATATATATATATATATATATATATATATATATATATATATATATATATATATATATATATATATATATATTGCTAATTTCAGGCATAAGGAGATCGTGCTCTAAAAATCACACTTCCGACGTAGAAAAACACAGAAAAAAATTTTCCCGTATAATTAACACTCGATTTTGTCATTTAAACGCAATTTAAATAGTCTCTGTAAGGGTTCTTTCTTACATTTATAAAATAAACAACGAAGTCAGTTGAGAATTGATTTTAAATTTCGTTACAAAATATTTGCAAAATAGATTTTACCGTTATTTAATAGATATCGACCTATAGTTTATGCAAATAGACTACGATTTCATCGTAATTTAATACTTTTTTGAAGGCCTAAATAGATCTACTTTGGTCCCCTTTATTTTTGGGTCTGCTTAAGAGCTAAATATTTTCACGAATTGCTTCCTTTGTGCGGGCTTTTTACATATATTCAACGCCATATACTATGGGTTATTTTCTTACTGGTCGAGAAATAATGACTGTTTATAGCTAGATAATAACGTCCAGGACTAAATTAAATTCCTCAGTACTTATTTTTTTGTCCGTGGGTCTTGATAGAGGAAAAAGGATACCGCAGTTCCTGAAAGAAAGCATCGCCAATTGTTCCTTTGCCGTTCAAAACAAAACAATTGCTTAAGAGAAACGCAAAAGTAAAGATCTGCATGTCATGTCTTTCATCGCTTTTTTCTACATCTTGTAGACCTTCCGTATCCAGTAAAACCAGCGATATATCGGGATACTAAACAAACGATTCATTGTTAAGTTGCAAAATTAATGACTAAATGAGGTCAGTAAATATTCATAGTTTTAAAAGAAGTTTTACACAAGTAACTGCAAACTGTTCTGATAATCATACATGAGCCTCACTTATAAAGACTTCAGTTATAATTCGTATTTAATGTTATTATCAATTGAAACACAACCAGAACAAGTATAGTCATCTTCAGCATAAGGAATAGGAAAAAAGTAGAAAGCCGTATGGAAGTGACAAAACAAGACATTTCAGTATTATCATTTATCGTTTTATCTCAACGGTGCAATGTAGCAATAACCCAAAATGAATACAGTTTTAAGATTGTGATTGATACGAATTGCATGAATTAATTTAAGAATTAATCAATACTTTATGTCACCATATCTGTAGATGTAACTTCAGTAAACATACCTTTGGGTGCTTTCTTATCCACATCCAGATCCCCTTAGTTTTTGATTGCACCGTTGAACCAAGGGCAAATCCCGAAGTCCGACCCGCTAGTCTGTTCATTAGGTACGATTTGCCAGTGTTATATTTACCTAAAATATTAATTTAAGAATAAACACTTTTGGTTATTGCTCGTATTATTAAGTTGTTGCAAGTTGTTCCAATTATGTCTTTCAGAGAAAGCTGGAAGAATTTTTTTCTGTGTTATAAACTGCAGTCAATCTGATTTTTATATATAATATTTTCAATTTAGTATATTTGTATACCTTAACATTATTTTTTACACTTTTAAATCTACATCTATTTGTCTTTTTATCTACAAATCTTGTTAAATAATTCTCAGGGCGTAGCTATTTTGCGCTCAACAATTTCGCTTAATTGGCAATAACCTGTAAAATGTAACGCGTTATCTTAGCATACAAGGATCTGAACGAATTGCTTTTTTGGTGATATCTCATTGCCCACAAGGTACCTAAATCAATTGGAGTGATTTTACTTCTTGTTCCAAGCACCGAAACCGATTTAGTGATCACAAATTCAGTGTCATTCATCAATAACTGCGGTACTCATTTCCAAATTATTTTAGTAATCAGTCCAGATTTTATTTTCTATAAGTAAAATTCCACCAAAGCCCGTGATCGGATTTCGTAACCTTTATTTAATTATTTGTGTTGGTCAAATTATGTACCTTCGGCACTGTGGCAAAGGTAAAACCCTTTCATAGGCTCATAAACACAATGTGAGTGGTCAAATGTGTGACCTGTCAAACTGATTAGATTATGTCGGAATTGAATGGTGATTCAATGTCACCACACAGCACCTAAGGTTTGGTATTCTGGGTCTTGTGATCGCAATAAGTATGAGACCTAATTTTGATGAAGCATGATATTTGGATGATCACTAAGAGTGATTAGTTTTGGTAAGTATTTATGATCTCTCAAGTTCATAAAAGTGGATTTTCTTTAAACTTTGCGTTTGACAGTTGCTATGTATGATCATTTGATCTGGTCATTTTTGTAGGCCTGATAACTTATTCGCGTTCAGAGCTGAACTTAAACCTTTTACATTTCTACACAGATGAACCCGATTCTGTAGAAGACGAAACGAAACGCGATATTTGGTAGAGCTCTCAGAGTGATTAGATTTTGATCACCATTTATGAGCTCCTAGGGCCAATAATGAAATTACACATCATGCAACAAAGTGTGAGATTTTAATGAAACTTAATATCAACGTTCATTTAGATGAAATTTCAGGTTGGTTACATATTTATCACTGAACCTTGAATTTCTAGTTTTATGCGTCTTGTGAACAAGTTTCAGCGAAGTCATGTTAATCACTTTTGCTGAAATCGATTGTTTGTGGGCGGATAATCTCTCGAGTGACCAATTGTTATCTTTGAGAAGTCATTTATGATTATTCCTGGACTTTAAGTTCTTGTATACATTGTGTACATTTGTGAACATGCATTTTACCGAGCATCTCCAAGAGTTTACTTGGTAATGCACTGATTTATCCAGTTATTGGGGTATTCTTGTTTTTTGTTTGACTTGTAATAGTTTTGTGTGCAGATGTGGATGCTAACTCATGAACTATATATTCACCTTATTTCTTCATCCTCCAACTCATCATTTAAAATATAATTACCTCAATGTTTCCTCATAGAAATCATAATCACATTGTCAACTTAGATTTATTGACAGAGGATATCAAGCTTTCATATTGTGAAGAAAAACGATCATTTTGCACAAACACGTTAACCGAAAAAAGCTGACAGAATTTCTCTGTGAGCTGAAATAATAAACTGCTTCATAACGTACCCACTATGGCAATGGATGATAGTGGAGTGGAAATGTTTCTCAATATTTCTTTTGCTTCTGAAGACACAAACCATTTGCCATCCCCAGCTACTTCAAGGAAAGGCACTGGGCTTTCCATGATTCTACTCTTCTCCTGTGGAGCAAAATGATACCAGTTTTATCACTTTAGATCAAAACGGTTTCCGAATTTATAATAAAAAGTACATAAAAGTGCAATAAGTACATTCCTAGAAATGAGGAAACAAAGTGCAATATTGTTGATTTATATCGTTGATCTTTCGGTGTAAATTTAATTAATGCTTGACGCAAAACATAATTTCTATCCGCTCACACTCTTCATCTTCTTATCCTCTGGGTTCTGCAGAAGACGTTGTAATATAAAATATAAGACTTAAGCGTTCTGTAATTCTACAACTTTGAACAATTTAGCCCAAATCTAAAAAGTGACTTGTTTGGGAAACGGTTGGATAGGATTAGATACAGATACAGACCTCATTTTTAAACTCATCACAGTACAATATAAGGTGTACATTTTAATCTTTACTGATTTTCCCAAAATTGACTAATCTGGCCACATTTTGAAGAAAAATCTGGATTATTTAGGAAAATATAAGAGTAATGACGATATGAATCTAATTTTTCAAAATCTCCTTGATATGTGTTGTAATATAAAACATGAAATTTTGAAAGTAGTTCAGTATAGCAAATCTGTGTTAATTTTGGATATAAATTTGGATTTTCGCTAGTTTCGGCAAACTAGCTAATTTGGCCATATGTTGTAGAAAAGACGTTTATGACTAAAATTGTGAGACAGACTGCAGTTTGGAGGTCATTTTGACTTTTCATCAGACAAGCTGTAATATAAAGCGAAACAATTAAACATTGTTCAGTACAACACAATTGGCTAATTTGTTCAAAATCAAAAATACAAATGACTGTCGTAGAGACAGTTAGATATTTACCACAACAAAAGTAAATACTCTAAGAAATGTTTTAAAGTTTATTTGCCGTTAGTAAGTTTGTAAAATTTTACTCCCGTTGCGGTTGTGTATGTAATACTGAATAATTTAATAATTTGGTCTTGATTCTGAAAATCACCTTACTCCATTTCAAAGACATAAGCAGATGAATAAAAATCAAAACGTTTTAGTATTGGCCATTTGTACTTGTTTGACGAAAGTAAAACATTTATTGCACATTGATAACGTAAATGCGAAGTACTTGAAGGTCCAGCGATAGTTGGCACGCACAGAAACATAAATGCATAAGTATACATTTGGAAATTTTGACCATTCTTAATGGTTGCTGAGCAATAAAATTTATGATTGATTAGTTCATAAAGAGAGCTTCTAGTGTATTTATTAATGTCTTGTGTTGTGGATAAGCAAACTATCAACTCTGTAAGATGGGTCACTTACATATTAGCTAATAAATCCAACTTTAATATTGTTTTTACATTTTTATTTCGGTTAAAACAAACCATAAAAATGAGGAACATGCATAATAACTGAATAATTCGGCGAAAGTCTTAAAAGCTCAATAGCATTTGCAGAAAATTTTTCAGCTCATAAGCGCGCAACCGGGTTACATACACCGGTGACACACCAAAAGTTATCAAAGTTTTTATAAAAGAATTACTGGCCATTAGTACTTGTTTACTGCAACCTTATTTGAAGATCAACCGAGTGAGATACACGGGCGGCATTCCAACATTTATCACAAAATAAAAATACAACCCATATGCGCAGTTGGCAAGCATATCTGGTATTCAAATATATGAGTCACATAAATTAATAAGCAAACTAACTAATGGACACCTGATGCACAATGATTTATATACTCCAAGCACACACATGCGCAAGCTTGATTAAAACAAAACTTCCGCACTGTAATTTACTCACCGCTCTTGTCACGAAATGTGTCCAATTTTTACTGCAAATTCTGACTGTTTAAATTACTTTCAAAAAGGTATAGTATAAGTAACATCTGTTTTCTTATATAAGCTGTACAGTCAAGCAAATGCCTTGGCGCTTGGCGTACTCGGCATTAAAAGTGACTAGTGCTGCATTGCAACGCCTACTGAAATATTTCCCAATTGACATACAGCGTTTCTTGTAGCCTTTTTTGGTCTTTTTGCATTACAACTAGGGACATGTTTGCGATATGGTGCAAAGCCATTACTGGCTCTAAATGTTATATGTCCTTTCATATAGCAACACAGTGATTGTGTCTGTGGTTATGTTAACGAACTGTCACATCATCTCATCTGTTTCAAAGACACAAAAAAACCATGTTATGGCCTAAGTTAGAAACTACGCTTCATTTAAGTGATATAGAAAGAGCTCCTATTTGTAAAATGCCTAGTCTTAGATAATTTTCTTGTTGTGGTAATTCGTACGGATACAAGAATTTTATCGCGATACCCGCTTTTTTGGTTGAAACTATGAAATGTCTAGTCTTAGATAATTTTTCTTGTTGTGGTAATTCGTACGGATACAAGAATTTTATCGCGATACCGCTTCTTGGTTGAAACTATGGTTCCTAAATGTGGCTGCTCGTTAAATCGTACAGAATGTAATAAGCTACAATGTCATGACTGCAGCCTCCCTCATTCCCTCCCTCTCCCCTACCCCTTTTCCCTATGCAGAATGCGTAAGTTTTCTAACCCACAATACTTACTACACTGCACTTACTACACTAGGGTACATATCACTTACGCATTAACATAGGTATTTGTTTCAGAAATCACCTCTTTGGCTCTGCAAAGTTGAAATTACTCTGTGCCAAAGTGTTAAAATTAGAACGCATGGAAGACATGGAAGAAATGTTAATGTTATTGTCAAGTCATGAAATAATTCAAGCGTTAGTGCATAAACCGGGGACTGTTTTACAAAGCTTCATGCCTTGCTATTTGTTCAATGTCAGAATTTGTACAATACGCGTAGGCAGTCTTTGAGGTTAATTAAACACAACATATATTCTCTGCATATGTATAACGCTTGCAATATATAGAGAATATGAGATTAAGAAAGAATACACTGGAGTGACTTAATTTAACAGTGATACAAAGAGATCGGAATATTGGGCGTTATCAATTTCGATACAAATCTGTTAGGAAATTACGAGAAATCTCGTTATTCTCTAATAGATCCATTTAGCCTGATTCAAGGCTGATCAGTATGTCGCAAGATAAACACAATTTTATTGAATTAAAGGAATTAAATGTGTTAGCACATTTCATAAAAAATTAAATAGACTTTAAGGTGTTATTTCAATAAGGTGAATTTCAATTTCAAGGTGAATTTACACTTGAGAGATTTAAAACGGTACAAAAGCTAATGACGTTGAAATACAGTCGTGTAGATTTGCTATTGCTGTAATGGCACCCAAACCTTATTATTTGTTGTGATTTGTCTTTTTATCACGATATGGAAATTGTCCTGAGAACTAATCGGATATGGTTAAGAGTAACAGGACGGAACTGAGTGAGGATATACTTCTTCACCAATCCTAGTTGATAGTCCTCTATTAAATCTAATAATTGTCATTTTACCAGCTTGGTTCACTGAGGGAATATGAATCAATTTTTATGGTGTAAATTTTCAACTAAACTTTTTAGCTGTTTTTTTTCTATAGTCGAAAGAATAGCTCAGCTTTCTACAGTACTTTTGCAGTTTGTTTCAAAGACAACTACAAAACACTTAAAAGAGTGCAACATTTGACATATTATCTGTAAAGTTCTGCTTTTAACCTAAGTGATACTGAAGGAAAATGGGCATAAAAAACTTGTTTGTAATATATACCAAGAATGGAGGGAATAACCGTGGTGCTACAAAAAAAATGGTAGTACTACCTTAGTGGATTGTTATTTCCCGAATGTCATTGCACCTGTGTACCAAAATGATCACAGTGGTTTTGATAAATTTTGATAAATAGTGGCGTGAGCATTAATGGCGTTCAGTGATGACTTCTCGCTCACGAACATGTTGTTTAGAAAGTTGAGACAGTACCAAACAATGAAATACAAACAATCTGTTAATGTGAAGTTGTTGATACGTTGACATTTCAACCAGCTTCAAAAACTATTCTTAATTTCAAGACTCCAAATCGTGCATGTAATTGCATAACAGGGAGAAAGGTCGACACCGCCCCTCCCCCTACACACATATACACAGAACTACTAACAGCCTGCTTCGTCACTTTAATGTTAACCTAGAGTTTTGAAACCAAAGGTAAATATCCTGAAAACCGTACAAGATAACACGATTCATAACGTTTTTTAATCTTGCGTCCAGGCACATCTTCATCGTTGAGTTTGACTGTAGCTGTCTCATTTCATACTTCGGTACGTTCGCATTAGTGAAACTTACTCTAGTTCCTGGAATGTTAAACGTTTGCGTAGGTGGTTTTTGTAGTACATTCAATAGCAAAATTGACTTTAAGAAAGAATGCACTGCCCTGAAATATTTTTCTATTGAGGGAAATTAAATTGAAGGATTAAAAATATTATACAAGTAAAATATGAATGTACGAAAATTACAAATTTTCTAGTTGCGGTTTATGGGATTTAAAACCCCTCAACGGTTTTTCTTTTGTGCGATTGAAAAAGTATGTTTTAATTTATATTCAATCTTGATGGAGGGAGACATCGAAACTCGGACTGCACAGTTTAAATTGTGTATCCTTTTGCTCACACATGGAGATCATCGTCATCCAAAGCACCCACTCCTTCCAAACAAACCATACGTTTATTTGAGACCTCTTGTTGTTTCGCGGCGAGCAGCATCCACTTTCTCAGAGGTCTAGTGAGGTTTTTATATATTACTCCCCCTATTAGTCTGTTTTCAAAGCAACTGTCATGGATTTAATTTCTGCTGGGCGACAAAATTGTGAGTTTGTTAATTGGCTGCGTCACTGACGTCCAAAAATAACGTTGACCAAACCTAACCTCGATTTTTGTTCAACGCTGCAACGAAGGTGTTGGTAAACGAAAATGGGGTTTTGGATGAAGGCCAAAGTCAACGTTTAAGTAATGTTGCTTAGCCAACGTCTATTGAAAGTTGTGTCGAATGATGACCTCAGTTACTAGATGCATGTCAAAACCTTAAAACTCACTTTGGTTCAACGCGGAATGTTTACTGGGGTGGATAAAACGTCGCAATGTGACTACGTTTATTGACTGAAAACTTTTTATAAGAGGTATTTTCTTGATATTTCTCAGCTTGAACGTCGTCTTCAAAGTGAAGATCGAAACCTAAGAATTACTAGCAACCTTTCATGACGAGAATCGTTATCGTAATCCCGAACATCGAGATTGTGAGCTAATTTCTGACCATCTAGTCCTAATGGACCTTACAAAAGAAATGTAAGACCTTAAATAACAAACAAGTTCAGTATTGGTAAAATGAGGCTGAGCGATTGAACCTCACTTTTGGTCTTCACCACACACCCAGCACGCAATTACAAATAGGTCAACTTTGTGATCTTTGCAAAACTCTCTTTCTCTCTCTCTCTCTCTCCCTTTCTCTTTATATATATATATATATATATATATATATATATATATATATATATATATATATATATATATATATATATATATATATATATATATATATATATATATATATATATATATTCGAAAAATGCGTGGCAAACATAAAATAAACGTAAAGTAACAACACAGCTGTTTGCAGCACAAGTTCGTGGGGGTTATTTTAAACAGAACTGTAGAAGACGGCACCGAAGCATTTAACACATTGCTTGCGAAAGTACTAAACTATAATTCTGCTGACGGTGAACTGGCATAAAATTTACGCACAATATATATTGGGAACTAAGGGCATGTCCGAGCTCGACAGTGTAAAACTGCATTTACTCCAATTTTAATCAAGTGCAATTTCTACCACAGCTGATTGTTATCTACCGAATATCAGAGCAGCTGTGTACAGAAAATAACCCTATTGTTTTGAATAATTTTCTATACGTAACAATTAACGCCGATGAGAAGAGAATTTCTGGAATAAAACTGGAATAAATGGTAGTAAATAACTGTATTGTCAAACCATTCATTTCTCTCAGTCTTCTTCAAATAGTTATAAAATTAGGTGCTTCTTCACCTGGGCGTTGTTTTGTTTTTTTTGGCAAATGACAAAAAATGACGAAATGGTGGAATTTAATTTTTTTTGTAAAATTGTGTAAATGTCGGTAAATACGTGAATCGTCAAAACTCAACCTCTCCAACATCCCTTTTCGGGTAGCTTCCACCCGGAAAAACTCGTTTTTATGTGTTAAAATTATGAAAAAGTTACGTTCAGAAACAAAGTTCTTCATTTTTGGCCTAACAGTATTCGTTTCAGAGTTTTTCTCTCTTTCCTTATTTGATAACTCGGCTGGGTCATGTCCTTGGACAATTGTCGAAATTACGGCCCTCTGAACTTAGGCAATTTTTCGTGTTGCACTTTCATACAGGCGACTTTGTACGCATCACTTCGACATGAACGCTTTGATATAAAGCTATGAAACTTTACACAGTGAAAGAATATATATTGAAAATGTGCAACGTCAAGTATCAGTTTGATCGACCCAAAAATGTAGAACTTATGGCCCTCTGAACTTAATTTGTTGCGACTTGTTGGCGCGGGCTGGGGGCTTTGTATCTCTGATGCCTATGTTTTTGTGTTTGGCCAAAAGAATTGGACAGTTTGAAATTGTTGAACGCTGAATTATTTTAGCTGAAAATTGAAGCAGAAACTCAATGCTATTGCAACTGCTGACTTTTACGAAAAATGCCGATTTGTATACATAGCAAAACAAAAGTCCTGGTTAGGAAGTTATCCTCACGGTTTTGATGTGATAAATAAAATCCCTCTTTTATTTTTGGCCAATAACATGTCTCGTGACAAAAACCGGTTTTTTGTGTTAGAAAACCGGTTCGAACCGCGGTTCAGTTTTCCGAACCGGTTCACAGCCCTACTTAGTGGCGAAAACGGTTACTTGATCTTGCATTAGTACACCCTTTTAGCTTTAAATGTGACTGGCGCTCAGATTTATATGGGTATGTTTCTTTTCGCCGCTGCGAAATTCAGTCTAGCTCCCATGTGCAATGAGAAGTGTTTGCGTAGGTGATCTTTGTGCTTTAGTTTACTGTTGACAATTAAGTTTCTGCATTATGTAGAAAATAGCGTGGGAGATATATCCATTAGTTGACCTGCACATTCTTTTCATTCTAGTAATAAAATATCAAATCATTCAGAAAAAGATCGGTTAATCGGTCTTTCATCAAACGAATGCTTTGCATAGCTTTCATAAATGTAAAGTAAGTCTCAATGCTAGGTGTGCCCTAATCGTCATTCAGTTTCCGGTGCAGTGTTAATAAACAAATTACATACATTTTTGTGGTTAATCGTACAAGTGCACTAAATGTCACTTACCAATTAAACTGATTTGCCCATTTGTATATTCAAAGACTAACGACGGCATGGATGTTGTCAGACATTTCCAGCCGTCACTTTAAATGAATTTGATTTGGATATAAGATTTCTTCCCAGCAACAGTCGTCTTTGTGTGAGACTGAAATATGTGTATTGATATGAATTAAATCTTAAGGAAAATTTGTTAGCTTTTGATGGGGGCATTCACTTACACATTGGTTGTTGCCCATAAATATGGACTACCCAATTTGACATGTATCCCGCTTTAACCACAATTTTGCCAAAGTCTTTCTGACACACGTTAAAAAGACTTTGAGTAAAGAACGTTCTTTAAAAGATCTCTGTGTGAAAACAGACGTTTTGTAAACATCCCGCCTAATACACTTTCCTTTTGTCGTGCATTGCTACTGGGGTGGTGGAGGTGGTGGTGGGAGGGAGGTTGTGGTGTATGTTTTTGCACAGGAGTTCGTGTTGAGGGATCCTTTTGAAAGGTGGCCACCGCATATGATAACCAATATGATATAAGTGCATGCTCTTCCTGTTTCCTGGCATTCAGGCAAGAATGACATGATAAAGAGCGTACTTGTACTCTTCCTTTCCAAACTTTGTTGCATGCAGCGTAGGATGACGTGAAATTCTGTAAATTTATATGACTGCATATCAAAGGAGGGCCTCCAGACAAACAAGAGACGATTAACAGAAGCAGTTTACGATACGTTCTCCCATTGTAGCCCAATTCCATTTCTGCACACTATAGACTATAGTTGATAGATCTTTGTACATTTACACACTGTACTTGCACTGCAAAAAAGCGAAAAAACACAAAGAACAAAGAAAATTTTGTCAATCAGCAGCAGGCCTACAACTTCAATCCTGGAAAGTCTCTTGTCCGGACTGTATTTACTAAATCATGCACTGTCTCTATTGAGGGTCATTTGGGCATTCCATAAAATATTCTGCGTTGCAAGATACATGACACTTTCATAAGTCCATGAATTAACTATATCATATCTGCCCTTGAAAGTATGGGTGTGATTATTTCTGGCTATTCCTAAAAACGACTTCGGGAAAGGATAGCCATGAGCATCTTAAGGGTGTAGTTGTTATATGCCTGTGCCAGGAAAAAGACGATGCTATAGAAAATTAGGCTTTGTTATGTTCCCAGTTCCAATCCATTTCAACATTAAAAGGAGTAACTGTAATTAAAAGGGGTATCTGTAGCGTTTTGATGTTTGTAATCAGGGAATATAATTTTCACTTTTAATACTTTCCCGTAATATTCTTTCTGCTCAGCCGAACATCCCTATCGCTTTGAAGAATGAGAACCCCCTGCCCAAATGCGCCAAGTAGAGTTATCATTCTCATCAATCAGTCAGAAGTTTTGATTTATGTAAATGTTAACAATGCGTCCCACTTCGCTTAGAATAAGTGGAATGCACTCTAGCTATAACTAGCTAGAGTTTTATTACTTCAATGCTGAAATTACCAAAATAAACATTATTAAATGGAAACCTACAACAAATACGGAAATGAATTTTGCATGATTTTGCATGCGCAGGAACAAGGATGTCAACCAGCACCTCACAACCCTGACTTTTTTTTAAATTTTATGTTATCAAAATAAAATGAGAAATGTTATTTTATGACAATTTCAAACATCAACTAGAGTGGTGAGTGTGCCTTAGCATAAGTGTCAAAACTAAATACAGACATCTTCCTTTCCATCTTGAACGATTATCAAAAGGATACACTACTGCATTAAAAGATAAGGCCAAAGTTAACTGCGAACAAAGTTAGATGATGAATGACAAAACCCAAAGGATTGCCTAGTATGTCATCACAGTCATATAGTCTTCCAACGCTGAGGGCATCTTGGGGTAAATGAACATTTACACAGTGGTGATTAATTTTGCCTTGATCTTAGTGGTCAATACTTCTTTGTATCTTTGAACAGGCCAAATAAGTATCAGATTTTCGTAAGGACGGTGGGCCACATCCCAGCAAACATTAAGACGTCAGAATGTCGGGTCGACGTCCTGGCCCGACGTTTCTGACGTCTGACTGACGTGCCGGTTTTGGTTGTATATGTAATGGAACCGACGTCGGGTTTTCAACGTCAGAATGAAATCGGGTTCCGACCGAAATCCGACGTCGGATTTAGGTTGTATATGAAATTGAAACCGACGGTTTTAGGTTGTATATGAAATTGAAACCGACGTCGGATTCCGACCTGAAACTGACTAGAGTTATATAATTAATAGATAACTAATTATTCAACTGCTGTTATGAAATACATACAAAACCATTTTCCTTGGACATTTTTACAATCTAGGAAGAAAAATACCGATGCGCCATCAAAATTCTAAAATTTTCATGTAAAACTCTCGTTTTTTCTTCCTCTTTTTCAAAATGACTTCCATTTCCGGTGAGCGATAATAATGTTCATCGCTTTTTGGTCGATTTTGCAAGGTCGGAATGACATCAGAAAACCGACGTCGCCTCGATGTCGGAATAAAGTCGGGTTTTGGGGTAATAGGTCAAAATATGGTTGTGAAGTCGTCGCGACCAAAATACAACCTTTTTCAACCAAAACAGACGTCGGTTGTTTGCTGGGACCACTTTGGAGTGCGACTTACACGCTCAGTATTTGGCCTTGCTAATATTACTATCATATCTACCACCCCTTCCTCCGCAGCTGGAACATCAGAGTATTCATCAGAAACTGTTCCCTTGTAATTACGTATTCTGGAAGATAATGCGTTTATTCTATTTATTACTCAAGGTTTGATTATTGGTAAGCTGAGGGGTTTATTATGTTTCTATTTTACTTATATTTTTTATCTTTTACAGAAAAATTTATTATTTATGTTTAATTATTTTTAAAAGGGGAGAATGAAACGTAGCTTTTTGGCTTTAATACTCTAAATGCTGTCGATGAAACCATTATTTACATTTTAAGCAGGAAGGATTAGTGCTAAAATATAAACACAAATTACATGCAGAACATAATTTGACAACTTTTAATATTTTTAAAAATATTAAACCAGCTTTAACTTTTCTTGGTTTAGAACAAAATTCTAAATTTGATAATAGTGCAAATTCTATAATTGGTGGACTTCTGGGATCAGTAATTTTCCTTCTTATCATTTTAGTAGTGGTGGTAGTTGTCATGTTTGTAATTTTCTGTTAAGCAATATCACGATGACATTTTAATTACTGTTTGTTCTATTACACGTGCGTCAGTAACCAGTTATTAAACTATTTTTTTTGTCAAATGCTAACTCAGAGTCTATCTGAGAACGGAACGAGAAGTTAGTATATTTAGTGTATTTTAATGTTTAGTTCGATGGCAAGTTTGTGTATTCGGTTTAGTTTGTGATATTATTAATATCATGTCACACAATTAAAAAGTGGGATATTTTTTGGTATTGAATACAATAGATTTAAAAGCAGATGCATATGAAGTAATCGGAGAAGCTGAAACCTGGGATTTAATGAAAGCAAACCACCGGGACCCAAGTACGCCAATATTCAACCGCTCCTGTAATACTCTCAAAATGGAAAACCAGCAAGAATTTTAACAGCGGGAAATCTTGGGGAAATGACCATTGTTTCAGTAATTATACCGCTAGTGCGAATATATTAGCTTTATTGGTCTTCAGTTTTACATCGTAGTTAATTATAACATTTGCAGGAACATAATTAATGACGATGTTTCTCTAAGACTGATTTAATATGCCCTATCCACACATTAATGTTATTAGTATTATTATTATAATTATTATTATAATATTATTATAATAAAATTCATTATTGTTCTTATTATTTTCGTTGACTTGTAACTTAAAAGATTTCAAAACTGTTCAGATAATTGTATCGATAATTGTGTTTATATAATTGCATTTACAGTAATGACAGAAAGTCTAATCTCTGCATGTAAATTGCAAGGTAAAATTTTCCGTTTGATAGTTTTGAATTTTTAGCAATTGAGCACAGTGGCGTGCTTTTGTTGTGTCGTTCTTTTCTTGTTCCGTGCAACCAGGCCTGCTGCACGGAACAGCAAAAGCACCCCTCAGTTGCGTGCCAGCAGCATGTCCGTGCTCTTGTTATTCCGTGCAGCAGTTGTTTCTTGCGTTTCCCAATCAATATTATAATGTGCCTTCTCCCATTAAAAAGTGGAACAACAAGAATTCTACTATTGCTTAATCATTCGCTTCAAATAATAATCGCCGATTCAAACATTTCAATATTAAATTAGAAGCACTGAAAATGTGTCATTTTAATCTTTGTGTGAAATATAGAAGAAATATATTTGTGAACACGCAAACAGCAAATAAATCCATATCATTATCTGCAATTCAAATAAAGGTTATTTGAACGACAAACTGGGTGCAAACACTTTGTAACTAGGAAAAAGGCTATAAAATTTATAAAATAGGCTGACAGGGTGTTGGCACGGCATTCAGCATGCAAAAAAGCACCATACAAAGTGGACATCATTAAAAAAATCCCGATTATTACCTGAAAGGCAAACAAAGGCTATTTGCATGAGAAACTGCCACACATTTTGTGACTAGGAAAGAGGCTGTAAAACTTATAAATATGCTGATAGGGTATTGACACGGCATTCAGCATGCAAAAGGCATCAAACAAAATAGACATCTTTAAAAAATCCTGATTATTATCTGAAAGGTCTTTATTGGCCTTTTAAAGAATAATCGGAAAAGTAGGAACAAATTTTTTTCTGAAAGGCTAAAAGCATTCAACTGCTGTGCTTTTGTTGTGTCATGTTTCATACAGAAAGAATGTTTGCATGGACAAGCTAAAAGCACGCAGCATCCGTGCCGCTGTTGTATCGGATTGGTTATCTTTTACATAGAAACAACGTTTGCAGGCTTAAACAGGCTTACAGCACGGGAGGGCTTAAAGCACGCAACTGGCGGGCAGATGTTGTGCCGTGTTGATTAATGTTTTGCCAAGAAACAACGTTCGCAAGGACAGGATGAAAGCACTCAAAGCAACTGCCGTGTCGATGTTGTGTCGTGTTTAACACATGTAATAAAAATGTCTTGGTTTCTATGAGGAGATACTTAATAAATATAAAATAAAGTGAATTGACAGGGTGAAATCACGGACAGCCATTTACCTCCTGAAAATTTAAGCTGTGCGGAAATTGGGTCTGCACGGAAAGAATGAAAGCACGGCCGTTTGAAAAGCAGGGTGTCCGCACGCATGTACCCGTGCGACAAGCCTGTTGCACGCCTGTCGCGTGTGCAGAAATTATTTCTGCACGGACACGCTAAAAGCATGCAACACGCACTAAATCAAACACATTACAGCACATTGTGCAATATATTTTGAACAGACCGGAAATTGCAGTAAGATAGGACTATTCCTTGTAATGTTGTTATAAATATAACGACGACGTGTAAAGCATATAAGATACAAGCTTTAGGTATGTTTTTTCTATAATAACAATTGTTTAATCGGTGTTGATCTGTATCCGGAATTCAAATAATAATACAAGAATATTTACACAAAAAGGCTACGTCAACGTGTGAATATTGAAATAGATATATTCATAGATTTAATTCATTGCTTTATATGCTTTGGGTCAGTAAATTTTTTTTTTTCAATTTGTTAAAAGTAAAAGTTATGGATAAACGTGAGCGACCAATGCAACCCCCCCCCCTCCCCATAACAGTGTACCCGAACATGCCGAACTCATTTATTAGTCAGCCATTACTGAATAGTTGTTGTTAACAAAAACACATGTTTTCCCAACAGCACCCTCCTTCCGACCCCTCCTCCTTTTCCTCAGCTGATCTCTCCTTCTCTTTTGAAAATTTTGCGTGTTTTCAGTGAAACTTTTTACTTATATGGATGTATCTGAATAAATATATCTGAGGTCAAGTGGGAAGGGATGTACATAATCTGGCTTGTAGGTATCTTAATTCTGGAATTCTTTAGTTGCAATGTGGAATGTGGTCACTTTAAACTGGGCTTACTCTACGTCTTTTTTATCAGGGTCTGGAAAATGGTCACTGTTAAAAGGTTTTAGTATATGTCTATATTAGTCTGATGTCGAAAATGGGCACTACAGAATGTTTACTGTAGGTGGTCACAAGAGGCAGGCTTGTTGTATGTCATTTTCTCCGATTTTGGAAGATGATTACCAAAACCGGGGTTTACTGTAGTCTATTAATTAGGTTCTGGAATGTGGTCTTAACAAGCAGGTTTTACTAAGTTTTTTATCCGATTCCGGATGGTGGTCGCTAAAACAGCTTTTACTGTATGTTTCTTATCCGGGATTTGGGTGTGAGTACTACAAACAAGTTTTGCTTGACATCCAGATCTAGAAGGTCACTACAAACACATTCCACTGCATGTCTTTTTATCTAATCCTTGAAGGTGGTCTTTTCATTCCGACCAGGGAAGTCGTCGCTACACCATCAATCCCCCATTTTACTTGTGTGCCTGTGTGTATGTGTGTGTGTGAGTTTTTTTTTTTTTTTTTGCTTACCGCCCCTCCCCCCTTCGCTATCCAATATCGGTACGGGGCTGCGTACGGTTTTGGCTTCAATTTTTTTACATTAATTGACCATTTTAAGGAGTCATCATCGAGTTCAAAATCAAAGTCTGCTGTGGTTTTGAAATGCTCAAGTCTTGTGAACATTTTAGTACTGGTCGATCAAGTGTGTTTTGATAACAGGCTATTAACAAGAAATGTCAGATGAAAATCCAAGATGGCGTATAATGGCCATTTTGAACTATTATATTCATCCCAAGTCGAGTTCAAAGTAAGATTTCTTGATGATTATCCACATCGAACAATTGGTGAATATGTCTGAAGCTGGTTAAGATCCTTCTCACGTCTCACAAGCATGAGGAAAGCCTCAAGATGGCGGCAGGTGGCCATTACGATTTTATTTATGAAACTGCGCTTGGGAGGCCAAAATGGGGGATGGAGACCAAGTTTAATATTTACCGCATCAATGCCAAGGTTGGTTTCCAGATAGTCATCCATGTCTAACATGTGTTAATGTTTCCTCAAGCTCTCACTTTTGCAACCCAAAAGTCCCTAAATGACTTAGTTGGGCCAATTTGGATTATGATCGAACCCAAAATCACTGCTCGTTTTTGAAGTGATAACTGTCAATTTTTTCTTTGCTTGTTTGTTTGTTTGTTTTTTTTATCTTTCTTTTTTTTTTTTTTTGGTTTTTCCTTTTCTTTTTCGTTTTTCTTTTTTGTTTTGTTTTGTTTTTGTTTGTTTGTTTTGTTTTTAGGAGTTATCTTGTTAGCAGTAAATAGAAATGAAAACAGAGAAAACTGAATACGGTTCCTGGCGTCATGAACGGGTCCCAGTTGGCATAATTTTTCGTCCCAAGTATAAAACGCGTTGTTTTTAGATGGGATCTACGTGGGAACGTGGGACATTGGCAGGGCCACATGGAAAACATGTGTAATATACGTGGACATTCCCACGGTGTGATTTCCGTATAAACTCTACATATAATATACATAGGTTTTCCCGCGTATAAAATGCACGGGTAAATACACGCCTTAACTGCATGGTTTTTCCCGCGTAATGCCCACCGTGGGCATTCCCCTGTATAATATACGCAGAATTACCCACTTCTAAAATGCAGGGTAATTAACGCATATTATATATATATATTATACTTTTAAATTGCCACGTAAAATTTCTTTAGAAGTCATTTGTATATTACACGTATATTTTACGTGGGATTTCCCATATGGTCATTCCCATGTAAAATACACATATATATTGTGGGAAAATTTCCACTTAGTATATGCATGGGAAAATATACGCATATTATGCGCAGTCTGGCAATGTGGGCTTATTATCGCAGACCGAAAACAGCCGCCATTGAGCGATAATATATTTATTCTGCATATTTTGGTGGAGGGCTGCCTTTTTTCTAAGTATAATGGAAAGTTAGACATGGAAATACCAATTTCACTAAAATTTTTATGCTTAAAATTCTTTTAAGGAGTACTTTATAACTGCACTATAGTTATAAAGGTTCATGTCTGTATATTCGATGGAGTTATCGCGTATGCCCAGGGTGGGTCGTTCCTTTAAAATCCCATGCTTAATATGCGTGGGAATTCCCACATATAAAATGCATGGGTTCACATGCGCATAATACACATCGGAAGAGTCTCAAACTCTCCTAAATCCCACGTAACTACATTGGAATTCCCCAACAAAACACACATTATTTATTCGTGGGTACGTGGGAATACTCACATGTATTATGCATAGTCCCCATGTTGGACTGCTATCTGGGGTTATGCAGACAAGAAAATCGCCAGGAGTCTCTGCAACATTCGAGATCATTACTTTTTAATTATTTCTCAGATTTAACTGGCATCGATAGTGCATTACAAAACTATAAAGACAACAATTTCGGATTTGAATTCATGTCAACATCCTAATTCTTTCAATTAAAATAATATTAAACTTCTGTAAAATGACCGGGCCTTTATTTGTAAATGTCATTCATCAGTTTCTTTCTTTAACAATTATATTTCTGATGGGGAACATATATGTTAAAGTATTTAGTATGGTTGTTGTTGTTGTTTTTTTTTTTTTGCTGCAAAAAACAGCGTGGGTAAAATCGGAAATAAGTGCCGAACTCGCTGCACAAAAGACATATGTGATGGTGCTGCAGCAGGCAGTGACCAATAACCAAAATGCTGAAGTTCGGGTTTTGGGTGCAGGGGCAAAATCCCTAAAAAATTTGTGAATGCAATGGAAGATGAAGTGAAACAGTGAAGGCCAACTACAAGTACAATAGCAAACTATTCGGTATCTGAGAACTAAGGACGTTCGTTCTGTTCTCGAAAAATGAATACCTGTTGTATTGAAACAGCCCATCCGTAGGATGGGCCCATCCAATAACAGCGAGGTATTGATTTACCCCATCTTCGTTGTTTTGCGCTTCTATAGTTTCAGCCCATATTTGGCTATAGGAATAGCACATATTTTCTTCTCCCCTTAAAAGTGGGAATAAACTGCCTTGCATTGTGAACAAGATGGGCTGTTTTAATTGTTGATGGGTGTAGAATGGGCCCATCCTATAGCTGTAAGCCACAGAAATAGCACAAAATTGGAGGATAGAAATGATGATGAAGAATTATACTACACTAGTCGAAAGGAACAAGGCTAAAGGGTGCAGAATAAATCTAGGTGCTTAGACAGTTGTCACCATGTAACAGAAGCAGCTACTGAGAACAGGGAGCAAAATAAAAACAAAAACAACAACGCCTCGTTTTATCGCTTCCGATGTGTGCCAAGACAACATCGCTACATGCTAATCACAGAAATAAAATAAAATTTATGATTATAAAAGTTATGGAACTTACTGTGAGACAATACTTTTGTTAATAATGAATAGAAAAGCAATATCACCCCGTGACTTTGAAGGACTGACAGTTCCCAGCAGGCAAAATGACGTCTTTAAGACGTCTAAAAGACGTAATTTTTGAACCAACATGACGTCTTAAAGACGTGTGAAAAAGGTGGATTTTGCAACAAAAACCGACGTCCTTTTTGAAACGTAAAAAGAGGTCGTCTTAAGACCTAAAAAGGACGCCCTGTTTGGACGTAAAAAGACGTCGTTTTTGGACGTCTTTATGACGTCTATAAAAGGTCGATTTTGCAACAAAAAAGGATGTCTTTTGGAGGACGTGAAAAGACGTCCTTTTCGGACGTGATTACCACATCTGAAAAAGATCGATTCCGCAATTTTTTCTGATGTCAATTTTATAGAAATCTATTTGGAGAATAAACTAAATTAAGCACAAGAAAATACAATATTGTTGCTCAATACAATTGTATTGCTTTTTCTGTAAAATGAACACATTGAATACATAATCGCAACAACGCTTTAGCAATAAAAATCTTGTCCTTGAAGCTAACCTGAATCACCATTCTTTTGCCCAAACACACAAATACATAAGAATGCACTCTGCTGTCTTACTAAATGAGCACTAAATCACAAGGTGCGCTGCGGAAAAGCAGTAGGGGGAAAACGGGGGTTCTACCACACTTGATGACGTCATACTGTCTGGAAGTGACGTCATACTGTCTGGAAGTGACGTCATAGCGTCTAGACCGGAAGTGGTGTCTAGACCGGAAGTGTTGTCTGGAGCGGAAGTGTTGTCTGGAGCGGAAGTCATGATAAGCGTTAGGATAAGCGCGGCCATCCATGAGGTTATAATGACGTCATGATGACGTCATACTGTCTGGAGCGAAAGTCAGGAGCGAAAGTCTGGAGCGAAAGTTGTTTGATAGTGTTGGCCGAGTCAATCATCATGAAGCCAACGCACTCCACCTGTCAATCAGTGTAACCATGGCAACAGACCCTAAAAAGTGATGACCTCCCCCCCCCCCCTCGAAATTGTGATTTTTGCATATTTATCCGTTTCAGACGATTCTGAACATTTTTCATTTTTTGGGTCGACCGACCCCCCCCCCCCCCCGAAATTGTGATTTTTGCATATTTATCCGTTTCAGACGATTCTGAACATTTTTCATTTTTTCGGTCGACCGACCCCCCCCCCCCTCGAAATTGTGATTTTGGCATATTTATCCGTTTCAGACGATTCTGAACATTTTTCATTTTTTGAGTCGGCCGACCCCCCCCCCCCCCCAGGACATACTATGTACCGACCCCCCCCCCGGACATACTATGTACCGACCCCCCCCCCCCCTAGGCGAGCAACATTCTGTCAAGTCAGCTTCAGTTCCATCGGAGGGGTATATAAGGGATGAGCATACAGCAGTGACAGTCATTTCGGTGAGTGGAGCAAGGAAGTACAAGTTGTAGAACTACAATTGGATCACATCAGATCAAGGGATGGCATCCAGTGACAACTCTTTCGGTAAGTGTTTATTGAAACTTTATAAATAAAAAGTGAACTTTGTAAACAAACTTTAGTTATTTGCATAATTGAAACTTTGTAAACAAACTTTGTAAACAAACTGTGTAAACAAACTTTATAAACAAACTTTATAAACAAAATTTGTAAACAACCTTTGTAAACAAACTTTATAAACAAAATTTGTAAACAAAATTTGTAAACAAACTTTATAAACAAAATTTGTAAGCAAACCTTGTAAACAAACTTGACTTATTTACATAATTGAAAATTTGTAAACAAACTTTGTAAACAAACTTTGTAAACAAACTTTAGTTATTTGCTTAATTGAAACTTTGTAAAACAATACCTTTCGTTATACTTAGTCGATTTAAATGAAAATTTCACTGTTTGATTCAGTTTTATGTAAAGTTTTAACATGATCATAGGCTATTTGCGCAGCTGGCTGTATGCATTTTTACCGCCATTTTAACTTAAAATTGTGATAACTTTCGTTATAACTTTCGTTATAGTTGACTGAAAATTTCACCATTACAGTGCTTCTTCGCGGATGAATACCATTTGGCAGACCATTTAACTTCACCGCTAGATGTCTCTGCTGTATAACAGCTGTACAACTGTAAGTGAGATATTCATATACACAAGTAAAATTCTGCTGAGTCAACATTTTTGAAACAAGTTACACACCATATTTTGATTACATGGAAGTAGTATAAAAGCATGAGTGAAACATGTCAACTAGTCAACTAGTGACACATTCTGCTGAGTTAACACACCATTGAAGTGGTATAAAAGGAAGAGTGAAACGTATAATTTTACTTCATTTCAGTTCTAGCAGTTGAAGAAACAACAACGATGGCAACAGTCTACTGTCATGAATGCGATGTGACATTTCCATCTCTGGAAGTGTTCGTGACACATAGATGTAAACCAGCTAGGTTGAAACGTGCTCGTGAAGAGCTTGTTGAGCAGATTGAAGCCAAGAGACGAAAGACGGTACAAGATGGTGTTATCAGACCTGATCCGTTCCTCTGCTGTGAATGTATTAAAATATTTCCATCTATGGATGCGTTTGACACACATGTATGCAAAGAACCAAAGACAGTGCAAGTAGGCAGAGGCAGAAGAGTGAGTCTTGGTGAAAACGCACAGGAAAGACGGTTTGAGCCTGAAGATGGATCGGATTTGCTACTCGAAATGCGACAACAAGAGAATAGAATCAAGAGACATTTGCTAGAGACGTTAAACCGTGGCATGAAATGGTACATTGTGGTACATGCACGCTTCAAGAAAATGACACCAAATGTTGAAGGCGTGATGGTAGAACAAGTGGATAATGCCTTCATCAGTAGTCCGACATATGCAGCATACAATCCAACAGATATTGAGAAGGACTTGCCAGAAGCCTATAAAGAATTGTTTACCAGGTTTGATGAACATGAGCGACAAGGCTCTGGCTGGGTGTTGGATAACATATTATTCATTGAAGTGCATACAGCTACGTCAGCGCCACTGGAAGCGAGCAGTTTTATCCCACTACCGAAGAAAGTGAAGACTACAAAGGCGGTGTTAAACATTCAGAATAAAGACAACAAATGTTTCTTATGGTCTGTATTGGCTCACCTTCACCCTTCAACAAATGTAAACCCACAGCGTGTACATCAATACAAAGCATTTGAGAACGAATTGAAGGTAGAAGGCATGACATTTCCCACACCGATTACAGACATTCCAAAGTTTGAAAAGGAGAATGATGTGTCCATTAACGTGTTTGGATATGAACATGATGTCGTTGTTCCCATACAACTCAGTCGAAACACCAGCGCCAGAGAAATCAACTTGCTTTTGATTAGCAATGACAAGACAAGACATTATTGCCTCATCAAGAATTTCAGCAGACTGATGGCTTATCGATCAAAGCATAAGGCTGCAGCATTTTATTGTTTCAACTGTCTTCACGGGTTTATGCGACAAGAGCTTTTAGATGAGCATCGTGAAGTGTGTGGCAAGCATGGCGCACAACGTTTATCATTCCCCAAGGAACCCTTCATCAAGTTCAAGAATGTAGCCAAACAACAGCGAGCGCCGTTTGTCATTTATGCAGACTTTGAATGTTTCACGAAAAAGCATGAAGGAGACAAGTATCAGCATCATCGTCCAAACAGCTTTGCCTATGTGGTTGTGAGCCAGTATGATACACGCGCTCCAGTCGTGTATCGAGGAGATAATGCCGTGAAAGTCTTTTTAGACCATATGGTATATGAGCGTGATCGTATTGTGCATGGTCTACAACAGAAAAAGAAAATAGTCATGACTTGTGAAGATGAAGAGGATTATAAGAACGCCACAGATTGCTACATTTGTCATGAGCCTCTAGGAGCAGATCGTGTGAGAGATCATGATCATATCAATGGCAAATACCGCGGAGCTACACATAATGAATGCAATTTACAATTTCGACTTCGAAAGGATCAGCAGGATGTTGAAGATTCTTTCATCATTCCTGTGTTTTTCCACAATTTACGAGGCTACGACAGTCATTTGATCATGGAAGAAATTGGAAAGTTCAAAAACGAAAGGATTACAGTCATTCCCAACACCGTTGAGAAATATATTGCATTCACCATGAGCAATCTGAAATTTACAGACAGCTTTCAGTTCATGAGTACTTCTCTACAGAAGTTGGTCTCCAACCTGGCGGCAGAAGGGAAAGACAACTTTTATCACATGATGTCACACATTCACGATAGCGACCAACAAGATTTACTGTTGAGAAAGGGAGTGTACCCCTACGATTACGTGGATGAGACATCCAAGTTTGCTGAAACACAACTGCCGTCCAAGGACAAGTTTTACAGTCTGCTCAGTGAAGAAGACATTAGCGATGAGGATTATGCGCATGCGCAGAAGGTGTGGGAGACATTCCACTGTACTACATTTGGCGAATACCATGACTTGTACCTGAAATCAGATGTGTTGCTGCTGGCTGACGTGTTTGAAAACTTTCGTCACGTATGTCTCAACACATATGAATTAGATCCTGCTCACTACTATACAGCGCCAGGACTGTCGTGGGATGCCATGTTAAAAGCGACAAAGGTGAAACTGGAATTGATCAACGACATTGACATGTACCAAATGGTTGAACAAGGTCTACGTGGAGGAATATCTGTCATCACACACAAGTATGCGAAAGCAAATAACCCCTACGTAGCAGATTACGATCCCAGGAAACCAACCAACTACTTGACGTACCTGGATGCAAACAACTTGTATGGCTGGGCCATGTCGCAAAGCATGCCGGAAAGTGGATTTATGTGGGTGAGCGAGCCAGAATCCATTGACTTTATGGCTGTGGATGAAGATGATGAGATTGGATACATTTTAGAAGTGGATTTGGAATACCCATATTCAATCCATGATCATCATAATCACTACCCAGTGGCTCCAGAACGGAAATGTGTGAAAGTGGGAGAATTGTCAAAACATAGTCAGAAGCTGCGGAAAGATCTAAACATGAAAGGCAAACCTAGTGAAAAGCTCATTCCCAACCTATGTGACAAGAAGAAATATGTGCTTCATTATAGAAATTTACAGCAATATGTCTCACTGGGATTGAAAGTCACGAAGGTGCACCGTGCCATCATGTTTGCACAGAGCAAATGGTTGGCGAAATACATCTCGTTGAACACGGAAAAGAGAAAGTTGGCCAAGAACCCGTTTGAGAAAGACTTTTTCAAATTGATGAACAACTCTGTGTTTGGCAAAACCATGGAAAATGTAAGAAAACGCATCAATGTGGAACTTGTTCACCAGGAAAAGCGGTTCAAGAAACTTGTGGCCAAACCTTCCTTCCACAAATTTAGAATTTTCAACGAAGATTTGACCGCGGTACATTTGCGCAAAGTGGATCTGCTTCTGGATAAACCCATTCAAGTCGGTTTCACCATTCTCGACCTCAGCAAGGTGCTCATGTTCCACTTTCATTACAACTACATCATGACCAAGTATCCCGACGCAAAGCTGTTGTTCAGCGACACCGACAGTCTATGTTATGACATAGAAACGGACGATATCTACAAAGACATGCAGGAAGATGCCGACTTGTTCGACACAAGTGACTATCCGCCAGATCATTTCCTGCATTCCAACGTGAACAAGAAAGTGCTTGGGAAAATGAAAGATGAGACGGCGGGCATTCCCATTGAAGAGTTTGTTGGACTTCGGCCGAAAATGTATAGTATGATGTATGGTGGGAAAGAAAAACGTACGGCCAAAGGCATCACTCGCGCGTGTCAAAGACGGATGAAACATCAGCAGTATAGAGACAGTTTGTTCAACCAAACGCAAACGATGACCACAGGGCACATCATACGAAGTCATGACCACCAGATCTTCTCGGAGAAGTTGAGGAAAGTGGCTCTCTCTCCCTTTGATGACAAGCGATATGTGATGAGTGATGGCTATTCCACTTTGGCGCATGGGCATTACAGTATATAAGGGGGAGACACTTCAACTTTAGAGTCAGTTGAGGTGTGAACACTGAAGCGTCAACATGAAAAGATCTGCAACAACGGATATGGATACTCTTGCTGATACGGTGAAAGACATGAATGTGAAACATCCTGACACTACCATCAAGAAATTAAAAGTGGAGACGGCGACGGCGACGGCACCAACACCACAGTCGTGGGATGGAATGCTTTCTCTAGGCAATGGAAAGTATATCAAGATTATGAAACAAAGTAATGAAGGTGTGATAAACATTCGCAAATACCTCAGAGATGAGGGGACTGGAAAAAACCGTCCAACGAAAAAGGGAATTTTGCTGACAATACCTGAATGGAAAATGCTGAAGAAGCAGGTGAAAGAAGTAGATAAAAGGCTTCGCAGACAAGACGACAAGTCATAACAAGGTAACAATCATGAATGCACTCATGTTGGACGATGGTGTTTACCTTAAAGTTAATGAGAGGAATGAAGTGATGATGGGTTCTCGGAGATGTTCTGCTTATCGGTTTAAACCTGAAGTGTGGAAAGACTTTAAAAACATACCGCTTGAAGCTGGGTTTAAACGCAGACTTGAAAATAAACTGGAAGTGACGGTGGCTGAATATGATTCTAAGATACGTGTGACATTCTGTAGAAATCTTTTACAGGATTATCCAAAGGATTATAAGGGAGTTGTGCCAGATACACCCTATGCACAGTTGATCTTCTTTGATATCAAGAACTGGCGCGCAATCCTACGATTCCTAGAAGCGATACAACATCCGCTGTTCGACATCATCCGAGTATAAGAAAGATGGAAGACGACTATGTGTTGGATTATGAACCCATGACATATGGATTCTCATACATGAGAAACTTATGTGATGATATTGTGCTACGACATTTTGGACAGTATCTCGTCCTATCGCTTGATGACCAATCCGTGTTGAAGGATCATCTAGACAAGTTGAGAATACCCGGCTTTCTCCTAGCAGTCTCAAATGAATTAGAAGTGCGTGTGACTGAGAACGGTCTAGACGTGTTTGTACAATTTCGCCAATATGACGAGCTTACAGAAGACTGCGACATCATCACCCTCAGCACCGTGGAATGGAACGCGCTGTTGCAAGCATTGGATTGGAAAGAACCTGACGCTTGAATTCAAAGAGCATGGAATACAACTTATGCGGGGTACCAAATCCATTGAGCTGCCACAACCTATGCGCGTGATGGACTTAGAAGAAGGATATGAACTGAAACTGTCTGAACATGTAACTGTGAAAGTGATAAAGTTTGGTGATGTGCGTTATGTGAGCTTTCATAGCATTTACAAACACGGATGTAATGTCTATGATACCTATATCAATTTAGATTCTAATGAATGGCATGCATTGATGAATGTATTGAAAAATGAATGTGATTGTAAATAGACTTTGTAGTTAAGAGTTTGTAAATAGACTTTGTAAACTTTGTAAATAGTGTAAATAAAAGTTTGTAAATAGTGTAAATAGACTTTGTAGTTAAGAATTTGTAAATAAAAGTTTGTAAATAGTGTAAATAGAATTTGTAGTTAAGAATTTGTAAATAGTGTAAATAGCGTTTGTAGTTAAGAGTTTGTAAATAGTGTTTGTAAACTTTGTAAATAGAACACAATAAACAAGACAGTTGTTTGAAAAATTGGTTTGTTTTATTTAACAACAACAACTTAACTAATATAACAACAACAACAACTTAACTACAACTTAACTAATATAACAACAACAACAACATTAATAAAACAATGGTTTATAATGTCTATATACAAAATCCTTTACAATAAAATCACCATCCTTTCTTTTTAATATATTCACAATATCAAACATACTCTGACCTCGAGCTCTATGTAATATATAATATACACAATAAAAACCACATGACGATGATATTGGCGTTTGTAATGAGATAGAATTATACATATAGTCATTTCTTAAAAACATATCTAAACGATCATCGAGAGGGAACAGTCCATAAGAGTCAAAATATTCCACAGGGTCTTTATCATAATACACTGCCACCCAATGTTCTCCTGGTTCATCTTGATCGTCTGTGTTGATCACATAGGCGCCGCGTTGTAAAGACGGTAACTGGTCCATGGCAAACACGCCTTGAAACAAGTCTTTGGTCATGACATCATGACTCAATATGGCATCAATCTGCTTTGTGTTCATGACTGGTAGTCGAATTGGATGCTGCGATTTGCACTGATCTCAATAATGTTGTCAAATTCAGCATAGACAATGACATTGATGGTAGGTTGCAAAGCCGTAGCAAAGTTCATTTCTAGCCGCAAATTCCCATGCTTGATCAGGGGGAAATGATCATCACCATCATAATCCGGTGTTAAGTCAAACGAAAATAAAGCATAACCTCTAGGCCAATCTTCCCGTTTTATAATGGAACTTTTCTCACCATTCAACCGATCAAACGATTTGTAAAGCGTTTCAAAAGCGTTCAGGTATTTGTTCTGTGTAATGTCAAGCTTGAGAGGTTTGGATAGAACTGGTTCACCATCCGTGTACAGTTGCATATAGTCCAGATCAAAATGTTTGAAATCATATGGATTCCTCAATACTGATCCACCAAAAGCTTCATTATGAACCAGACCAATGACAATACGATTTGGTAATTGACCCAAAAAGATGTTATCTTTCACAAAAGACTGAAATCCTGCTGGAATAGCCAAGACTTTACATTCTTTTCTAGTGATGATGATCCTGGCAGGACTTTTCATCAATGCATCTGTATGTCCTAACTGAATACCTGGACTCACCCTCACTTTGCGAATGGTTAAAAATGCCTCTTTCACTTCTACCTTATAGGTATTATCTGCAGCCATCAATACATAGTCATCTTTTTGTCTATGGAAACGCAACTTCAAACTGATGCCATTCGGAAGATAACGATCCTGCTCAAACAAATCTATCCTTAAACCACCTGTGAGCATAACATCACGGCTAAGACGAGTATGCAAATAACGATGATGTTAACCATTATTGCCTTGCTCAGCCAAGTCACCACCGTCAGCATTGACATGAAACCCGGATACATATTGTTCATGATTAGGTCTTTTCACCTCATGGCTATTCATTGACCCAGCAGTATCCTTGTACATGAGACGCATAGAGCGCTCAGAATGCAGACTTTCTTCCGAATCATGGATGAGATGAGAGATAATGCTGGTATAACCATGAGTATTGTTGCTATGCGAAACCAAACGATCATTCAGAAACAATTCAATATTAGACCATAACCCATTAAACACATCATTGATGCAAGAGACATTATCATCTGCGCCACACTCTGTTCCATCAGCCTTTAGAATGCGACATACAATATGAAGTTTGCTGTTCTTTAAATCTAGATATTCTTCTGTACTCGCAGGAATGTAGAATTCTATTGGAGCGCCTTCTCTAATGCTTGTAAGTGGTTGATAGTCAACATTATAACTTTTCTCTACAGCAGTTTGCGTTGGTGGTACGTGAAACCATTCCAATGGAGAAAGACTACATTCACACGAATGATTATGAATGAGAGACATTTTTTTTTTTTTTTTTTTCTTTAAAAGATACCTTTGCGATATTTTGATGTTATCCGTCTGGCTGTTTTTCGTCTTCTGGCACGTTTCGTTGGTTGCACACGCTTTTGTTCTCCAAACACACGTTCTGCTACTCGACCCGTCACATCTTTCGCGACATTCTTTGCAGCCTTCTTAAGATGTGGTGCAACGATCTTAGCCCCAGCCTTAAGTAATGGAATAGCTTTGCGAGCCAATGATCCCAGTATTGAACCAATACCATCGCCATATTGGATTCGCGCTCCTTTGAATCCTGGTAATTCCCCGCCCACTTGACGAAGAAAATGGTTGCGATATGCAGACGGATCGTGTGTATAAGCTTTCATATTGCTTTTGGTCGAAAATGAAGTTTACAGATCACCTTTCCAGTTTGAAATGGAACATTATGGCCTGTGTCGTCCTTAATATTCATTTCTATCATGTCAAATTTGGATGTGTTTACAGGAACATAATGCGGTTCGCCATACGTTTTCATGATAATATCGCCATCATGGCCTTGTATGCCAACAGAGCGTAGTAACGGAACATAATAATCACCAACAACTTGTGGTTCACAAATGCTACAATACACATACAGTGTATAAAACCCCTGTTTCACATCCGCTTTATGGTCAGCTGTACATGTTTCAGTATACCAGTGATCTGGGATAAATCCTAAAATCTCAGCTAATCCAGCGGAAAAAGACACTTCATAACCATAATCGAGAAATAGAAACACACGTCGTCTAATTTTATCATACTTTAGCCGAATAGCTTCTGTAAGTTTCAGAGCATTAGTCGCTTCTTCATTGACTGCCTCACATAGTTCTTGTATGGTTCTATAGTACCCATAAGGAATATCGAGAGTGCTAAGAATAGGATCATCGAATAGTTCTTGTCGATACTGAATAGAGTAGTCCATGCCCTGTCTCATCGTTGTCCATGTATGTGGATATTGAATTTCAGCTAAAGCCACTTCATATTTTCCATTCAGATAAATGGTTCGAGGCATACGAATTTGATAATTCGAAGCCTTGTTGTTGGGATAATAGGTCATACTCGCATTGCTAGGCAAAGTGATGTAAAAGCTTGTCGACTCCATGATGGGAACTAAATGGTATAGGTGCGTTGACGTTGCCTATATACTTCACGATAGCGCGCGCCATTCGACCAAGTATGCCAAATCTCATCCTCATTCACATGGTCTTTTATTTCTCCTTCACAACACGCGCTTGTACATCTTATTTTTACAGGAATAGTTGGTTTATCTTCTTGGCAACAACAACATAGCTCTTTCAACCATATTAAAAATTTTCCCATCCTTCAGGAAACTGTCTTTGTTGACGTTGTTTCATTTCTGTTGTAATGTCGTCACGAGTGGTCTTTTTACTAAACATTGTTTTTGGAATATTAGCATCAACAATTTCCTGGATAAACGGATGCCAGCCATGTGGTTTGACTCGTTCTTTTCTTCTTGTCGCCACCAATGCTTCTTTCATCAAATCAACCATGTTGGAATTTGCTATAATATCGCCCGTTTTCAACACAAGTTCATTCTTCTCTGTCAATTTAACACCATGTTTCTTCAGTTCGGCTAAAAGTTGTGTTACTTTTCCATGATAGATAGGTTGAAAATGACTTAAAAATAATTTTTCTGGCTTTTCAGGTGGTGATGATGATGATGATGATGAGGGCTTTTGCTGCCTAGACTGACTTGTTCGTAAATGACGACCAAGAAGTTGAGACATTTCTATAGCCTTTTCACGTGTTCGTTTCCCACGTAAAAGTTTATTTACTTTCGTTTTGATATCATTTTTCTTTTCTAGCAACATTTTATATTCATATTCAGGAATGAGGACCATTTTCATCGTATGTTTCATTTTAGCAGTAGTTTGGCTAACAAGGGCAATGCCAATCTAGCAATAACTCCAATGAATCCTCCTTTCTGATTAATCAACTTCTTTTTTCGTCGAAGGGATATCTTCTTATCTGCTAGAGTACGAAGCGTATGACGTTCACGTTTAAATTCCTTAAACCGTTTTGAGCTTAAGGGTAAATGTCCTTGCAATATATTCAAACAAATTTCAAACAAGCTTGTTAATTCCTCTTTTGTAGCTTGCTGTAGCAAGGATTTACGTCGTTTAGGCCCACTGCGTGCAAGCAAATGAAGAAACGGCTGGTTCGCTCGAATACGTTTAGACATCTTGACTGCGAATGGTCAAATGAGTTGGTTCTTGTTCATACACTGCTTTATCAATATAGACATAATGTGTATCTTTTGGTAAAATGCCTGTACGAATACGTAGTTGATCATTTGTCTTTGGTTTTAAATCAATGAATAAATAACCATGAGGTTTGCTAGTAGCATCTTGATAGGCTTCTATGAGAAATTGAGATCTTCCAGGATACATTTGCCGCGCCAATGTACTAATTTGTTGACTGTCTCTAGGATTTTTAAACAGAATGATATAATGTGTATTCAAACTAATATTTCGCATCTCTTTCCCATGATGGAATAAATTATGTACAATAAAGATAATGCTTAGATTTTGATGACTGCTGCCAACACTAAAGAGACGTGTCATTCGCTCATCACTATGACATTTCGTCATTAAGTCATCAATGATAAGTAAGTTTGGTTTCTTCGGGTTAAAACGCTCTTCAATGTCATCTGGAATGCCTTGGTAAAATTCCACGCCTTTCATTCCCTTGTACAAAGGCTGATCTGCTGCATAGAGCCATAAAATGTTTTTCGGAGAGGGTTGAATTAACTTCTGTTCTAGAATTTCCTTCACCAGAGACGTTTTGCCACTGCCTGTAGGTCCAGAGACCAAACATGTAAATGGATGCTTCATTGTTGAATGTCTGTTTCTTTCACCCAACTGTTAAACTTGTTTGGCCAACCTAACCACTTGACAAATAATTCTTTCACACCTCCTCCTCGTCTTTTACGTGTTTTCAAGACTTTTTCAATTCTATACACAGATTCAATATCTTTGGTCACTTTCTGCAGTTCTTCTTCATAGAAATGGCCATCAATATCTTCGTCTAAAAAGTCTTTCACACGATACAAATGTATTCCTTGCTTCTTACAACGATGTGTGACAATGAAGACTTCTTGCGTCCATTTGATGTGATAATCGCGTTGAAACACATATTTAATGTGAGAAATGCGAACATGATCGTCAATGTTAAATTTGTACTTCTTCTTCTTCGGTTTCAATTTCAGTTTGTCGACATACATATACTTCCACACTTTTGATTCGTTGTCTTTACGAATCTCGGCTGGAGCATATTTATTAGGAAGAGAACCATGAGGTCTATGGTTGTAATTGTACACCAAGTCTGGAAGAATGTCTAAGTAACGGTAAGTTTGATTATGTAGAAAATACCGATACATCATTCCCTTCAGAGTACGAATGACTCTTTCAGCAAAGTTGGCTTTGGTTTCATTCTTTGTGGTATAAGCATGAATTCCCTCTTTCTTCAAAAATGCTTTTACCCATCTGTTTTTAAATTCTGTTCCTTTATCAGACCTTAGAGTTCGCGGTCTTCGTCGTGTGTCATGAAAAATCTTTTGGAAAGCTTGTATGACGCTGGTATGTGATTTATTAGGTATTGGCTGTACCCAGACATATTTGGAAAACACATCAATGACAATGAGTAAAAAGCGTATGTCATCATTATAGGGAGCTATGTTTCCCATATCAGCCAAATCAATATCCCACATATCATCAATGCCACGTGTAATCACACGTTGTCTTTTGAACCTGTATTTGACAGGTTGGAGTAAACTGAAAGCATCTTGATCCTGTAGCCATTTCTTCACTTGTGAATGTGTGACTGCTTGATTATGTTTTCGTAAGATGTGATACAGTTTGTAAGGACCAGCAAATGCTCCAGGCTGTCCAGGTTTAAAGTAAATATTGGTCAAGTAGTCTTTCCACGTCGACATGGTCACACCGAATGAAAACCACCTTCTCAACAGAACAGCTTTTATTTTATAACTCAACCAACATCACTTAACTAACATAGTAACTTAACTAACAAGTATTTATAACTAACATGTATTTATAACTAACATATATTTACAAATCAAGTATGGATACAATGGTATGAATCACTGGAGACCATTGGTCTTCAATGAACATTAACCAATGACTGAGTTCATCCAATGTAATAGCATCTACACCATATTTTTCACAACGTTGATTTGCATTATCTAACACTTTATCTAAATGAATGTAATATTTAGCTTCATTCCAATATGTATAAACACATGCAGTATGACAAGTATGTTCTGAACACTCTTCATGTTGACAAGCAGGACAGACTAAATAGGCAAACTTTTTTACAGCGGATAACATTTCTTGACAATAAGCTTTTTGCACAATATATTGTCTCAGTGTCATGTCCGCCATTATGCAGTTTTGTGAGTCTTGCAGCACAAGTCTGTCAGGTTTAGCAAGTTATGCTGCTCCGGCAATACAAGTCTGTCAAATTCAGCAAGTTTTTTCCAGTTGCTGTTCACTTAACACACTTCTCCATGTTCACACGTCTGCACATCAAGTCTCACACAACAGTTCTAACAACTTTCCCATAATATTCTGACCAGGATATCCAGATGATACTTGTTTCACACCAGCTCCCCACCAATGATCATACGTTGCTTCAACTAAAGTTTTGTCTTTACATTCTTTCAACTTGTTGCGAAACAATACACACTGATTCCATTTGACTTGTAAAACATCTTGCATTTTACTTCTCTTTACTGTATGCCATAACGGACATGGCTTTATCACTTTAGCAATACGTTTCGCTTCATATCCATTTCTGGATGACACAATGGCTGAAGCAATATCTTGACGGTGATGAAACACTGCTTTCTCATATTGATACAACGCTTCACTTGAGTTGAACACATGTCCATACTTTTCAAGTCGCGTTGGAAACATGTTTGAAAGAACGTCCTTATGACCGCTGAATAGTACAAGATTCTCCATGTTGACTTTGTTTCTGCTGTTTTATTCTGACATGTCGGTTTCTTCCTGTAATAAAATATCTTTTAATATAGTTGCTGCCTCTTCTATCATGTTCTTTCTTTGTTTACGTTGAAACCACTCACATAAAACTAAATTTGCTAGTAAGAAAAACATTGTTATCAATTCACTATGTTGTCATAAACATGATTAAAAGGTTCTCTTACCTGATAAAGCTGCTCGGTTTCCTCTTCTTCTTGTAGTTCACAACAATCTCTCAAATAGTCAACTACGGTGAAATATACTTCCACATCAGTACGAGCAGAATAAAGTGCAGAATCAAAGTCAAAGTCAGGATCTTCTTCTATTCCAATTTTATGACATTCTCCAAGAAATCTTGAATGCAGTTCAATCACATCAAGACTATGATGTACAACATCCCAAAAAGCATCCAAATGATAAAGTTGATAGTCTGGAGTGCCATAGCAAGCAAGTTTAGCAATCATCAAGTCAGTATAAGCATTTTTAAAACATGCATCCATCTTGATTCAGTGTGTCTTGTGAGCTTTTTACTTTGCTTCACTGACTTTAAGTACTCCACACTTGCCGCAGAAGTTGTTTGGTTCACACAACTTGCAATTATACATGTGGTAGTGGCAATGATAATCTTCCACATATCCACAAGCACCGCAATAGTCACAGGTAAGTCCAAGTTGATTTTGCACGTTCATGTTCTCCAACTGAACTTCAGTCAGCCTTTTCTTGGAAAGCTTTGACACCTTCATCCGACCATCCTTTTGCAGCTTGATGATTGTTTTCTTGTCATGACATTCCTCACATGGTGATAGGGCTGAGTTGATGTTGTCCATCTCCTGAAGCAGTGTCTCCCATTCACCATCATTCATGTTGATGTGATGTGTGTATTCTTTCCCTTCAAACCGTGACGTGCGCACAAAACTCACATAACGCATATCCAAGTATGAAATGACTTCAAGCCACTTCGTTTGCGTTAAGTATAGTTTGAAGCCAATGTTGCGTAAATTTTTCAAGCTCTGGCACACAATCTTCCACAAAGATGGTGAATAAGCACACCATCTCTCTCCACGTGTGATGCGTAGAAATGGCCCATATTCTCCATACTCCACAGTAATGGTTAAGTTTGCACTAATTTTAAAGCTGCTGCTGCGCTGCGCTGCTGCGCTACGCTGCGCTGCGTTGCTTGTCTTGTTCTCCATGGCTGCAACAATGTATTGATGATCCACTCCCTCCAACTGTCTGCTGAGAAATGACTTCACTCTGCTGAGTTCACTCCCTTTTATACCCAACTGGTTGTTGAGTCAGCTCCCTTTTCAAACTTCTTGCAAACGTTTGAATTCACTTCAACTCGTCCATGGTTGAATCGAACAAGGTCTGATACATTCGTCGTCAATGGAACATCATCATCATAAAGTAAAATGATTCTTGCAGCTACAACTAACATGAGCTCCTCTGCCCAAATTGTATTCGCGTTGATAAATGCTGAATCAATGTCGTAAGTTGATATGATAAATGTTAAATCAATGTTATAAGTTGATAGTACATGTAGATCTTCACAGTCACGCAGAAACGAGTCGATGAAATCACTTGGAATAGTCTTTCCGACAGCTTCCCAATGCAGATGTAAATTCTTCACTTGCTGCATCCAATCCCATTCAAAAGTAGGAAGCTTTGAAAACACATAGTTAGTATAATTCACTTTGAAGACGTCGTCCATAGTCATACATCTGTCAAGAAGTAATGCTGACATTGTGAAGTCTTTTCTCGTCACACAATGTATTACTAGTTGACTAGTTGACATGTTTCACTCATGCTTTTATACTACTTCCATGTAATCAAAATATGGTGTGTAACTTTGTTCAAAAATTGCTGACTCAGCAGAATTTTACTTATGTATATGAATGTCTCACTTACAGTTGTACTGCTGAGTTCAGAATCGTCTGAAACGGATAAATATGCAAAAATCATAATTTCGAGGGGGGGGGGGGGGTCGGTCAACTCAAAAAATGAAAAATGTTCAGAATCGTCTGAAACGGATAAATATGCAAAAATCACAATTTCGAGGGGGGGGGGGGGGTCGGTCGACCGAAAAAATGAAAAATGTTCAGAATCGTCTGAAACGGATAAATATGCAAAAATCACAATTTCGGGGGGGGGGGGGGGTGGTCGACCGAAAAAATGAAAAATGTTCAGAATCGTCTGAAACGGATAAATATGCAAAAATCACAATTTCGGGGGGGGGGGGGGGTCGGTCGACCGAAAAAATGAAAAATGTTCAGAATCGTCTGAAACGGATAAATATGCAAAAATCAGAATTTCGAGGGGGGGGGGGAGGTCATCACTTTTTAGGGTCTGTTGCCATGGTTACACTGATTGACAGGTGGAGTTCGTTGGCTTCATGATGATTGACTCGGCCAACACTATCAAGCAACTTTCGCTCCAGACTTTCGCTCCAGACTTTCGCTCCAGACAGTATGACGTCATCATGACGTCATTATCACGTCATGGATGGCCGCGCTTATCCTAACGCTTATCATGACTTCCGCTCCAGACAACACTTCCGCTCCAGACAACACTTCCGGTCTAGACACCACTTCCGGTCTAGACGCTATGACGTCACTTCCAGACAGTATGACGTCACTTCCAGACAGTATGACGTCATCAAGTGTGGTAGAACCCCCGTTTTCCCCCTACTAAAAGCGCTGAATCACAAATCGCAGTGAAGAAAGAGCACCGAATCACGAGGCGCGCTGAACAAAGCAATCTGTTGGTGGTCTGAACTATCTTAAGCGTGCCGAATAGTTCATCGTTTCACTGTGGCAGTGCGTACATCAAACAGACGGATGGACGGGCAGACACACGGACCAGCCAGAATGAAAGAGGTTGCACCCGTTTATTTCTCCAAAGCGAAGGCTGAAACTGTATAAAAAATATAGATTCATAGATACATATACTCAATCAAATTCGCTTGACATGCACTTTAAATAAACAACATAAACCATTCAATTTAAGTAATTTCTCGCTGTAAATCCAGTTAAATAATGGTGCAGAATCTGTGATTAGGTTTACATCAATAAGAAATTACTGAATAATTTCTCATAAATTCCATTAAACAATAAGGCATTGAAGTGAATACACTCACACCAACCTTTTGTTTATTGCTACAAATCAATACCAAATCACGCAAAGTTATTTTGTATATATTTACCAATTACGCCTATTCACATTCATTTGACAGGCCCAGGACACAATTTAGACAGGTAGGAGAGGTGTAGAAAACCCTGAAATATACGTAATAAGCCTTATCACATTTTGGGTGTTTCGAATAAAATTGCAAAAATTTTGAATTTTGACTTTCATTTTTATTCCCAGTTATAGTTTGTATTCGAAGCGCAGAATTTTTGTCCATTTTATTCGAACACCAAATGTGATTTGGCTTATACCGGTAACAGACCGTATCACTGCTGTTGAGACTTTGTTGAAACTATTGTAATTTTATTGTCATTTACTTCACCTCAACAAAACTGTCCGACAAAACTGTTGACAAACCTGTCAGGTAAAGCAAAGCTGTCAGAGAAATATTTTATTTTGTTGTTGTAATAGAATCATATATTATGGCCCATTTAGAGCGCTGATTTTAAAATACACTTTACGTGAAATAATAAGCAAATACATCAAACCATTTATATTAAAGCCAATAATAAACCTTACCTTTTAAAATTGACAATAAATCCCAATTTCTTTAAAATATGAGCAAAAAATTGATGCATGATATCGTAAATAACCGCCTTGTGTTCAACCGGACAACTTCGTTATAAAACAACTGACCTCCGATGAGATCTATCTGCTATGTATACGTTGTTGCTCAACAGACAACCTCTACGACGGTTCGGTATTTTGTGTATAACACTTTTTTCGCAGACCCGCTGGGATTCCGCGGAAAATAGTACTTATAAAACACACACACACACACACACACATACACACACACACACATATATATATATATATATATAGAACACAAAAATCTAAGGTGTAGATTTTTTACGTATATATTTAACAAGACTGGAAATCCTAATAGTTGACGTATTTTAAACAACGATCTGTAACTTTTTAAAATCTTGTTTTTACCGGCTTCAGAACTAAAAATATTTATTAATTATTGGATAAAACAAGCAAGGAATGCAACTTTGGATTGCAGACCTTATTTTGTGACCTCTTTGCGATGTACCAAAATGAGACCTTTTTGGACCTGTCGAATATCCATATATGGTCTCAATTATGTCGCGACCAAAGTGCGACCTTTTTGGGATTTTCTTAATGTCCAGACTTGGTCTGAATCACGTCGTAACCATATTGGGACCTTTTTCAGACCATATTTTACGTCTTTTGCCTGCTGGGTTGTGAAAAATGATATGGTGTCGGGGTTGATCGGGGGGGGGGGTCGGAGGGGGAGGGTCAGGCTTAGGCAATATGCGAATGTGTAGATGGGGTCGTGAGCTAGAATGACTTCAACAAACCGTGTGAAATATAAAGTAAAACCTGTCTATTGAGGACAGCGACAGACTGAGCGTTTCTGTGGCTGGGCTAATTCTTCAATAAATGATCCATTATGACCCATTGATTAAATATTTTATGTCAATCTTGGTGTTAACGATTTGTATAATAATAACATTAGATGCTTACATATGAAGCTTTCATTAAAATCGTAGCAGCAAAAGTATTGGACAGTTCAAGCTTGTCGTTCCGTTTCCTTCTGACATGTGGCACAAGGAAGTCCCGCCCCCTCCCCTCCCACCCCCCTCCCCACACCACAGTGTCATGCACTTGACACGTCGGTACAATAAGTGGGTTCGTTAATCAGCTCGCAGCGAAATCTTCACAAAATTAATCAATAATCAAAACAATAAAACTGACATTTGTCAAGCCAAAGAAACAACATCTGGGAGCAAAATTGTCACAATTTAGTCAATTTTAATTACTGATAAATGAGTGCCGCGATACACTCTCGTCCCCACCCCCTCCCCATCCCCATTGCTTTATCCTATACAGTTAAAAGCCTTCTTTAAAATAATAATATCAAATTCATTTTAGGGACGTCTCTGAACGGTCACAGAAGGAACTACGCATTTCAGGGATTGAATCCGATCCACTCTTTTACACATTTTCCTAATGGCGGCCAGTTACTTCCATATAGCATGTGTGTGCACAATTACATGCATGGCTCCAGAATTAGGAGAAAAAATCGTAGACGTGAAAAATCCCCTCCCCCCTCCCCCGCCGTGTTATATATTTTTTTTAATAAAACAAACCAATGGCTGATTTATTAAACTGGGGATGAGAAATGATAACACTTTTTTCTTCCAATGTACTATTTTTTTTTTGCTCTGAAAAAAAAAATGACAATTTCTTTCAAGATTTCTGATCCATATTGGTACAAAGTACTGTTAAATCTGAGAATTTCCAGGCAAGAACGTATTTCCATATATGGGGTATATTGAGTGCGATGCTGACGCCGGAGCCTCGTTGTGGCGCGGAAGAAAAACCTCGCGAAGCTTTCTGTGAACGAATAAGTTCTTTTCTCTACAAACACTGAATGCCACCAGAGAAACATTTTATTCTTTCTTATGGTTGCGCCAAAATGGCCAGAAATGTTTTGTGATACAATCTCACAGCGCCGGTTCTGAATTCATATGGGTTGGTGCATAAAAGCACATGCAGAGAATCAAAGCCTTATATGGTCTAGTATTAAACATAAAAATAATAAAATTTAAACTGCAAGAGATAAATATAAATAAAATACAAATTTGTAAACCTCACGGCTTAAAAAGAATTAAACTCTGAATAGTAAGTAATATAAAAACATTTTCTCCTAGGGATACGTGGACACAAGGCGACACGTCCTGATGCATACTCTGTTATTTTAGAGACCAAAGCAAAGAACGAAAAAGCAGGGGTCAAATACCCAACTGGGCAGAGTGAATGACAAATAATGTGTGACCCTGCATTAGTTTTTGCACTTATATGCAAATCATAACCAAATTTCTAAGCTATGGATACTTTTGTGTGCGGATAGCTTCACTGTGTGTATAATTGATACAGGTACGGCGCATTCTTTAAGGCTTTAATTGCAGTGTCGATAGCATCCCCGAAAAAAAATTCTCCGTCACAGAAATATCGGGGGCTACAAAGCTTGCACGCTAATTGAAGGGGTAAAGCCGAATACATGTGATCCCCTCTTTTGCAAGACACATTCAGAGAGGCATGGCCTAACAGCGCCATGGCATCTGTTGCTTTCTTAAAAAGGATAATATAATCGCTCTTTTTTTTTGTTTGACTGCTTTAATTCCTGAGTTTCCTGGCAATGGTTCGCTGAACGTTTTTGAGCCGGAAATTATTATTATTATTATTACTATTATTATTATTATTATTATTATTATTATTATTATTATTATTATTATTATTATTATTATTATTATTATTATTATTATTATTAAACAGATCGGCATTGACCGCTGGAGCCGTAGACTTTCCAATGTATTCCGGGCAAATATATTTTTCTTCTTTCTCTTTCACAGCTCGGTTGACAACTCACCTGTAAATAGCTTGTCAACAATTTTTCCGAGTCGGAAAATTCATCCTCGATAGACCAGGAGAAAATCATTGGCATTGGCTTCAAACATTTGCTCGGAGCCCGAGACTTTTGGATCACAAGCTCGGTTGACAACGCACCTGTAAATGGCATGTCAACAATTGACACGAGTCGCGCATTCACGGCAGTCCCCCGTTTTTCCGAATCGGAATCGGAAAAAAATTGTAGTCTGCATTTATTTCAACGGTTTGCTCTGAGTCCGAGACTTTTTGATCTGTCACAAAGATCACTAACTCTGGCATGCGATGAGTCGGAGTCCGACATGTCATGCCTTTGTCTCTTGTGGCACCCGTAGGATTAAGCAAAACTTGTGATTAAAATCGCCTTTCCAGTCTTTTTTTTTTTTTTTTTTTTTTTTTTTTTTTTTTTTGATATCAGCATTAAATAAGGTCACGATGCTAGAAAAATCCATTCCAGGTTTACTTTGCTCCTCCTGAGGTAGCGCTTATTTATTATCCAAAAGCGACATTATTATTATTGTTATCATCATTATTTTATTATTATTCTTTAATTTGTGTCTTGTAACGTTGGTTAATCCCTATCCGTGTGAGTATACTATTCTATTTATGTAAAGAAAAACGACTGAGAAATGAGTGAAAAACTCAATGCATGTTTGCTGTCAGAAGACTATGTGCAAAAGCGAAGCTGTCTGGCTCCATGCGCCTCTCATGTGATTCCGAGTGACATTGATGGTAGGTAGAATCAAATTTATAAGCTATGGGTACCGGTTGGAGAACGAATGCTCTTCCCCAAAGATACAAAGAAGTGTTCGTCAGGTAGTCATGACCAAGAAAAAGACAAAGAAATCACCACTGTGTGGATGTTATCTTGCCCTAAATGCCCTCAGCATTGGAAGACTGCAAGGATTGCGGGTTTCTCATCGCCACAAATTTACAGGCAGCATCCATATTTTCATCACAGGAATACACTGGTCAAAAAATATTTGATATTTTTGTGAGGCTGGGATGGGGGAGGCGGAAAGAAACCGTTTTTTTTTGTTCAGTAGAGATGCCAACAGATGTAATTGTTTTTTCCGGTGCAGAGAATTTCCGGGACAGCCCAAATGAATGGCGCAGACAAGATAAAAGTAATAAACTCTCCAAGGACATTTATTGCATTTATTTATGGCGAGTATGTACAGTAATAGAGTAAAGAGATCAAAAAATAGTTGTCGCTGGTCTTTGACACGTGAAATCTTAAGTTTCTTGAATCCAATTTATGCTCGTTGGGAGCACAAAGCACTTTTCAGTTACTTTCTTAATAAACATACGCGCGGCCTCTCACAGAAAATGTCATTTTTAGAGAAAAAAATTCGATGCATGATTTACTAAGATCTGTGAGAGGAAAGGGCTCAACGATGTCAGATGGTGTGTGTGGCATTCAAATTCACTTCAAAAACTCCTATATAAAATTTATGTTCAATGGACGGAAAATGTAAAAAAAATGGCTGAAATTTCTTCTAATTTAAAGCTAGGTAAGCGGGAAAGTGGGTGGGCTTGGTGAGCGTCAACTAATGATCTATGCGAATGTCCTTCAAATGTATCTCAAAACACTTTTCATTTCGGTTCTTGATAAAAACAGGCGTGTCTTTCATATATCTCAAACACTCAGAATGGTTTCTTCCAGAAATAATTGAAAAAAATTCCATTATTCGATTTCACGCAAATGGTACAAATACATTATGATTATTCTAAAATACAAATCCATTCACAAAATTAACTGCATAACCAAAAAAGTCTTGCTATGTTATATATAGAAATTTACAAGTGTCTCCAGGATAATATACAGATAACAGGAATATTATGGATCTCCACAAAAATGATTAAACCACGTAGCAAATACCACATATCACATAAAACTTCAAAATATGTTTAAAAATAGCACAAAGCAAGACAATTCAGTTCACACTGCGAATTCCACGAACACTGACTATTTCAATAAACAGAAAAATCTAATGGGTCCTTCAAAAGCATTACAGTAGACGGATCGCAAAGGTGATGAATGGAGTGTTTCGTGCAAAAAATACTGCCATTAACTTGCATACAATGTATTTATAGTCAAACTCTGTACAGGGTAAAAGAAAATGTTGCTCTATAAAACAAATTGACTGGCAGAGGTGTTTTCAATTTTAGAAGTTACTTTGATTTACGATTTTGACATTCAAATGTAAACTTAGAATAGTAACGGACATAAGCCAGTATATCCAATTCAACATGGCGTTGATATCAAAATCATGTTTTACATTCTTCCAAGTCTTCTTTCGTTAATAGTTTTCTTCTGAAAGTCTAAAATTCAGGACTCATCAAGACGATTGTGGAATTCGAATTTCATGCTTAGTTGCTATCGAAGCTCCCCACGGTCACTCTTCACCTGATACGTTTCTTCTAATTTCTGTTTCTACATAACGCTGCATTTTGAAACTGAAAATAAATAGAGCCACAAATCATTATTAAGATAATAATGTATTGTTTTATGGTCCAAAAAAAAAAAAAAACGAACAGAATTCTTACAATATATGTATATATATATATATATATATATATATATATATATATATATATATATATATATATATATATATATATATATATATATATATATATGTGTGTGTGTGTGTGTGTGTGTTTGTTTGTGTGTGTGTGTGTGTGTGTGTGTGTGTGTGTGTGTGTGTGTGTGTGTGTGTGTGTGTGTGTGTGTGTGTGTGTGTGTGTGTGTGTGTGTGTGTGTGTGTGTGTAGTGTGTGACTTTTTGTTGAGATATTGCCCGTTTTTATAACGCTCTGCAAAAAGTCGACACATTTTCTGTCCACTGATGCTACATAGAACAACATTAATGATTACAGTAATCGATTAATACATTAATACGAGAACCAATACACAACAGAAATATAAATTTATATCAAATATGTAATAACTTATTTGAGATTGTAAATTGAAGACTTATTGCGAAATATCAATTGTAATGATTCATAGCATATTTAATATAAATTTCAAAAGTATGTCTGTGTCGTGTGTACTGTATGTGTCATGTGCACATTAATATAAGTTAACTAAATGACTAAGGTCAATACTACCTGTATTCACAATTCCTTGTCCAATAGCCGTCCACACAGAAGGCGATTGTCTTTTGCGTTCTAAATCATCTCTGTAGTAAAATAAAAACACCTTTTTATATTGTCAGTACCTTGAGGGTACACATTTAACTTCTGTTCAAAGCCTCCCTTGATCTCTACGATGCTGTTTATTTCCCAAATTAAACCACAACTTATGCATGAAACACTATAACAGATGTTGTAAAAACCCTTAAAATTTACCAAAATGGAATCTAAACCTTTATTTCATAACACGTTCAAGTGAAAACGTGTATGTTCTCAATTGGAATCTTGTAATTTTCAAAAAAATATTATTTTTAAAAATACCATCTCAGAAAAGGCAATGAAGCTTTAAAAATGACTATCTATTCAAGATTTGAACATGCCTTTCTTCTTGAAGCCTCTCCAAGAGTTGATTTTGTCGTTCAGAGGCCTCTCTCCACTTTTCATCCTTCATTCGTTGCAGTTCCTCCTCATGTCTCTTAATCAGATTTTGAAGTTGCTACCAATATAAAAAAATAAACACTCCTGTAAAATTTGAACTAATTTATACTACTTTTAGTACAAATTCACCCAATTTATACCAAAATCTGGTTGGGAAAGATATAAAAGAACTATGCCGCAAATATACCGTTACCGAATCGTAAATCAGCCGATTGTTATTTGTCGCTGGTCAAGGCACCTGTATTATGGAAAATGGCTGCAGTGTTTTCAAGTATTTTATGGCATAACAAATCAGGCCAAAATATCGTTTATATAAATAAGGTACTTTTAAGGCATACAAGGTTTTGTTATGTTTTAATATCATATAAATGATGTTGTGTCCTTTATTTGTTGTTTTTCCGTCCAATGATTCGGAGGAAGACTGCGGTCATTCAAGGAAATACTTGCTCTTTGTTGTTCTTCCTGATAGTTTTGAAATTCTTCTTCTTTTTCTTCAATCAGCATCAAAACTTCTTGTTGTTCTTCCTCAATCTGAATCCAAAATCACACCAGAAAACATGGCTAAAACTAGATACATCAGCGTAGGCATTGGAATAAATTACGTTAAAACTTTCTCACGGACATGTCTTTTCATTTGATATTACACAAAACATAATATAATACAAGTTAAGCGTGATACAGTACAATATGCCAAATAAAAATTGAACAGTTTCGGTAAAGGTTCTTTTGCTATAACATTACCTAAAAGAATTTTTATGTAAAATAAATTCAAAACAAAACCTAAACTTAGAGCAAAAATACAAGTCAAAGTCCTAAAATAACTACTACTATTTCTAAGATTACATACATGTTTAATATGCAAACACTGTGGAATTTTTGCATTTGTTGCGAACGGTCTGTATTATTACTACTCCCATTACTTATTCTCATTACTACCCTAAGTTGCAGGACGCGCTGTTCTTCTTTAGCACGTCTTGCTTCTTCTTCTTTTCTCCTTATAGTTTCTTGAAGTTGCCTTTTCTGTTTCTCTTCTTCTGTAAGTGCCTGCATTTAGAGATTTATTTATGGTAGTGAACTATTGGGCGGAAATTAGAAACACTTTTCCTCTTTTAATAAAAATGTTATTTGTCGCAATAAACAGTGCTGTTTTGTTAATTCTGAGATTTATTGATAAAGGCTCATGCTTTGTCATTTAGTCAAATGAAATATCACAAATAATCACCTTATCCGCTGCAAGAAGTGCCAGCCCGGTTTTATATTTCTTGTCCGTATATTCCTTGAGAACTTGATCTTTCATAGGACCAAGATTTTCTTCATTCTTATACTTACTTATCGCAGCATTTAGTTGTATATAAAATATGTCATATCCACCTAGAAATAACACATAATGTTCACATTGTTTCAAGGTAACCAACACTACATATGCGCATACAATGCAATTAATGAGTATTTCATTTCATTTAATATTAAATTAAAGAAATAGTATTTGGCATTACTTTATTAACAAAGACTTGGATACACGTTTCCCTTACCTTTCGTGACAAAGGAGTTGTCCTGTATGCCTTTTTCCAAATCAGAGAAATGCTTCTGAATTGCAGCAAGGGATATTTTTTCCGAAGATTTCCTGTTTTCTTCTGTGTAGTGTTGCATTTTGTTGCGCAACATCTCCTGCAAAATAAATTCAACTCATCAGAGTAGTACCTAATTGAATTTCATCAATAGAAAAATACAGGCAAAGAATTTGCAAAACATAAATTTAAATTATTTTTTAAAGTAGTGAAAGCAGCAAAAGTAAATTGTAAAATATAAAAGATACAAGGGTGACTTTCTCTCTCTTTCTACACTTTCGGTTTTAAATGATTTGTGTATTCTTAGAAACCTTAACTTGATTAATCAATCTTACCTACATGTGATATGTGAAATTTACCTCTAGTTTCAAAGCGTGTTTTCCATCTTCTTCAAATATAGCCTTGTTTTCAAATTGTATTCGAGCTGCTCGGCGATATCTTGTATGATAACAATTCAACAGATCTTCTGACATGGGAATGTCGTGCCTCACTACCCTCAGCATAGCCTAGAAATCATTAGATAAATGATTGCATCAAAGCTTGTATATTTTAAAGCAAACCTCGGGTGTATGTTATTTGTTTTACACATTGCGGTATCACACCTTTTGAACTTGGGAATGTTAAATCACATGAGTCGTTGACTCGGTCGACCTACTTAGAACCAAATATCAAACGTAAACCTTTTGGTGTTAAACCAAATTCTAAGCAATATCTATCTAAACATTTTGCAGAAGTTTAAATTATAGCATTTCAGTTTTAATGAGACTTTAGTGCACGTCCGTGTATAAATGCAGACTAAATGTACGGGCCTGATATTACTTGCTCAAACTTCCAATAATATCTCGATGCTACTGATTATGAATCTTGCATCTTTAAAACGTAAGCTTTAAGATTATTCGGAAAAAAGGGAAGGTGCACCATGCAGCATTACTGACGGACACCTGTCAAGCATACTACAAAACATATCAGCTTATGTTTATACAGAATAACACCTAAACTGGTACATAGTTTTTTTCCAAACATTGACTATTCTTTGGGGAGATTTTACTTTTACATTTTACTTACTTTTACTAAAGCGAATATTATCTTTATTATGAAATCGACATTACAGCTTGTAAAAATTCCTCCTTATTTTAGATCTACTCATTTTGTGTTGGCCAACATACTATATTATGTTCTGAGCATCTATGCCCTTTGCTGTGAATGCGTACTGTCAATCTTAAAAACTGTTAGGCTACATACGATTTTCAACATTCAAAAATAATGAAATCGCTATCATTGTTTAAAGATTGTTTACCTTACCTTACCCCAACGGAATGAAATGAAAAGAGAGAAGGCGACAAGTCACTCAATTACAGAAGACGATACCTTATCATACTGCTTAAGCGCCTCGTTCATAGCACCACGGCAAACATTTTGCGTCATCCGTTCCATGGATGATTCTATGCAAGGGATACCTCCTTCATTGACAGCATGAACATACCCATTTAACAGCTCAAGATAGGCTGTTTGTTGAGGAAAATGAAAGGAAAATTTCTGTTATTCGTGCAGCTAGAATTGCAAAGCAAGCAATAACTTTGTTGCATGCTAATTCTTAAACAGTCCTTTACCAAAAAATACTTAACATAAAATGGGACAAAGTGTCAGTCACTTAACATTCTAAAAGCAAAATATCATTCCTTGCGTACCAAAGCTGCATTGCTGATTTTGATAAAATATAAAAACTGCTGTTTACACATACCGACCCCATTCAGTTTTTTTCCAGACATTACCATAGGTTTTGCCTGAGCTAATATGGCTGTTATAACTTTATCTGCGTCCTGGATGAATTGTTTTCTGAGGACAATGTCTTCCCGATCAAGATGTCTGCAAGTAATAATAAAAACAAGGCCATATTAACAAAATTATTTCATTTAAGTTCATGCTTATTTTTATTAAACGTATGAGGGTTTTACTCAAGAATTATTATTAAAGGTATTTATTAAACTTATTAGGGTTTTGCTCAAGCTGTAGTTCTGGAGCTATTGATATTATGATATGACTTTTATTGTTTACTTTTGAATTGTTGTTTCTATTTTAAAATGCACTAGTTGTAACACAATTGAAACCAATTGATACCAGTGATACCAATTTTCAAGTGATATCACTGTAAAAGAACTAAAATTTAAGAAAGCAAAAAGAACATTTCTCTTAGGATAGATTGATATTAGCCTACTGGCAGGTAGATCTCGAGTCTATCGCTAAAAGAATTAAGTGCCTGAAAAGTTTGAAAATTATTAATTAAAACTGCGATACAATTCATAGGAAATGCTACCAAGTGTTTTAATTTTCCAAATATTGAGTTCAAATACGTCATAATACGCAACAAAAAGAATTGTCTTTAGCAACGCCTCTTTTGTTAAGGTTTATAAATGATTACAATTTTAGGAGTGCCCATTAGAACACCTGGATAAAGACAATGAAAGAAAGCCAGAAAACTGCCATTTAATAGCAACATTATTTGCAAAAATGAATAGTTTATGCATTTACATTATTTAGCTATGTATTTGGGCTGAAAGGAATGTTATGTTACCTCAGTTCTGACTCATCCGAAACAGGCCTTACAATCGTAAAACAATTGCGTTCAGGAAAATATTGGCGGATGCATTTCTTGGCCGCATTATAGCTTAAAATCTGACTTGAACTTCCAATTTGTGGCTTCAGTGCATTCTCCAAGTACTCCTTTGACGACACCTCTCAAAGAAAGTAATACACGAATATTCATTACAGAGATCGATCACTGAGGCTGTGGCTCTTTGCATTGGCTCTGGGTTTGTCTGTCTGCTGAAGTGCTTGAATGCAATACAAAGAGCTCGAGTCCCATGATCTATGGGTATTACAGCACATGAACAGAAAATCATATCACAGATGTCCAAGTTAACTGGATTGATATGTGCCTTCTTCGTTTATTTGACGGTGTCATGTTGTTTTCAAACTTTCTTTTGTAGCAAAACCAACCGCATGTTTACACCCCAACTCCCATACGAACATGTGAGCCCTGCAAGCGAAGTTTTATTAGTAGTTAAAAGCAACTTTTCTCTGTCATTGCACTATGCAAAGTCCGTGGCTATTCTGACTCCTGGAAATGTAGTTATTATTGGATGTTGTAATTTTTACCTTCCTACCACCAATCTCCAGGTCAAGGTAAAAATCGCGCACAACAACCATCAAGTAAGGGAAATATTTCGCAAACAAAGCTTCCGAATATGCTTCATCTTTTGCTTGCCGCACCTTTAGTTTTCTACTCAGTTCCGTCACAAATCTTGATATTAGTTAAGAAACATTGTCTAGAAGACTGCCACAATTATAATATTTTCCTGATCTTTTTCTCTGAATTTTAATCGAGACAATTCCATTATAAACATATTTGAGTTAAGATTTGTACTTTTACATCACATTGAGACAAAACAATATTTTAGTGTTCTAACACGTGAAATACTACACTTCTTGAAAGGATACTGCATGTTCTTGATAAATCCATCATCTATTGTCTGCATTGCATTGAATGTCAAACACTTTGAAAGTAGCAGTGCAAATGTGAATATTTGCATATCATGGGTGTCGTCTCCCTTTTCAACATCGCTGAGGCCTTCAGTATCCAACAGCAGCAAACAGAGTTCAGCATTCTAGTTTTGGAAACAAAAGCGAACAAAATGGCCGTCTTCTACGATAAGATTACGCAATGGAAAGCATCTAAATATACACAATGTTTTCATACATGTAAGACCCAGAAAATGAACCAACCTGTGGATGTGGCCTGGCAATTATCCATATTCCTTTGGTCTTGGATTGAACTGTGTCACCAAGTGCAAAACCGTTACTTGAACCCATTAACCTATTCATGAGATAGGATTTTCCAGTTCTATACTTTCCTACATAAACAACAACACATGAATGAAACAAAATAAAAAAAACAATATTTGCATAATGTGAAAATTGCTAAAATATTTGATTTGGTGTGCTCTGTTTGATAAGGTAAATGTAAACATTCAAAAGTTAGTAGCTTGATTACTGTGGTCTGTTTTAGAAGGTGAACTTCATATTATGATCAGCTTTGTCTTCAATATTAGAAGCTCACCACGGAGTGGACCCAGTTACAAATATAGTGCGATGTAAACGTGTTCAATATAAAAGGTGATTCACTATGTTGGTGGTGGTAATGGCATGCTTTGAAACTAAACTGGCTATTCTGGTTTTAGAAAATCACTCAGAAAAAGGAAGTACTGTATTTATTGGGGCCATCGATATAAAGGTGTCCTAGTTACTCTTCTTTCATTCTAAACGTCTTGATTAAACAACATATGTGACTTCATGTGTGGGTCACAATGACCATCAAGTAGGCTGGTTAGGGTTTAATGGTTCTATCTGAGTTAAATGTTTTTAACATTGAATGACCAGTGTAGTTTTACGTCATCGCTATTTGAAACGTAAAATCAGATCACGTTATTTTCAAAGAAAAAACTCATTATGTGTGATTTTGGATCTTTTCCATGCACCAATTAGGGTGATTACTGCAATAAGAAATAATAAGTCTAAAATGAGAGAAAAAACTACTTAGTGTAGAGATCGATGATGACAATTTTTTCGTCATTTTGTCATCACAACTCGTCAGAAACTACTGGTCCGGTTGGCAACAAACTTTGGAATAATATAGAACTTGATATTTTTTCATTACTATGCTTGTTTTCACAGTCAAATTAATAGGCAAAGAGAGGGGTTGTTTCTTTACAGTCCATCATTTTTTCGTCATTTTGTCATCACATCTCGTCAAAAACCACTGGTCCGATTGACACCAAACTTTGGAAATATAGAACTTGATCTACATGAGTTTTATCATTTTTTTCATTATTCTGTTTGTTTTCAAGGTCAAATTAATACGCAAAGATAGGATATTTTCGCTGCCTTTACTGCCTGCATACTTAAGGCCTCTTGCTGTAAACACTGTGGAGGCTTTGGGTTATAGCTTTTGAATAAGATCCTAAATATTGGTAATGAAACTGAACTGTTCAAGTGCCAAGTGTTCATTTCGCTAATATTTTGCAAAATCGGTTCTCGTTTTTCGAATGTTTTTTCATGAAGGAAAAGGGACCATTCTAGTTTGAAAACACTTAACTCACCAAAACTCACAAAGAACGCATAAACCCAAAATGTTAAGGTGTCCTTGTAATGCCACCTAACGTTTATTATTACCTACATATGAAGTTACACATGTAGTTTTAGCTAGACGCACAAGTCGCATTTAGCGCTGTAAACCTTATATTTGGGGCAATAACCGTTCTATTTGTTATCTGTAAGCATTACAAGGAAACATAATTCTTATCTGGTTTGAACATTTTCTAATGTGCATTTTCCATTCTGATTGATGCTTATGATGATCCAGATTTGAAAGTGATCGATTACCCGGTCTCTCTTTTAATGTTACAAAATCAGAGTGGACACGTATTGTTACTATAACCTTGACATTTAGGGGTTCTAACCTAACCATTATAGTTTGTTTTTGATTATGACTTGGGTGTGAAGTTTGAAATCTAATTTCAATTAACACGCATAAGATCTGTTTTGTGCTGCAATTGAAGTTCAGGTCACTGAGCTCTCCTTTTTGTCTCTTTTGACTGTGACACGAAAGTGCACCGGCCAACGTTCTCGTGCACTGTTCTAGTTAGCGTTTATATTTTGAAATGACGACGTATTAGGCAATCCTTATTTTAACAACATGTAATTAAATAGAATCAAACGCATTAAACGTATTAATTGAGGTGCTAACAAATTCTAGTTGATCACTTCGAGGTAAACACGTACTGGTCAGTATTACTGGTGTCCATGCAAAAATCATACAAAAAGCGTTTTCCGCATTTGTTGTAGATCTCCATCCAATAACATTTATAATTTTTGCAATGAATTCATAATGCCTTAGCAAGTTATAACTACAGCGCTCGTCGCTTCTTCTAAGCGAAGTTATACGTATTGTTAGCATTTACATAAATCAAATCTTTTATCCGATTGACGTGAATGATAACTCGGGACAATAACCTATACTGGACAGAGTGGGGCAGGGGTTATTACTCTTCGAAGCCATAGGAATGTTCGGCTGAGTAGAAAGAATAATACGGAAAATAAATGTAACTTAAAAGTTCACTTAATCTTGACAATTCAAAACGTTCACTGGTTTTTTATATGAAAACAAAATTCAGCGGGTGAATGTATTCAAACATTCCAAGGACAGACAAAACAGATGTGGTGGGAGGGTGTTAAGAATGGGTGACAATAGCACGGGAGGGTCATAACGAGATTTCAGAATTATAATCTTTGGATAAACTAGCCAAACAGCCATATATATCTTCTTTGACCAGTTGCTCGAAAACAATTACAAATATTGCAAAATTGTGTGAGCTATAGTGCCTAATTTTTAACAACGGTCTTAAAGAGTGTAATACAGTTACGTACCAACAACGGCTATCGATGATATTGGTGTTCGAATACTGGAAAGAAGCTGAGCAGTTTCCGCATTAAGTTGCCATTTGTTCTTTGCGTTCATGGTTAAAAGTGGCCGTGGGGATGACCAGTGCGGAACTCTGGTCCGTTGCTGCAGATAGGATACCATAAACATTAAATTATCAACTGGCAGCACAATATTACTAGTTTTTAGGAATAATAGTATAATTGAAGTTTGAACATCTGATTTAGAAGCTTAGAAACATCAAATCGTATTCCACGAACAACGCAGCTAAAGTTGTATTAAGGACCACAGTGCTTCCCATGAAAATACTTTACTTAAACTAGTCTACAGAAACTGAAAGTCGTCACTTTTTTATATTGAAGATGATAATTTCAAAAATTATATTATACAATATGTTCAACTCACTTGAAGTGCCATCTTTAGCAAACACTGTTGGGGAGTTTTTCTTTCTGAAAATTTGAAATTCAGCATTAAATAAAAAGCATCAACAAAGGGAAACACATTAGAACGGTCTTTTTCTGCTCATGTATTTCGTCATGCTGTGAAATATATTTTCTAACATATAAATTATGTTGGTGAAACATATGTAATGCTATTTTTAGATTTGTTAAACAATAATTGATATAAGAATGATTGTTTATCTAAAAAATTATTTTTGATAACATGAATTAATTATTGCTATGTATAATTACATTATGACAATTGTCGAAATCTCACCTAGCAAATTTGTAATAGTTTGCACTTTATTTTTATATAATTTTTAAGTCCTTCAGGTTAATCAGCCCATCGAAATCAAATTTCCTCTCCAGTGAAATATGATCAGGTTTTTATTTTAAACATGTTCCTTTCTTACATCCAAATCAAATTCATTTAAAGAGACGGTTGGAAATGTCCAATGACCGTGATACTGTCGCTAAGTGACTGAATCAATGCAAAACATTGGTTTTATAAAAGACCGTCTTTGGTCACTAACCTATTTATTTCTGTAAGATTTAACATCTTTATTCCAAGAATTAAAAAAATGTGCAGGTTAGATATTGGACATATCGCCCACGTTATTATCCACATAATGCACACAAATAATTCGCAGCTGTGTATTAAGTACAAATATCTCCTACGCAAACGCTTATCACTCCAAATAGAAACTAGACCTAATTTCGCCGTGTCATAAAGGTCATCACCACATGCGTTCGAACGCCAGTCACACTTAACGATAAAACTGTGTATTAAGGCAAGGTCAACTAGACCATTTTCAACACCGGACAGTGGTAATTACACTTGGCACCATAAAAATTATGATACCGAAGAATTCAAAAATTAAATACTTGGCCCTATGTCAAAAGTGGTGCCACAATGTCAGTTCCCTCTAAATTCGACGAAAAAAACTTTTGGCATACTGTGTCGTAGTAAACATTCCGACATCGATATAATGTCGATATCAGATAAGAATGTCTACCTTCTCAGAGTGCAAAATTAAGTATTGTTGCAGTTTGGTTGTAATCAACGCAATCCTGAACTCATCTGATGTCAGGTGTAACGTCAATCAACGTTGTTTGAACATAATCATGTTTTCTGGGATTATTAAATGCTACAGAGATATTGCAATAAGGGGTGGTTACCTTTTCGCATAAGCAAACGGATAATTATTTAGTGAAATGTTTGTCTGAACTGATCCGAAAATCGAACATGAGAAAATCTTTTTTTAAATAAAATACAAGAAAAGAAGTATGGAACTTTAATTTTGAAATAAATCTTGTTTACACCTTAATTTTGGTCATATCCAGCACCTCACTTTTTCGTATAAACGTATTTCGAACAGCTTTGAAAAAAGCGAAAATTTGTCGTTGTCTAAAAGTCAACGACTTATAGACGTAATGATAACAATCAAACAACCTCATCATGTTATTGATCATCAGAAATTGCAATTATTACAGTTTCTTCGAACATTCTCCAAAAGGAGGACGTAATGTGTATAGGAATTTTACCAAACGTCTAATATAGTGAATGTTTGATCAAAATAGCACAGATTAAACAATGTGCTAAATACCACGTCCATTCAATGACCAGTGACGTTGATTAAGCATCCAAGGAAGTGGGTTTTCGTTTGCATCCAAATTCACGTTTGAGAAATGTTGTTGATTCAAGGTCTATTCAACGATGTGTGAAAAAGTCTTTGATAAAACGATGATCTATTTTGCAACCAATAACAACAAAACTACAACCAGATTAAATGTTGCAATATGATTGAGTCAACGTCGTAACCTCAAATTGAGGTTCTATTTCGTTCGAGTAGGGCTGGGTGCTTCGAAAGACGATTGTGCCTGCGTTTTGCTAAAAATGGTATATATACCAAATTGAGTCAATATGTAAGTGAATGTTACCCATCCCACTGTAGTGTCGGGATTTTCCTCAATATTTAATTTCTTATTAATACCTATTTCTCAGTCTCACAAAAAACCTGTTGGGTAGAAATCTGATAAACAGTAACTAGCAAATTTGTGATATTTTGTAGATTTTAAATATATTTATATATATATATATATATATATATATATATATATATTTTAATGCTTCAGTTAATTTCTACGTTTGCGCTTTAACTCCAGTGAAATATGATGCGCTTCTTCTTTCCAACCTGTTCTTTTTTCATATCTAAATCAAATTCATTTAAAATGGAAATGTCTAATAACAGCGATACTGTCTTAAATCTTTGGATATATAAATAACCGAGTTTTATTAGGGGTTATATTTCCAAGATTAACCACAGAAATGTGTGTTATTTCTTTATTAACACTGCATTGGAAGCTCAAAAAGAAGTTTGGCACACCTGTCTTTGACACCTACCTAGGATTGGGAAAAGCAACACAAATCAGCCATTTGATGAAAGACTGTCATTGGAAATAAACATATCTTTTCCTGTATGACTTCCAAAGAATGCAAAGAATGTGCCTGTTTACTACTGAAAGCATAGCCCACGTTATTGTCCACATAATGCACACAAACAACCCCCAACTGTGTATTAAAGCACAAATATCACCTACGCAAACGCTTATCATTCCAAATAGGAACTAGACGGAATTTCCCCGTTTCGTAAAGAAAGATCAACACATGAATTTTATAATAATTATAATTCTGAAATAAATACAACGTTAAATGTGGTGCCACAACGTCAGTTGCCTCAAAATTGGACAAAAAAAGTCGATTTCGGTACAATTTGGTTGTGATTAGTCTCGACCAAATGTCACCAACTTATCACCGTTTCCTATACCATGTTGGCGAAAAGCATTGTTTTGACGTTACCTTTGATCGCTACCAAAATACCTCTATCTCAAAGTCTAATCCACGCCTTTGGCGCAACAAAGAATAGACTACGAAAAATCGGAGTTATATAGACATCCATAAAAAGTCAGGTGATGGACGTTTTTCGAGTCCCATTTTCAGCCCATTTGCAACGCTGAATAGACGTCGGATAATCGTCGTTTATCTAATCTCGGTAGCTAGACGTTTTTATTTCTATTATCAACACAAAGCAGGCAACGCCGTTTTAATGTCAGGTGCGACATCAGTCAATGTTGTAAGGACATAATCATGTTTGCTGGGACTATTAAATATTGCAGTGATATTGTAATAAAGGGTGGTTACCTTTTCGCATATGTAAAGATTTAATTATCCAGTCAAATGTTCGACGGAATAAGAAGTATGAAACATAAATTTTAATATAAATCTTGTTTACACCTCAATTTTGGTCCCATCGAACACCTCACTTTATGGCGTGTATAATCAAAGTATTTAGAGCAACGTTGAAAGAACGAAAAATTTTACGTTGTCTAAATCAACGTTGTATGGACGTCATGATTACAATCAAGCAGCCTCATCAGGTTATCGATATCAGAAATGAAAACCATTACAGTTACTTCGAAACTGCACCAAAAGGAGAACGTAATATGTAGAAGTTTTACCAAACATCTAATAAAATGAATGTTTTTTCGGGCTTAAATAGCTCAGCTTAAACCATGTTTTAAATAGCACGTCCATTAAAGGACCGATGACATTGATTAACACACAGGTAATTGAATTTCGTTTGCATCCAAAAGCCACGTTTAAAGAACGTTGTTTATTTAAAGTCTGTTCAACAGTGTATCAAAAAGACTTTGATAAAATGATGCTCTATGGTCGCAACCAACAACAACTTTATGATTGAGTCGGCGTCGTAACCTCAAACTGAGGTTGGTTTTAGTTCGGGTAGGGGTGGTTGTTTCGAAAAACGATGGTGTCTAGATTTGAGTAAATCAATCAATGTATATATCAAATTAGACATTTCTGGTAAATACCCAATATGTAAGTGAATGACCCTCCTGCCCCTCTGTAATGTCAAAATTTTTATAAACACTTAATTCAGATCAATACAAATTTGTTATCCTTGCAAAGAGAAGCTTGCTGTTTTTGAAATCTTATAAACGGCAACTGGAATTTGTAATATTAGTACATTTTAAATTTATTTTTAGATACTTTTTAATCTTTCAGTTAATTTCGGTATTGTGTTTTAATTAACCAGCAGAAATGGGGGGGGGGGTGTCCTCTGTAGTGAAACATGGTGCGTTCCCTATTATAAACCTATTCTTTTTTATATCCAAATCAAATTCATATAAACTGATGGTTGAAAATGTCTGATAACAGCTACTCTGAATATATAACTGATAACCGACCAAATCAGTTTTATCGAGCAGAAATATTTAGCACAGTTGTAAGATTAATGAAAGAAATGTATGTAAATTCTTTATCAACACTGCACTGGAAACTCAAATACAATTAGGGCACACCTAGCATTTAGACTTAGCTAAAGCATTCGTTAAATGAAAGACCGTCCTTGACTGTAAATCCATGGAATTCCGTATGATTTGATATTTATTATTAAAGAGATGAATAGAATGTGCATGTTAGCTACTGAATATAACGCCCACGCTATTGCCCACATATGACAGAAAATTAATAACATTAAAGCACAAAGATCACCTACGCAAACGCTTAACATTCCAAATAGGAACTAGATTGAATTTCACCACAGCGTACCGAAACATCAACACATAAATTTGAATGCCACATTCATACGCTAAAACGTTGCATCAACGCAGGAGCAACCAGACGTTTTTGGCCACCGAGTAGCAAAAAAAAATTCACTTGGCACAGTAAAAATGCAAATCGAAAGACTAAAAAGATATTTCCTTGTCCCCTGTCAAAGGTGGTGCCACAATGTACGTGCCTCAAATCTCAATGAAAAAAGCTTCTGACATACAGTAAACGTTCTGACGTCGATATAATGTCGATTTTAGATAACGACAGACTGCAATTTAGTTGTGACTGGTCAAAACCGAAGTTCACTGTCTATTCACCATCTCTGACACAATATTGGCTAAGAAACGTTGTTAGAGGTTGCTTTTGGTCACAACCAAATACGTCTATCTCAAATGTCTAATCAACGCCTTTGGTGCAACCATGGATAGAGGATGAGAAATCTCAGTTATACATACATATTTATACAAAATCAGGTGATGGACGTTTTTCGAGTCCCATTTCCATAATTTATCACAAAACCGACGTCGATCTGATGTCAGGTGCGACGTCCATCAAACGTTGCTTGAATATCATAACGTTTTCTGGGATTATTAAATTGCGCAATATTGTGACAGGTGTACATAGCAAAATAACAAAAGATATAAGTTAAAGAGAAGAAAAAATATGGAACTTTGAATTGTGAAAAAAATTTGATCCTTTTTAGAAAATAAGATACTGGTTAATCAAATATTCTTATCTTGTAGTCATAGAAATTACAAATATAACTTAATAGTATTTTGCATATAAATTCAACATTTTGTATGACTTGGCCACTGACAGAGTGTGCTGAAAAATCGCAATAGCAATTCACAAAGCAGCGCTAGCATCATAGCAAAGCACTGAAGGCTATCGATTTCTTGCAATATCATCGCTGCCTGCTGTGTGTAGAATTTTGCATGTGTACTCATGTAAGCCTTTCTTTGTTTTTGTCATCAACAGGGATTTTTTTGGTAGCGGGTGTTTGATGAAGAGTGTGTGGGTGACAGGTTTTAGGGTGTATCTAGTGCATTAAGCTTCAATTGCTTGTAATCTGAAACTGAAAAAGTTTAGCAGACATACTTGAAATCAACACTAGACACACCATAATAACAAGGAAAAAAATAAATAACGCCAAAGTGAAGTAATAACTTATAAAGCATGTCGCCAAACAATTCTTTGCGAAAATGATCAGATGATGAGGTCACAGGTAAACAACAATCAACTTTGGTAGAAACTGTACTGATATAAAATTCAGGAAAATATAGTCTTCCACTTTAGCATGTCAAACCTGCCATTAGTTCCCAGTATATATTCATAATCGGCATAACTGTAATTTAATGCACTTCTTTTGCAAGAAATGTGTTAACTGCTTCGGTGCGGACTTTTATCATCTTCTGCAGTTCTCTTTAAAATAAACTACACTAAGTTCTGCACAAAATTGCTGTATTGTAGCTTCATGTTTATTTTATGACATCTCCGTGTAGTAACTGTGTATTTACCACATATTTTCAGACTATATTTTTGCCCCGAAATTATATGAAAAAAGCAAAGATCACACAGCAAGCCTATTTGTAACTGCGAGCTGGGTTATGATGGAGACCAAAAATGATTTTCAAATTGCTCAACCTCATTTTACCGAGATAACGTTTAACTTCATGTTTGTTATCTAAGGTTCTACATTTAACATTGAATACGAATAAAAAATCAACGTTATTTTTTTCTTCGGTGCTGCAAGCAAACAATAAACTCATCATGTTATCGCTCACAAGCAATTAAATCCGTGATTATTGCTTTGAAAACAGACCGATGTAATACATGTGAATTTCAGCCTCTGAGAAAGTAGGTGTTTGTCTTGACGAAACAACAGGAGATCTCAACAACAATGTGAATTCCACGTCTATTCAGTGATAGCAACCAATAGCAACAACGTTTCGAGGTCATAGCCAAAATGTGAGTATCTCCTCCCTCCCACAGAGTGTCGAAATTTTCATCAAGATTTAATACAAATTTATACATATTTTTTCAATCGCTCAAAAAAAAAACGAAACCCGTTGAGGGATTTTGAAAGCCCATAAACTTGAGACACATCTCATATTGACACGTACCTAGCATTAGGAAAGCAATGCAAAGCATTTGTTTGATGAAAGATGTAATTTCCCTCAATAGAAAATATTTCAACACAGTGCATTCTTTCTTCTTTCTTAATGTCAACTTTACTATTGAATGTATCGCCCTCGTTACTATCTACATAAAGCAAACAATTATTTTCAACTGAACATTCAACTACAAAGACTGCCTACACAAACAGTTAACATTCCAACTAGGAGCTAGAGTGAGTTTTGCTAATGTGTACCGAAACATCACCTCGTAAAATTAGACAGCTACAGTCAAATAAAGAGGTGTCTTAGCGCAAGATCAAACAATGCTGTGAATTGATTTTTTGTTTTGATTTTTACGGCTTGCCTAGGATATTAACCTTCGATTTCAAAAATCTAGGTTAACATTAAAATCTCGAAGTTTAGATTGGGATTTTAGTGTCCGAAAGGGGGTAAAATAGATCTTCCTCCAATGGTTTCCTCAATAACGCAGGTCACATGACTAATGGCCTAGAAAGGTAGGTCAAAGTTTAGTTACCTATTATGTAATTACGTACACGATTTGGAGTCTTGAAATCAAAATCAAGATCAAAATTGGTCTCGATTTAACGGTTTTCAAGATAGAACAGGTCAAGTTACCTCCGATCTTGAAAATGACGGTCCCTGAACAAAATTCCAATATACCTTAAAGGTGCGTAAAAGGTAAAATTATATAAAATGTTACAGTCTTTTCAGTTACACTTAAGGAATCACATCATTGACCATGTTGAAAGATTCGGCGGTATTAAGTCATCATACAGGAGCTTCGACATATCGAATTCAAGCCGACTTTTATTCCTTGCGCAATAGTTCTACGTACAGGGTACCGGATGTGACTGATTCAATTACTACGTATAGAATATAAGAGCGTGGCTTCTTGTTAAATAGTCTTTTGATTGACATTTTTTCTGTTTCAACGGATCAGTAATTTCATATTAACAGATTGCTTGTATTTCATATGTGTGCTAATTTCACAATTTTTTAACAACAACTTTGCCAGCGAGAAGTCAGCTCTCATTCATGCTGGCGTCAGGAAAATTATAAAAATAAACTGTGGTCATTTTGGTACACAAGTGCTATGGCATTCAGAAAATAACAATCCACTCAGGTAGGATTGCAGTAAAATGGTTTTTTAGAATTTCAATTATACCCTCAGTTCTAGGTATGTATTCCGTACAAGCTTTTATATCAGTTTTCCGCCCGTATCACTGCGGTCCAAAGCAGAACTTTACAGAAACCGTGTTCAATGAATTTGAGATCTTTAACTGTCTTCTGTAGTCGCCTTTGAAACAAACTGCAACAGTACTGCAGAAAGCTGATCATCTATTGTTATGGCTTCTTTTCATATGATTTATGATTTTTGGGTTCAATAAAATGTTGCCATATGTTTGAACTATATCTTTAAAAAAAGTCAAGATCACACAATTGTGGCTTTTGTAACAGAATTTAGTGGTGGAGTTTGAAATTAGGGTCCAAATCGATCGAGCACTGCGGGTTTTCTGAGAGAATAGTTTTGACCTTGACAGCCCTTGTCACAAGGGTACCTCTAATGTAAAATTTCTTAGATCCTGCCTTTTAAAACTGAGCTCAAACTGTGTAACGATATATGAAAATGATAAATTTTCAGTTTGACCTTGAACACCACATTCAAGATAACGAAGAGTAAGTAAATACCCCTTATGAAATATATTTTAGTCACAGAAGATCGATAATGACTTTATGATACACTGGTCAACTTATTTTGCTAAATGACCCTGACCTTTAAGGTAAAGGTCAAAGAAGTGCCTATTATGTAAGTATTGTTGGCACAGAATGTGTACTAGTCGCTGGAATTTTTTTCAACTTTTGTAGATATTTGCTTAAATCCTATGCTTTCCATATCGTATATCGTACCATATCCATATTGTTTTATTTTTGCAAAAAGACTGCTTAAAGCAATGAACAAATTATACCATGATGCAACTATACCTCATCACAATTATGTCACTGTAAATGCGTTAGACCATATTTGACCCTTCGTTCCTAAAACATTACATAAGAGGAATTCTGGTGGCCATCGTATTCTCTTTAGAAGTGATGTTCTGAAATCCGACGAAATTCAGAAATGTAAGTCTGGAGCCAGAACTAGATGAAGTTAATTCGATGGGAGGGCCACGGTGGCCTTGGACAAAATATGGTTCTTCTGCTTAATTGTTTGAAACCCCAGCTCGTTGTGAAATAATCACGTGCATAGTGTTAAAAATGAGGTTATAGCTTCATTACAATAGTACTACTTCATTCTAAATGTGCAGAATGTTACTTTTTGTCTGAAGTCGAAGGGCCGTAAGGGCCTACCTGGAAAAGGGAGGTTGAAGGCAAAAAATAACATTCTGCGCATATAGAGTGACGCATTATTTTCATCATATGCCACACTTCACTGATACTTTGGGTTCAGTTTGTTAAGTTGTTAACAAACTATTTACACCCTGTGTATGTTTAGTTGGGGTGATGCGGTATGCGCTTTGGAAATAATTGTAACCTTACCTCAAAAATAAATGTTATTTCTTATAAACTTGTAATATGCTGAAAACGACTAGTTTTAAATACAGGAGTATCAACTAGGACTGTTGAAATATACCCTCATTCAGTTCCATCTTGATACTCTCAAGTATGTCTGATGAATTCTCAGGTCGATATCCATAACGCGATAAAAAGAAAACAGAGGAAATAAATCGCAATAAATAATAATATATGGGTGCCATGGGAACAGGCGGTCTACCCCCTGGCGCTTCCCCCCCCGGCGGTTTCCCCCCTGGCGGTCTCCCCCCCTAGGCGGTCTCCCCCTGTCCTTCCCCCCCCCCCCCCACGGCAGATTTTTTTTTAAATTTACATCAGCAAAACTTGTACATTTCACTCCTATTTTCTTTCTCCCCCCTCAAACTTGCTTTCCTTATTGATGTATTAAGACCAAAGGGTTATTGATGTTTCTTTAATCTGTTCAATTAAGTGATTGATATAATGAATTTTTGACCTAATCAATGAAACGTCGGATCTAGTGTTTGCTCATTGCATGCACAAGAATTGCAATTGTTTCTTAGCCATCACCACCAGAGTAGGCTACTGAGGATGATGTTTTCCGGAGTAGTTTGGTTTATTTATGGATATCAGATCTACGTCCGGAGAACGTAGATGGTTGTGTAAAACCTCACGAAAAAGTAGCCAAATTATCACATCAAGATGGCCTCCATTACGACTATACGAGGAAAGCAGTAAGGTGGTGACACAGTAAAGCTGGTGATCTGTAAATTAAATTTCGTGATCGCATTTGAAAAATCAATTTACAGTAAGTGTGTGATTGTAATTTCGTAATTGGATTTTAAAGCAGATTAATGTCCTAGTGAAAATTATGTAAAAGTAGATGAAAGGTGAGTTGAAAAATTAAAAAAGAAATGAAATGTTCAAGTTTTGCTGACTTAAGTTTTACTTACAAAAAAAAATCTGCCATGGGGGGGGGGGAGAAGGACGGGGGGAGTCAGACTACGGGGTGAGATCGCCATGGGGGAGTTAGGAGTCCGCCGGGGGGGGGGGACCGCCGGGGGGGGGGAGACCGCCTAGATCCGGGTGCCATTACGACAATAGCAAATATATACTAATATAATTCACCATCATTACCTTTTGTAGTGTTTTTTAATGTCTACTGTTTAATGTTATGAGTAAATTCAAGAAATCAACTACATGTACAATTATTAAAATCAGACTAAGTCTAATAATTTTTTTCCATAAGATGTAATTCCTTTAATTTCTTAAATTGTGTTTATCATACTTACCACACTTAAATCACGCGAAATGCAACTGATAAGTCCAGCATCAATGAAATTCACATGTATAGGTGATTCATCTTACCCTTGCGATGCGAGTACAAAGGTCTTATATCTCTTTATGCACTAGAGATTTCTCTTTACTCACAAACAGATTAGCACCAGAATTGATAACGCCCAATATTAAGATCTCTGTGCATCAATGTTTACGCCAAAATATTATACCAAATTATGATTAGATCTGCAAGCAAGCGTTAGTTGAGTAAACATGTACAGCATAACCGGGGACATAGCTTTTGTACCAAAATGTTGAATGCTTCGTAATTCAATAAATAAATAAATTAATAATAATAATAATAATAATAATAATAATAATAATAATAATAATAATAATAATAATAATAATAATAATAATAATAATAATAATAATTCTTGGGAATGCCACGTTATGTTTTTCAGCAATTTAATTCGAAAAATGTTGCATAAACTGAGCTTTTACGTAATAAATATAATGTCGCAACAAAATTGTTATTTTCAATTTTGAATTTTAAATTAACCTGGGCTTGCATTTCATTTAGATATGAATACTTCAGACTAACTGCTTCTTTTGCCTATAACTCCATGTATTAAGCAGCTCGTTTTCATTTAAAATCCAAACTAAGCAATAAACTTCACAACACAGTCCCTAGATTATGTCCTTATGCAAGGTTAACCAAACTGAAGTTTTCATTTTACTACGCTTTTCAAATATCTTCAAACTGAGTCACTTCAGTGCGTTCTTACTTAATCTCCAGTTCTGTACTTTTGTGTCGAAGTCGCCCACATATTGCCTACGTTACACAAACATGCACAGAGAATACATTTTTGTGTCTCAATAGCCCAAAAGACTGCCTACGCATATTGTACAAATTCCGAAGTCAACAAACACCAAGGCATGAGGCTTTGTAACACAGTCCCCAGTTTAGGCATTAACACTTGTATTATCTGACAACTTCACAATAACGTTAACATTTCTGACATGCAAACTTCTTTTGCTTTCTCCCATACCTTGTAATTTTAATGCTTTGGCACAGAGTGATTAAAACTTGAGTTACAGAAGTGATTTCTGAAACAAGTACCTATGTTTATGCGTAAGTGATGTGTAACTCAGTTACTGCTCTGTAAGTACTAAACTAAGTGTCGGTTAGAAAATATATGCATTCTGCATAGGAAAATGGGACACAGGAGGGTGAGATAAGGGAGGCTGCAGTCGTTACATTGTGGCTTATTTCACTCTTCAGGATTTAGTGAGCTTCATTTAAAATCATAGATTCAACCAACCATAGATTTCATCGCGACGAAATTCTGGTGTCCGAACGATGCCACTACAACAGGAAATTTCTCTAAGACTAGACTGCATGTAGATCTACGGCATCTTCAGCACAGATCCCCTTTGAATCTCACCTAAATGCAAGTCTTGTTTCTAAAATACATAGAAATACTTTTGCAGCAGATGGGATGTGACCATTCATAAAGATAACGGCAGATACAACCGCTTTGTTGCTATATGTACCGCTCTGCTTCGGTTACTGCCAAAAGAGCGTTATCCATTAATAATAATAATAATAATAATAATAATAATATATGAAAGGGACCTATAACAACTAGAGCCAATAATGGTTCAGCCCTATCTAAGACACATCTCCTTAGTTGTAGTCCAAAAAGGAACAAAAAATGACTACAACGAAACGCTTTTTGTCAATTGGGAAATATTATAGTAGGCGTTGCAATGCAGCCTTATTTACTATAAATGCCGTGTGCGTCAAGCGCCGAGTCATTTACTTGACTGCACAGCTGATTAGAAACGGATTCTTATTTTCGCTATATCTTTGTGAAAGGAATTAAATAGTGGGACGTCAGACATATTTCGTGACAAAACAGGTGGGTAAATTGCAGTGCAAACAAAAAAATAATCAAGCTTGCTGTTGTGTAAGCTTGGGTATAGCAATCAGATTGAGTCAGATGTTCGTTGGTTAATTATGAGTTAATTTATGAGAATGATATATTTGAATGCCAGATGTGCTTCTACCAGCCCACTGCGCATATGGGTTGTATATTTTAGAATGCGCACATCTTTTGAAATTCTTTGATAAAAATACTTTGTAATAGCTGTTGGAATGACACCCGTGTGTGTCACCCGGTAGGCCTTCAAATAAATGTGCAGTAAACAAATACTAATTGACAGTACTTATTTTTTTTATTTTGATGCAATTGCTCATATCTTTGGAATAAAGTCAGGAGGATTTCAGAAACCAGACAGAATTTGCTAAATTATTCAGTAAAACGTACACAGCCGAAACGGCAGCAAACCTTTACAAACTTTGTAACCGCTAATAAATTTAAAAACGTCTGTTTTAACCTCTCATTTTTTGTAGTCAATATCTGTCTCTGTACAAATTATTTTTAATTTTTACTTTCAACAAATTAGCCATTTTTATCATGCTGAACAACATTCATTTTTTTCCTTTTCATTGGTTAAAAATTAGTTCCAAATAGCTATCTCTCTCCCAGTTTTAGATATAAACAATTTTGTCTGCAACATTCTGCCAAATTGGCCAGTTTCCCGAAATTAGTCAAGAATTAGATATATGCTAAATGGAGAAATCAATCAATTTGGGGGAAAATACGTAAAGATTGAAAATGAATTCCTTACATTTAGTGAGTACTGTGGTGATGAAAATGAGGGCTGTATCTACATCTAACTGTACGTTATCGTTACTTAGACAATCCACTTGTTTAATTTTGACTAAATAGGACAACGTTGTAAGATTATATAGCTCTCAAGTTTTATATTTTATATTATGATGCCTTCGACAGAAGACAGGCGACAGGGTGTTAGAAAATATGAAGTGTTGCAGGCTAGAAATTAATTTGTTGGTCTAGCATTAATTAAACTCACACCAAAAAGTCATCATGATAAATAAACAATATTGTACTTCGTGTCTCTATTTCTACAAAACATATTTATTGTCTAAAATATGTTGCATAAATTCGTAAATCGTTTTGTGCTTATCCAGAAATCATAAAACTAACATTGTTTTCCTCTACAGCAGAAGAGTAGAACCATGGATAACCCTGTTCCTTTCCTTGAAGTGGATCGGGATGGCAAGTGGTTTGTGTCTCCAAAAGCAAAAGAAATATTGAGAAACATTTCCACTCCACTATCATCCATCGCCATAGTGGGTATGTCATGAAGCAGTTTATTGTTTAAGTTCATAGAGCAATTCAGTTAACTGTTTCTTCCGTTACCATTTTCTTGTAAGAGTTCATTTTTAATAATATGATACCATCTGCCGAAAAAATTAAGGTGAGAATCTCATTATTTCTATAAGAAAATTTAAACAATACAGACATTACTTTACACATTATATTTTTAGTAATGTTGTGTGGGAAAAAAGAAATAAGGTGAATATATTTTTTGAGTTAGCATGGACGTCTGCACACCAAAATTATTACATTCCAAGAGTATCAAACCAACAAATGTAGAAACTAGAAATATGTCTGCGGGAAAAAGGATGCCCCGATCAAGTAAACTCTATGAGATACTGGTATTTATAATACCATTAACTGAAAATGATAATGTTGCAGTTTTAAGAACAAAGATTAAGCTCCTCAGTGTCCTCTATTCATGTGAATAATTATGTTTTAATTTTTACAAAAATTGCAATAGCTTGGTAATTATATGTTGAAAAGTTATACAAGTGTTTAAAGTAGAACTTAAAAAGTCATGGAATAATCATAAATGACTTCTCAAGGAGAGCATTTGGTCTCTCGAGATGTTATCCGCAAACGCACAATCGATTTCAGCAAAAGTCGTTCACATGACTTGGCTGAACTTCGTTCACAAGACGCATAAAACTGGAAATTCAAGGTCCAGTGGTAAACATGTCACCAACCTGAAATTTCATCTAAATGAACACTGACATTAGGTTCAGTTAAAATCTCAGACTTTGCTTTAATCTTCTTTGCATGACGTGCGAGTTCAAAATTAGCCTCGGGAGATCACAAATGGTCACAAAAATCTAATCACTCTGAGAGGTCATCCAAACATCACGTTTCCTTTCATCACATACTTTGGTAAAATCGGGTTCACAAGTCATGTAAGAGCCACCCTGTAAATATTTTGAAGGACCAACACAAATTATTAGATCACGGGCTTTGGTGAAATCACACTTACCCGAATAAAAATCTGGAGGGATTACTAAAATCAACTGGACATGAGTACAACTGATTTGAACAAGCAACACTGAATGCTTGGTTACTAAATCGGCTTCGGTGCATGGAACTGCAGCTGATTTCAATATCTTGCTGGCACAAGACAAGTGAAATATTATAAAATTGAAAACCCTCAAATGAGCCTTGAAAACTAAAGATAACACGTCAGACTTTGCAGGTTATTGTCCATTAAGCGAAATCGTTGAGTGAACAATAGCTGCGTACTGAGAAAACTTTAACAGATTTGTAGATAAAAGGATAAAAAGATATATAATTGAAAATTTAAAAATAATGTTAAAAGTGTACATATATTCGAAACGGAAAGTATTATATATAAGGACTAGATAGACTGCAGTGGATAACACAAAAAAGTTTTGGTGAATAGAAAATTCTTCAATCTTTTCTTCAAAACTGAGAACCAGATTGATATCTAAAAGTTATTTATAGCTTTTAGTCAACCACACTCACTGTGCAGTTAATATAACGGTTTTTGGGTGTAAATAACCAGATGTAAAATGACTCTAGTTAATCTCATGCATCTATTGTATTACACGACAGAAAGGATGAGACATGACTTTATGCAAATCCGTTCAGTTTCCTGTAAACTAACGATAACAATTTAAATTGGACTCGTTGTTGTGTAGGTAACCAATGCAACTCAGCTAAAATCGAAGTACTATTGCTGAAAGGATCTTGCCTAAGTAGTACACTAATCCGAGCCAAGTCGTTTCTCGAAATTTGAAGTTCTTGTATCATATAATCATGACTAGTTTTGCAAACTTAATTGCAATGGTGAGTGCAATATATAATACATGCCCTTTTTCAGATGGTACTGTTGGCATCTAGTCTTTCCTCTTAATTGAGGAAATATAAAATAAAATATATTGAAGTTTTAATCAGTCTCAGAGTTTTCGCAAAGAGGATGGCTGAGTGGTAATTACCAAACAAGCAATGCCTCGGAGTCTGGGGTGATATTGATCTGATTTGGCACGATGACTATAATCTATATTTGACTGAATTAGCTATATTGCACACAAAAAATGTTTGATTTAGCAATTTTTTAGAAGCTTTTTTATAAGCCTTCTCTGAAAAACATAACTGCAACAACATCATGATGTAAGCAATAGCCCAAACTATTTATTCTCAAATTAACACTTCAGGTAAATATCGCACAGGAAAATCGTACCTAATGAATAGACTAGCAGGTCGAATTTCGGGATTTGCCCTTGGTTCCACGGTACAATCAAAAACTAAAGGGATCTGGATGTTGATTAGAAAGCATCCAAAGGTATGTGTGCTAACGTTATATCTACAAATATGGTGACAACAGTGCAAAATTGCTGCTGAAAGTGCCTATAAATAAATTATTAATACATTTTTGAATTAATTTGTGCCATTCCTATCAATTACAATCTTAAAATTGAATTCAGTTTACTTCGCAATTAGGTTTTAATGCAATAACCTATTCTTAAATAGAACCGTTAAAATAAAAAGTTACTTTTTCTGGCTGTTTTTATAATTTATGTATTATAATTTCTGAATTATAAAGGGTAACTAATCTTTATAAGCGAGGCTCATGTATGTTTGTCAGAAGAGTTTGCGATTATTTGTGCAAAATTCTTTTACAAAACCATGATTATTTGCTGACCTCCTGTATTAATTAATTTCACAACCTAGCAAAGAATCGCTTGTTTAGAATCCGGATATATCGCTGGTTTTACTGGATACGGAAGGACTGAAAGATGCAGAAAAAGGCGATGAAACACATGATATGCAGATCTTTACTTTTGCGTTGCTCTTAAGCAGCTGCTTTGTTTTCAACAGCACAGGAACTATTGACAATGCTTTCATTCAAGAACTGCAGTATCCTTTTATGTCTTTATACTTATACATATATATATATATATATATATATATATATATATATATATATATATATATATATATATATATATATATATATATATATATATATATATATATATATATATAGAGAGAGAGAGAGAGAGAGAGAGAGAGAGAGAGAGAGAAGCGTTGATCCAGGTTTGATTAAAGACATGGGTGAGGGAGAGGGGAAGATCAAGAACAACACTGAACTGGTTAGAAATTGAATATTCCCCTCCAACCTATCCAGTATTTCAAAGTATTCAGGGTGACAAACTATAATTGTGTAATAATATCAGTAAGGTAAACCTGCGTTGTTAAATTTACAGCATTCGTTTGATAAAATACTTTTCTGTGTAAATTCTACGTTTGCCAGCTTAATGCCTTAATGATACTAAGGATGGTATCAGAACTGACAGAGTTTATAAAAACTAAAAAGACAAATGAACGCGAAACTGGAGTATATTACGCAACCTACTTTCCGTGCTTGGTTGTGGTAGTGCGAGACTTCTTCCTAGAGTTAAAGAAAGAAGAGCGAGAGGTATGCAATCACAAGTGTTGAAGAACGGTATCATCCATACATAGCTACAACAAACATGTGTTGTGCTGTGTGATGCAACATTCTGAATCTTTATGTTATAACTTTGCACAAAATAACCGAAATAAGATATATGTAATATTCGATACATTCTTTTGCAGATGACACCTGACGAGTATCTCGAAAATTCATTGAAGCTGAGAGAAAACGCATTGTCAAGGAAAGATCGAGACTACAATGCACCTCGTCAATGTATCAAACTGTATTTTAAAAACAGACGATGTTTTACTTTACCTAAACCGGTTGAGAATGAAGAGGATCTCAGGTAAGAAATTTAAACATCACCAATAATCATCTGGAATATTTTTTCTGAGCCTGATTTGTCTTAGAACATATTTGTAGGCTACAGCTATTTTCCCTAAAATTTGTGTCTATTTTTGTACAAAAACTAACTCTTTGTTATTTTCTTTCGTTCTCTGCCGTAGTTACAGTGAACAAATACAAAGAATATTTTAAACTTTGGACGACTACCAAGGATTGTTGAATTGCTGTAAATTCTGCAAGATTCTCTTTTCCTTCCTTATTATTCTTTTGTTCTTGTCGCCCCGTTTTGTCCCACACAACCCCTTTCAAACGACTACTCTTCATCGGCATTATCCTGATAATTTTTGCCATATTACGTCTTCATCGGCATTCATGTGATATGACGTCATGAATTGTTTAAGCTAAGTATCTCGAAAACGGTTGTACATTCACCTTTCGGATTATGAGCCTACTTTTCCGCAGCAAATTTTTTGCTAACCTACTTTTTCAACTATAACATCTTAGTCATTGTGACGTCACTATATCGATTTTTCTTACTTCTTGTTTCATCATATTATGAATTCACCTGATACACGAAATTTGAAATTACAAGGAAATGACCTTAAATTCATTGGAAAGCTCCTAAAATGCACCCTCATCTTTCAATAATCAACAATACAAAATGTTTCAACAAGAAAGGAAAGGTTCACATGAGTTCACAGTTAACATAGGTCTAGGAGAAATGCTTATTACAGAGCCGTACTTTTTAAGGCTTCAAGTGCAATTTTTGCTGTTCGGTTACTAGAACTTCTTATTTGTTTTGTGGTTGCAAGCCGGCACCACATTAGTTTTGGAATTGCTTAAAGTCTTTAAAACTTGTGTAATTACCAGTACATTAAGCACAACCTCTGTTTGCAGGCTACTTTATCGTGATGCATAACAACATTCATGGAATCCATTGTAAAATTCAGTCCGATTTGCCGGTCACCTTTTCACATATCTTGATTTTTACTGTGATAATTCAATTTATGTTTCCTGCTTCAGTCTGAGCTAATAAAATTTAAAATTGTTAGGTCTTGCAAGTATTTGCTCAACCTCTAGAATAACAAAATGGGTTTGTTTTATAACTAATATCGCTCTGAGTTAGAATTTTTTGAAATTACTCTATATATTTACGATATTTTGGTTTCCGATATATTTATACGTAATATCCTTGTTCATACTTGAGCAAGTCAACTTTTGCGTAAATTCTAAAGGGCTGAACGACCGAAAAATTAAAATTATTATAAAACACATATAAAAAGAAAAGTGTACTATATAGATTTTAATTGGGCTTTTAAATACGTCGTAAATGCTTATTGACTAGTCAGAATGACCCCGTTTCTGAGCACTTGTCTATGATATACCCATCTTTTGGTGGCACTAAACAGCAGGGACATATCTAGGTATTCTGACCCTAGCAAAGATATCCAAAGCGAGATCGTAGTCATAGAATAGTCTTACTGCACAGCATGTAATGAAATTTGTTAAATTATCAAATGCTGATTTCACAAATCTTAAAATATCCGTACAATGCAGTCAGCATGATACAATTTTAGAATAAAGCAAAACACAGCTATATAATTCAAAAATTTTGAAAATGACCTGATCGATGCATTTTTCTTTAAAAATACTTCAATTTAGTTGGCATAACAGAATAAGGCTCGTTGGCTAGTCCGCAAAACTGATAATTATACTTTGTGTGGTTGGATATGGAGGGTGTGACTGTTTCTGTAGGCTGCCAATTTTGCAACAAGTTGTATTATTTTAGAGGATGATAAAGCCTAGTGAAAAAAGTGACAATATTAAAGACCAGAGTAGGCACCATTTTGAAATACAATCGGTAGCATAACATAAATAACTATTTCATTTTTACTAATTTTCCATTCTTTTCAAGAATCAAGATGAGCATATGCACAGAAAAATCTGCCAAAATTAGGTGTCTTTAGAAAAAATAGCCAATAGTTACCCATTCAAGGGATTTAACACCTAGTTCTTCGGTCTTTTCCTATACCCTAAACTAGAGTTTTTTTGCAGTTTTTTTTGTGTTCAAGTGTTCAAAGCATCTTTTGACCTTAAAGTTTCATTTAACTATAGTGTTTAAAGCAATGCTAAACATCTTATTCGTGTTATTCTACAGAAAATTAAGCAATAGGTTTTCAAACAAGCTTCTTTTTTTAGAAATCTTGACGATCCTAGAGTTCAGTCCCGAATTTTACCCAAGTTTAATGCCCTTGCGGACGCAGCAATAGACACTATATTTTCTGAAGCCAAACAAATGTCTATTGATGGTAACATCATTCGAGGTTCTGGTAAGCGTTTCTTTTACTTGGTGTTAATATTTTAAATTGCAACTGTTTTTGAGCAAATTTTTGTCAAATTTGATAGGATTGCAAATATGAGACATTGAAATAAAGATAGCTTTGGAGAGCCGAAAAATTCGATGATCGGTTTTATTTCAGAAGGAATAACTTTCAAAAGCAGTATGTCTTGTACTAATAAAACACCATTTGTTGATGTAATAATGTGCATACCAGTCAAGATTCATATTTTTAACTTAAACTCATATTGTCGAAATAGTTAATATCTTATTTCAAATTCCAGTATTTTTAAATAAATAGTAGTAGTAGTAGTAAATAGTAAATAGATTTTACGTGCCTAGTTCTAAAAGATATTCAAAGACACGATACAAGAATATAAAAATAACTGATCACATAGTAAAATAGCTAAAAGACACTGACTAGGTTGTTATCACAGATAGGTAATACTGAATAAAAAAGTTTTTAGTTTATTTTTAAAAGACAGGTAATAAATAGCCTATTTATTAATATTCTATGTCTATATAAATGTCAGGCTCTTTCATTGTTCTGCGAATACATAAGATCCTTAGTAGGTGCACGAGTAATCCATTCTCATGGTGATGCTTCGTTTCATTGTTGCTCAAAGCATAAAATTTATTTTTCCTCCGCTTTTCTGAAGGAATTCAGCATATATCAGTGAATGAGCAATGACTTGATTGTTGTGTATATATATATTACGTAGGCTTTCTTGAACTGGCAGAGATGTATACAACTGCCTTCAATAACGGAACTTTGCCCTGTATTGAATCTGCCGTTGACTCAATGATAGAAAGAGAATGCAATGCAGCATGTGAAAAAGCCCTTCAACAATATACCGAAGTAATATAATTGCGATTTCTTTTTTTTTTTTGTTCTATGATCGGGATGTTGATGTTGATGTCTTTGGCACTGTAGATCTGTGATAACGTTTCAATATATTTTATTTTTTCTTAATGAGCCTTTCTAAACACGATTTAACTGACTCAACCAAGAATAAAAACATGACTAGTGTCCATTTCATATTATAATTTTAGCTATAACTCTGAGCTGGAGTTGTGAATCTGTAATATGTTTGCTGGACATTTCATGCAGTTTTGCGAAATGCAATAGCTGAAGAGTTCTCACACACAATTTCACGACAAGGATACTAATCTATGACAAACTGTCAGATAGCTGTTTCAGGAAGGAATTTAGGGAAAATCTGGAAACCTAAGGCCTAATTCACGGTATAAAATATAATATACGTGCTTGACTATCATAAATAAATAAAACATAATGTTTTAAATGTTTATTTTCCAATAGCAAATGACTCAAGCTGTTGAAAGGAATTTACCACTTGGTGTAAAACAGCTGCAAAAATTTCACACTAAGTACTACAACAAAGCGTGTGACTTTTACAGAAACAATTCTCACTTCGACAAAACCAGTAAATATGTCTCCAAACTTCAGGTAAAAAATCTAACCTTTATTGGTTTTGATTTATCTAGCCCTTGCTGTTATAATATTATAAAACTACAATGCGTCAAATATTTTTAAATAATTCGCAATTTTAATAATAATTGTCCTCATATACTGTCCAATATGTTGATCACAGCTATCCGACATAATAAAATGTATTTTTGGTGGCATTAAGAACGACCTGGAGATGAAATATCAAGAGTGGTGTATCAGAAACGCGGATATATCTACTGCGAAGAGCCATCAAGCAGTGGAAAAGTGTTTTGCAGAACTTGCCAAAGACTTAGAAAATGCTGTCTTCACCAAGAAAGGTTAAAACTATATCTAAGAACATTGTCTTTTTTTCTTCTTTTAGCTCACATAATATAAGCTGAATATTTAAGAAAATATTTTGATAAATGAACAATAGTAAAACAAACTGCCCAATATTTGCTTTCAACTTTTTGGTGACTAAAACCTAAAGAAGTATAAACTTTTGTGCAACTTTTTAGGGTTGCCGAATTGGTGTTGTTAATATTAATGCCCTGATAGATGGTCTTGCCCATCGCATTCTATTAACTAATGCAATTGGAGCAAACGTTAATCTACCCCTCTAAACAAATGAATGAGTCGCCTCTCCTTTGTGACGGAAATTGCGACTTGGCTTATCATGTTTATTATGCTTAACTCATAAGTGCCAAAACTAACAATCAGGTCTCATTTGTGATTTTCTGCGCTAAATATTATACTTACAGGTGGATATAAGGACTACAAAAAGAAAAGGGGCAACGCTGAGGCCAACTATAAGCGTTATAAAAATTTGGGACCAAAGGCGGATGAGATACTGCATAACCAGTTAGAAAAACTCCAAGACACAGAACATGCTATTCTTGCAGCCGATGGGGTGATCATATTATGCTAACAACACGATTATTAAATATGTTTTATTTTTCTTCCATCCCACATTTTGAGAGTATTCTTTTTTGCACTGAATTGTTGATTAATTCACAAACAGCAAAATAGAAAATGTGTAAAGTTGAACTCTTCCGTGTAAAGTTCAAAACGGCTCACACATTATTATCCTTTACAATTCAATTACACGTATACACCTGTTTAATGGGTTGACTGCCCACAAATACGTGCGTTATTGATTTTTAATGTATCTTTATGGTGTATTCACATGCAGCAAAATACGCTGCTGCTTTCGTTTAATGAACCGCATGTTTTTATTTAACCGCAAAGAAAACTTCTGTTCAAAGGCACTTACTGAAAGCGAAAAAGAGGCCAAACAATTGGAACAAGAATTGGCGCGCAAGAAAGAAAAGGAAGAACTTCAAAAGAAAGAAATGGATGAACTGAAAGAAAATGTACATTCATATCCACAGCAGATACATTATGGGATATCAACATGAAATAATACTTTCGTATTACTGCAAAAAGATGATTCATTACAGAATAATACTAAAATATTTTCAACACTTTCAACTGTTACTTCTATGAAAAATATAACAATAAGTCATTTAACATGTGGTATTTTACAAATACAGCCATGGTTTTTATTTTTTCATAATGCAAAGTAATCTCTATGTATGTTTATTTTGCATCGATAAATGTTTATGCAACAATACTTAATTCTGTTCATTAGCAAGAAAGACAAGAAAAGGAACACCAAGATATGATACAAAGATTAAAAGAAGACCATGAGACAAAAAGTAATGCGCAAGCTAAGGTAAATTTATTTCAAGACACGTTAAACCGAAACAAATTAGACCAAATTCCGCTAGATAGCGGAACGACCCACTTGCAGAAATTGCAAAAAGAAAATGTTTGTACCACATTTTGACCCAAAAAGAACCAGTTCTTTGTTATTAAAATTGATCTGTCTGTAACGATTTTGAGATAATGGCCAATTTCCAGCCATCCCTTCAAAAAATAAAAAAAAATCCCGGTTTGTTTACCTTGATCGAGATTATGTAACATTGTTTAGTGTTGAAAACAAGGTAGAAATTGCTCAATCTGTAACCGTTTTCGAGAAAATATTCACCTTCCGTTTTTTACCTTGACCGTGACCGAGACGTTCAACTCACCGAGTCTACTCTCATGTAACATTCTTTATGGGCAAAGGTCAAACATGAGCTCAAAATCAATAACCGTTGTCGAGATAATGGCAGACTTCCTGTTTTTTTTAACTTTGACTGCGAATGGAAAGGTTAAGGTCAGTGAAGTACTTGTCCCCTGAGTTTTCCTTGTCGAAAGACTTGCACTTCGTAACAAAGGCGCTTTCTACGCGCAGGGCAAACTTACGCTCACAGTTGCATAACTTTTCCCTGTGCGTAAATTTTCCCTGTGTATTGATTGACAGCTTTTTATAATTTGCTCATTGAATCTACAATGTTTCTCCCCATTAAGGTGCGTACACCTCTTCAAAAGCATGTACCACAGAGGTTTGTACCGTCGATACTCAGTACCACCGCGTGTTACAGATGCGCTTTGGTGGTCCTGTCCTGGTGCACTTCTGCGATACTGAGGAAGAAACTGGTTAATTGAATTTTATTTGAGGAAACTCATTTATCTTGCTTATTACCTAAGCGTCATCCTCATGTCGTGGCCCTACCCACCCCCTTCTCCCGAAAAAAAATGATTTCATTATTCTATGACGATATATCGAACGCTGTGAGAGAGTGTTTTTCCTCATAAATATTAAGTGGTCGGCTTATCCGCAATTACCTTTCAACATACCGTACAAAAGATTAATCCATGCTCTGACAATATTGCATATATTTATTTGCACTCTACCCGCCGCACCCAAACAAAAAAGCCCAAAACATACACACAAACACGCACGCAGAAAATTCTAGAATTTATGTTGTAGAATTCGAATATATTCTTCAATGAAATTCTCCGTGGCAGGGATGTGGCGGGGGTGGGGCACTCACGAACCGAATGACTACCATGCGTGTCTTTGACTTATCAAAACGACTCCTAAACGCGAATTGCTAATTTTGAAATCAGGTCCCTTTTTAACCAAAAGCGGAGTGTTGCTGCGAAAAAAACCCTTTTGCGGGAAACTCGGATGAATGACACTTATTTTTACACGAAATTGGTATTCCGCGAAGACCGCGTCTTGCCGCAGAATTATCCACTTTATCCGCATTTTGTTTTTGGATACGCAGTGCCCCCCCCCCCTCGATTTTATTTATTGAAATAAAGACAATTATTAGGAAAAAATGCGTTTAATTTTATTGTTGAAATGAATTTTTTACGCCCCGAGACGTAAATATGTTATTTCAACTTAAATAAATTTTCAGGTATATTACTTTGAAGATTGATAGTTAAAAGTAAAAAAGAACTTAAAATGCCATTTTATCTTACAGTTAGATTGAAACGTATACTGTTTCAAGGCTTGCTAGTTTAAAGCAAAACGGACTTTTTACGGATAGTGGCGTAGAAAAGTCCTGTGCGTCAGAAATTCATGTATATTTCTATTTTCTAAATGAATTTTTTACGCCTGTAAGGCGAAGAAATGCCATTTCGACTTTCAAAAAATCCATTTACAAGTATATCACCTGGAAAATGATAGCTAAAGGCAAAAAGGATTTTTTGCGGATTAGTGGCGTAAAAATGTCCTGTGCTTCAGAAATGTATGTCTGGTTTAATTTTTGAAAAGGCCTTTTCTACGGCCAAGCCCGTATATTTTACCTGTGAACTCATTATTTCAAACATTTCCTTTCCATATGCTGTTTCTTTGTTGCTCTTTCGATAGGGAGACACAATGTCTAAAACTATATTTTAGCGACGCAGGGATAAATTACGCTCTTAAAGGTAACGCGTTGACAGGTAAATTTTACGGGCTTGGCCGTAGGAAAGGCCTTTTCTACGTAAAAACAGGCTGTTTATGCGCAGGGAAAACTTATGCAACAGTACCTCTTGTGTAACGTTGTTAGGCCTTAAGTGTCGAAAATCATCTCAAAATATCCCTAAAGATTTTCGAGATGATGTTCAGTTTCCGATTATTAATCTTGACTGTGACCGAGAAGATGAAGGACACCGAGTCTACCCTTGTGAAATGTTGTTCAGAAGTTTCGAAAATATGATTAATTTTGATATATATCCAACCGTTTTGGGGATAATAGTGAACTTCCGGTTTTTGACTTTGACCATGAACAGATCAAGGTCACCTAAGTACTTCCAAAACAACGGCTTTCAAGCCCAAAGGGTTTAAAATGACCTATGTCTAACCGTTTATGAGATAATGGCTAATTGCTTGATTTTGACCCTTACCGAAAAGGTCAAGGTCATCGAAGTATTATATCGTTGTTCAGACTGACTCAAACTCTAGAAGGAAACCATTTAGTAGAAAAAATAACTTTGATCTCAAATTGACTTTAACAGTGATCTTTGGGGCAAAAAAACTTAAAGTTTTACGAAGACCTTCTTATTCTCTACATGTTTGTATAATTTGGTCTTCCTCCGTCAAATACTATAGTAGAAGTTTTATGGAAACGGTCCAAGTAAAAAATGAGAAAAGGTAAAGTGAAAAGGGCAGAAACTTCCAGAAAAGCTGCAAATTTATACTCAGTTACAAAAAAATTTGGTAGGAACAAAGCAGTCGATCTTCACGGCTTTACATAAACCATTAACACACTATATGCCATCAATACCACAAAATAATGTTACTGTTATTTTAACATTTCAATTTCATTTTTATATCATTTTTATATATAGTGTTGTTAATTTCTACAAACTGTTGTGTTTGCAGGAGAATGAAGAATTACTGGTAAAACGTAAAGAAGAATTTGAAAATTTACTGGACAAAAAGCTGTTTGATCAAGCGGAAGAGCACAAAATGATCATTGCGAAAATGGAAGAAGATATAAGGTGTGGATGACTTTATATCCCGTTATTTTATGGCTTATTAAAGTGTGCTTCATAATTTCCTGCTGTAAATATTTTATCACTTGTATTTCTCCTTTGTATCTCTTCTCAGATATAAATTACAGATTTAATCAAAATTAATGAGAACAATTAAAATGTGCCTTTGAGTACCTTGAATTTGAATAGCATGAAAACATATATTTTAATTAATACCGCCATATCAGGTATGTGGAAGTGTGAATTCTAATTATAAACAAGATTTAATTAAAGCCATTAAACGATTTTTAAAAAGGAAAAAAAAGGATTAAAAAAACGGCTCTGCCCAATTATGTGATCAGTTAACATCATCACTGCATATATAATCAATTCATTTGAACAATTGATCAGAGTGAAATCCTCTAAAAGAATTTACATATCTCATTACAGAATGCATTTTCACGTTTAACAGAATCAAATATTTGCATGTATCAATTTATGTACCTAAGCTCTGACAACATGTGCCAATTTACTAAGGAATGTTGTTGCACCCACCTTCTCCATTATTTTTCTAGTAGTTCTCTCTCACTCACTCCCTCTCTCTCTCTCTCTCTCTCTCTCTCTCTCTCTCTCTCTCTCTCTCTCTCTCTCTCTCTCTATCTATCTATCTATCTATCTATTTATCTATCTATCTTCTTCCAGGAGCAACTTAAATCTAATATTGTTTAAATGTATATAAAATATCCTAAAACTGATCGGTGGGTAGGAACTGCACAGGACAGATGATTTTATAATAACTGAATCTGAACCAAGAGGAGAGAATTCTACTTCGAATTTAAATTTGCAATTTTCACTATCTAATGCCAAAGTGCATTTTTGCTTGCTTTTAAAATAATGACGAGAGACAGTACTGGTTCATTTCTTCAACAAAAATGAGATATGTGCGGCAAAATTTATTGTTTGTGAACATTGTTCTTTTTATTTCAATGTTTACCAAATTCACTATTAAATGTTTAACAATGTTTAAAAGCCAGTTCACTGACATAATATATTTCTTTGACTTACTCATGATTATGCAAAAGCTGCAAACATAAACATTCTTAAGCTATGACGTAAAAAAACAAAAATTAAATAAAAGCTACTGTCTCAAACAAAAACTCAGCCAGCAAAGCAAAGCACATTAATACATATTTTAAAACTATTTTGTTTTATCCGAAAGAAGAAAATTAATCTTGAACATAAAAATCAAAAATAAAAAATTCTGGAGGTAAAAATATTAAGTGCAACATAATTTAGATACAATAGGCTATCATCTGCAGTACAAAACCATGGTACAATAAAATATTGTAATTATTACTAAATTATGTTTAAAATTGTGAAAAAACCAAAACTACTACGGGACATTGAATACCATTAATCGACGATACTTAAAATCAAAACTTGAATAGTTTAAGCTTATGGCAATCTTTATAGCTAATTTGTTGTGTATAAATACATTACTTTCTTCCTCAAGCACATTTAATGCCTACTTATAATATTACTTCATCACCGTACATTGCCCGAGTAAAATGAAAAATTAACTGAAATAATATATTTATTTCAGGAAGAACAGAGAATCTGCTTCAAATCCCATTGTAGACTTAATTAAAGGACTTGGAGAAGTCGCTACTGGGATAGCACAGGTGTATGTTGGTGCTAAACTTGGTCCATTGGGAGCTGCGGTGGGAGCTTTAGGTAAATATATATATATATATATATATATATATATATATATATATATATATATATATATATATATATATATATATATATATATATATATATATATATATATATATATATAAAGTTGCAGTTTAATCATTGTATTTTCTGTCGTCATATTGAAAGGATATCATAAATGTCTTTGCGATATGCATTCAAATATGTATTCATTTAATTTAAGGGGTGCTTCACGTTAAGTAAGTATATGGGACAATTTAATCACATCACGTCAATGCATATTTCCTCTGAAATACAATAAAAATAAAAAATCATATGATCCATCAATAATCTTATGCTCGCTAAAAATACAGATATAATGCAAAATATGCAATGTTGATAATTCTTCATTTTACGGTTCAGTTCCCTGTCTTGTCAGAAAAATGAGCTTCGTCGTCATTTTCTGCAAAAAATAAAAACTAGATGATGGTTCACGTTCTGATTACACCTCCCTTGTCTGGACTCATTTCTACTAGAGACTTCACTTCAATTTGGTCCAATTACTAAGATATCAATAACATTTAATGGAAATGAAAAGCTGCAATTGATTTGCAACTATTTTTGAAATGGTCTCCTATTTTAAATAACTTACTGGGCGGTAAAAATTCCATTCATGCACCAAACCTAATTTCTTATTAACATTTTTCGTTATGCTTAAATTGATAAGCATTGAAATAACTAAGCAAAAAATATTAATTTATCACAAGAAAAGTTAGAAATGTTTCGACTCAGTTTATTGTGAACGTATCGTACTTCTGTATCACGTCCGACATGGTACTGGCCATGACTCTGTTGTTTAAACAGAACAATCTATATAACATCTAAGATCTAACATAAAGAAGTCGGCACATTCAACAGCTTAATTTTTTAGCTGAATTTGGAAGACGTGATCTGGCATCAAGAGAAAAGTGTAGCTATAATGTGCACACTGAAATTTAAAGCAAATTTATGAATTATGTAAATCTGCAATTTAAGTAAAATGTCACGAATCGCCCGTTGATATGTAAAAGTTTTGTCTGTATATCTATCTTTCTCACATACCATGTTGCATACACGTGGTGCCAGAACAGAAAAACGGACTGTACCACACCACTTGGCATCAATATTTTCCTCGACGAGGCAGAACAAGCAGTATATATCCACTACCTTCCAAACAATGACAGCTGGAAAATCCAGCTCTGAGCCAAAAAGTCCAAAACATGAGCCAGAAGTATTTACAAACTTTCACATGGAACGGTTATCATGGTACTTATTTTACCACCTAGAAATTGAAGAGTATCCAGATAACATGCTAAATTAACTATTCAGGGTCGACATACATGTGCAGAAATAATGGAACATGCACAAGAGCAGACACAACATTCCACAAAAATTATTTATCTTTGAAATACTGTTTCTTTATGTTCTCAGTAAAACGCAGTTTGTCAGTACAGTTTAAATTACCTAAATATTCTAAATTGCATTCTCCTGAAACCACACAAGAATTATACAATTTTACAAATAAAATTAATTATGCATATCAATTCATCATAAAGAGCTAAGCGAGACACAATAGAATCAAAGAGATCAAGAAAACAAGTTGTATAGGGACGGTCTGGAGAACAGATGCGTTATCTTTGTTAGTGTGGTATAGCGTAGTATAACAAATCTTACTTAATGCTTCGATTACTTCCACAATTACACAGAACATCATAAAATATTCTGGTTTGTCTTCCACTAGTTTTGAGAACAAGACTAGTACAAAAACTGTCCACTAAGAGACAGCATTATATATATGACGACTTTGATGTAATATACATGTAAGTAAATCTGTGTATTTTTAATGTACCGCAGCATTGTGTAACACCAAATTCTGATTCTTAGGATTTCCTCAATGGCAGGTTCAAAATTCAAACTAAAAACCAGTGTGTTTTGCTTTAATCATGTTCAAAGTTAGTGTTTTATTTAAATAATTTTTTAAAATTTTTCTTTTATTACATCAATTTTAAATGGTAATTGTTTATAGGTTATAATTTCGCTTAAATTATTTGTAACATACCAACATTTCATAATTTGTCTAGATAATGATTTTGATAGAGCTTGATCAGTCATCAATGAAGAAAATATATTTTTTTCTATTTGGGTTGTATCGCTGCCATTTTTGATAAAGACTTTAATTTAAATAAAGGTGCTGGCAAAAATCAATTCTGTATTGTAGGGCCCTATGATTTCATTATTATGCACACAAAATAATTTGAATATGTAATTGTTAATTCAGAATATAAATTAGAGAAAGAATCTCGTTAAACACTCCAGTGATCAATCTTTGAGCAAAAGTGTAACTCAGGCTTTACATGTCGTTCTGTAACTCAACAAACGTTTCTAATGAAGTGAATAAATGTTACTCGAATTCTCAATGCTTGAAAAAGGAAGAAGACGCGACGAAACTGATGCATTTTAGAAAGAACAGCTGTGGACCATGTTTGGCAGGCAAGTAGATACACAGTGTATGCACATATGCCGTCGATTGTTTGTCATTCAACCCTATTATACATATCCTTGAGCTTTCAGTTTATCAGTTGTTTTTCTAACTTGAAATTTAGAAATGTTTTCTTTTCTTTACAGTCTCCAATCAAAGCCAAAAATAGATGAAGGATCTCCTCGAAGTCCATTGGATAAATAGCACAGAATGTTTTAAATGTACTATGAAGTTTTCACACATAAAACTCAAATCACATAATGCATTAAAGTTGATCTTCATTTCAGTTTTTAAGGTAACTACAATAATTGAATATTGTATAGTTATTTAATAAATCGAAAACTGCAAACGGTAATGGTGACTGCAGTGGAAGAGGCTATTTTTAAGGCTTTCAATGATTTCCCATTTACTCACAGCGGCACTGTCTCCATGTCACATTTCATAATGAACTGTTTATTTCCCTTATGTGGAAAACCCCATTTCTTCTAAACTGTTATTATTTTAGGCACTAATGTTAAACTTCTTAACTCGCAACATACTCAAGATGTTAGTGTAACTATTTGATCTCCAATAGAATTTTTGTGAACTTAAAGGGTGTGAACATGTAGAGTGTAGTGAGGTGTGTAGCTAAATATGTGCTTGAAGATGTAACTTAATTATCATTTCCGAACGAAATAAGCAATATAAAATTCTATTATGCTTCTATCTTGTATTGTCATGCAGTGATTTTGTAAAATACACAATTTCTGTGTATCTGTTACAATAAATCTAAAAGAAATACCAGTACTTTTCCTTCTTTATTCTGTTAAACAGATGTCACAGATTTATGACATACATTTAAAAGAAAAAGAAACAGTACTCCGAAGCTTTTAGTAACCTAGAATGTAGTGTGGGAAAAACATACACTTTTAAGATCAAAATCTAACACCTTATGGATCTTATTGATAAAGCAGTTAAATTTGTTTAAATAACGAGAGTTACACGTTGCAATTAACGTTTTCATAATTTTTTAACACCGTTTTAAACATTTGATGATCAATTTTTTTTGTAAAAGTCGATGATTTCGATGATTTCCAACTGTGCGTTTACACAAGATTTGTGCACCTGGACTTGGCAGTGAATCACCAGATCTGGTTTTGATAAATCAGTCACAAATATCCCGGAATGTCTAAAACAGATGAAACTTTCAACAAAATTTCTGTATCAGATCCGATCTTGGAGCAATAAAATGGTGGGCCTTAGGCTGAACCACTGGCTTGGTTTATCTTATCCCTCAGTTCCGAGCTATTTTGAGCAAAATTAAATAATATAAACCCAAAGAGCAGTTTTGAGGTAAAATACGTATCCTATGCATATTAATCCTTGATCTTTTCAATCTTAAGCTCGACGACTTATTTGTCCTGGAACTGCAACATTAAAACATACAGTGTTGCCTGTATAACTGGCAGAGTTCTGGGATTGAATATCTCTTACCGTTACTCTTTGATTAATGTAGTGCTAAGTTACATTAAAAGTATAAAATATTTGCAATGCAATTATTTCATTTCATTTATTTTCTATTGAATAACCAGCTTTGCATGCCAATAACCAACTTTTAAAAATTGATTTTAAAAGTTAAACTTACCAAAATATAAACTAGATGAAATTCATCTATCGTGTACTGAACCGTCTCAACATAAAAGGGAGAGTAAGAGTTGGTTTTCAACGTTTAGAAATAATTTATGTCACGTGAACTGCGATACTGAAAATGTAATTAAAAGTACAGATCACAAAATTACTTTTTGTGTCGCTCATTCTATAATGGCTTCTGAGATAACAGAGGGCAAGTGAACTGAGACGTCGAAAATATTAGTCAAGTTCAGATTGCAAAGTTTCCCTTTCTGTTGCTCTGGTACGCTACATAATGCTATGGGTTACATCGCCTATTATGGAATTCAATTATCGCCAAGAGATTCAAATATTATTACACGCTGTACAATATAATAACAATAATGAGATCATTTATATTCCGCTTAAACCACTTAAGGGACAGCGGTTAGCACTTATTACGGTTAGCTTTCAATTGCCTTTGTACACCTATTTAAAGGATAGGCTGCCTATTCATTACAACTGGTGTTCATACTCCGTCTTATCAAATGCATCATTAACTGAAGCAAAGCACCCTATTGTACGGTGCACTCCTGAGAATTAAAAGACGGAAGTTGTTGCATACAGCGCCAATACGCATACCACGTGTGCCGTAAAGGGGAGTCTGATTCATGTCCTTCTTGCCTTCAACTGGACGCTGAAGTAATACTTCGCAAAATAGCTGACATTAAACATAAGGTACCACAGAGGCTAGAACTAAAGTAAGTATAACTTACTTGGACTGGAAAAAATTTAAACTTTTAAATTTAAACATTTAAACTCCCAAATATGGAATTTTAAGCTAATGTTGAAACAAGGTTCTAAAATTATAACATTGTTATAATTATAATGTTATATTATGCTACTGTATACAGTATAATTTATAAAATATACGTCAAAACTTTTATTGAGAACATAAAATGGTATTCAGTTAATATGCATGTCCGCAGACCAAATAGGAGAATGAAGAAACTTTTGAGACCTGAACAAGTCTGCCCGGAGTACCAGCTTCCTTACAATATGGAACAAGAGTTTCCATTCACCTCGCCACGTTTCGGAAAAAAGGAAATTATTTTGGAGTCATAAAGTGCGTTTGGTTATAAAGAGGGTATTATTTCAAAATTAGCAATCCGTATTAGGGTTTGTTTTAAAAAAGTAATGGATAAGCATGGTTGTTTCATGAGCGGTCCACGGTAACGTCAAAATGACTCAATTTCTATGCGCTACTTAATGCAGTCTTGTTTATAAACTGTATGAGTAAAACAAAAGTGGGAACAACTGGGGAATATTAGTAACACAAACGTAAGAGTTACGGTTTAATTCCTGTTTCTTTTCTTAAATCATGTTGACAAGATTTTAATGTCGTGCTGAAAATATACAGAGCCAATCCACTTGAGAACTTCATGCAATTATTGATACCTTCATCTTATTTTTACGTGATATTTAAATTATTCCGCTAGAAGGTTTAAAACTTCTGCTTAAGCAATTTTAATTTCATTATTACTTTTGGTGCCACTGCAAAACTGCGTACATGAAGACTCTTATTGATGTTATCTTTTTATTTCTTTTTGAATAGAACCGAACCAGTTAAACAAATTGTCAAGCTGAACATGCATAGCTTAAAAGAATGCCAGCTCCACTTTTGTGGCAGTAGATATTATTTTTGAATCGACAGTGTCATTAACAATACCTTTTTCCAATCAACAAAATTATACATGGCTATACTTTTGCGAGTACAGGACTTTTTTTTCAAAATCTAACGATGGTGGGATTTGTGAAATGAACGAAAAGGATATACACCTTCTGTTGCACGATTAAATAGTTTTTGGTGTATCGTAACATATATTTCTTGACATTTTTAGCAATGCGGTAAAGACATAAAAAAGAATATTTAAGTTTGGGAGTTCTTAGAATCTCAGTGATTTTATTGATTTTCCTGAAGTTACTGTACCAGTTCCCAGAAATGTACACAGTGCAAAAATATATTTACTAATGAATAATAATAAATATGTCAACGTTATTGGGATAAGATATTAGGATAATATGACCGAGTTGATTCTTGCAAAAATTGATGTTATTTTCTGCAATATGCTCATCGTCAATCTCTTCACAGGATATAAGAACATGTTCCTCTATAAAATATACCGACATCAGAAGTGTTTTCATTTTTAAAAGTTCCTGAGATTTGCGATCTTTGACATTTTAGTGTGGACTTAGAATAACAGAAATGAATCATGTCCAACTAAGCGTGACGTTTATGACAATCACATACACACGTCTTCCAAGTCTTCTTTCACAATTGGATTTCTCTCAAAAATTGTCTAAAATCACTTTTAATCAAAATGCTTCTACAGCTTTACTGATGTCACTCTTCACCTCATATGATTCTTTTAATGTACTGTTTCTACATAACACTGCATCTTGAAACTGAAAACAAAAACAGCTACAAATTATTATTAAAATAAAAATTCATTGTTCTATGGTTCAAAATAAACAGCAAAATTCTCATAATAGTAAATTAAAACAATCATCAAATTAATAAGTATTATTAAACCTAATAAATTTACTACGAACGTCTAATTCGCCGTTAATTGTAGATAAGACAATAACACATTCCATTGATGAATTTTTTGAATTGACTCAGTATTTTTATTGAAGCATTCGACATGAAAATTCATCATTCAACATTGTTTTGAACTGATCGGAAAGGCTTCGACAGATCGTTTTAACAGTGTATATTATACAGGAACTACAGGAATATCTATATAGGCATCAATAAGAAACATTTTGTTGGTGTACTGCCGTTTTTTACATTGCTGTACAATAATTCGAAACATTTTAATCTCTTACCCTTTAATCTTAGTGATCAAAGTAAACGAAAGCCAACGTTAAAACACGAACACAATATCCGATACACAACTAAATTTATATCAAATAAATAATGAATTAGGTGAAATTATTAATTGAAAACTTACTGGTACATGACAAAGCAAGCGGTAATAGGTATGCGATCCATTAACTGGAATGATTCATTACATATTTAATATAAAATTCAACACTTTTATATGTGTGTGTTGATTTATTGTACAGCCCAGCTATATTGTCTCACTGTTTCCTATGCGAATATATATATATATATATATATATATATAGATATATATATATATATATATATATATATATATATATATATATATATATATATATATATATATATAGTTAACTGAAACAAAGGACCAAAAGCAATACTACCTCCTTCTAAAATTCCTCGTCCAATAGTCTGCCATACAGAGGGCGATTCTGTCCTCCGTGCAAAATCTTCTCTATAATATTATAATAACAACACTTTTCTACATTGTCACTTCCTTGATTTTATACGTTTTTATACTTCTGTTTAAAACCTACCCTGATATCTACATTGGTGTTAATTTCATAAGTTAGACGCTAGTTATATATGAAACACAATAAAACATGCTGTGAAATTCCTCAAAATTTCACGCAATGTAATCTAAACGTTTATTCTATAACAAGGTTATGTGAAAATGCATATGTTCTTCATTGACAAGATTTTCTATTTTTCCAAGCACGACAAGCCATGTTTTACAATTTTACGTCCAATCTTCTACACAAGAGTTTATCACTGTGGAGGTTGCTGAGAAATTTTTTCCTAAATACAAATGCTGAAAATTTTCTGAAGAGCAAATATCAAGTGCAAAATATTTTCAACAAGAAAAATAGATCATTGGAACATTTTTACAAGGACACAGGGAAAACACCAAAAGCGATTTGACTTCACACAGAAGTTTAATCATAATAATTTAGCAAAGGATATTCTAATATCTAGCTTTAACATATGAATAAGGTCTCCTTTACTATTTAAACATTATAAATGAGGAAGAAGGCATAAAAGCACTGACACTGACCACATATTGAGATTTTGATGGATTTCGAAAACATTGTTCTAAAACGTTACAATCATATTCTGATTGATGCTTCGTATTTTCTCTATAAAGGTAATAGTTTACTTCACACAAGTTTACAAAATTTAAGGAATTAAGCACAACATATAAATAACAAATAAACAGGTAATGGTAAGGTAATGGAGGTATAAATGAATAACTATGCAAGTTTTGAACATGCCTTTCTTCTTGGAGCCTCGCTAAGAGTTTCTGCTGCCGTTCTGAGGCTTCTCTCCACTTTTGATTCTGCATTCGCTGCAATTCTTCCTCATGCTGCCTGGTTAGCTTTTGAATTTGCTAATGCATATAAAAATTAAATTTTACTTTAATGGGCGAAAAAGTCCTAATTTTTAGAACAGATACATTCATATTTATAGTCTGGTCAGAAAAGATATGCTATAACTATGACCCAAAGATATCGTTACCGAACTGTAACGCAGACGATAGTTATTTGCCGTATTTCAAGGCACCTACATACCGAAAATAGCAGAGTATTATGAATTCGTCAATGACGTAACAATTTAGGTCACCAATTATGTTTATAATGCATTTTCGCTGGAAAAGTGTTATTCAAAGAAGCTGAGGCAGACTCGAATTCGGTATATTGATGTGATGTGGCAGCGCTACCGCAAAAGACTAGAAAAATATCCATTATATAAATTCGGTACTTTCGCAGTACTGTTTTAGGCATACTAGGATTTGAATACTAGAATTTTCCTGTGACATGACAGATACTGCGTTTCACATTGGTGGTTTTACCTGGCAGTGATTTGGAGGAAGACTGTCATCATTTAAGGAAATACTTACTTTTTGTTGGTCTGCTTGATAGTTTTGAAATTCCCTTTCCTTTTCTTTTATCAGCCTCAAAGCTTCTCTTTTCTCTGTCTCAATCTGAACACAAAAGCACAGTAGAAAACATTTTTAAAAGCTTCAAAAAAAAATACTTGAAAAGAATTTGCTTTTGAGTCAATATAAAAGGAAGCCTATCTTAGTATAAAAAAGCAAGGCTAAATAAATCAGTGTAGGTATAAATAACGTTTAAATATTTTCACCGATATAAACATGTCTCCTCATTTGATATCACACATAACATAATATATCAAAACGTGTTCTCATATTGCAGTCTGTTAGAGGAAAATATGCCAAATAAAAATTAATCAGTTTCGACAAATGATATTTTGCTGAAACATTAACTAAATGAATTGTTGTTAAAAGTAAATTCAAAGCAAACAAAAACCTAAAGTAAACACAAGCAACTTACTTAACATGAGGATCGCTTTCGATATAAGCATTTCAACGGAATAAAATAAGAACTTTTAAATAATAACTTAATTTATACAGTACTTTAAGGAATATTTTTAAGAGCAGATTTATGTATTTTGCAATCACTATGGCATTTTCTTCCCATTAGCTGAGAAGTTCATGTATTATTATCATGCCTACCTTAAAGTTAAGAACACGCTGTTCTTCTCTAGCACGTATCTCTTCTTCCTTTTTCCTTATAGCTTCTTGAAGCTTCCTTTTCTGTTTCTCTTCTTCTACAAGTGCCTAAATTTAGAAATAGATTTATTTTAGCTAACTTTTGAACGGAAATTAAAAGCACTTTCCTTCTTAAATCACAGCATGGAAGAAATGTGTCGTTCATCAAAATAAGCAAGTCTGTTTGGTTAAATCTGAGGTTTATTGGCAAATTTACATGTTTTGTCATTTACATGTTTTGTTAAGTGAAGCAACACATTTCATTACCTTATCGGCTGCCAGAATTGACAGTCCAGTTTCATATTTCTTGTCCGTGCATTTCTTAAGAACTTGATCCTTCATGGGACCAAGATTTAATTCATTCTTATATTGACTAATTGCTGCGTTTAGCTGTATAAGAAATATGTCATATCCACCTAGAAAAAACATAAAATGCTCAAATTGTCTGGAGTTTAGCAACACTATTTAAGCACACACAATTATTATACTATTAATATGTATTTCATTTCGTTTAATTGTAAATTGCAGCAAAAAAAATAATATAACGCATTACTATATTTAGGCAGACTTGAACACACGTTTCTCTTACCTTTCATGACAAAGGAGTTATCCTTTATGCCTTTCTCCAAGCTTGAAAAATGCTTCTGAATTGCAGCACGTGATCTTTCTTCCGAAAATCTCCTGTTTTCTTCTGTATAGTATTCCATTCTGCTCTTCAACATTTCCTGCAAAGTAAATTCAACACTTACAGAGCAGTGCGTTATGTATTTTCATAAATAAAAAAATAAAGATAAAACATTGCAACAGTAAATTTAAATCCATTTCTAAATATTGTGATAGTAACAAAAGCAAATAGTAAAGTATAGAAGATACAAGGGCAAGTTTCTGTCTTTTTCCACAGATTCACATTTAAATATGAAGTTATGTAGTCGTTAAAGCCTTAACGTAACTAACCAATTTTACTTACATGGGATATGTGAAATTTACCTCTAGTTTCAAAGCGTGTTTTCCGTCTTCCTCAAATAATGCATTGCTTTCAAATTGTGTTCGAGCATTTCGCCGATATGTTTTATGAGAATCATCCAACAGATCCTGTGATATTGGAATGTCATGCTTCACTACACTCCGCATAGCCTACAAGTCATAAGATTAATTATCAGATTATCAAACTAGCCTATATTGCGATAGCAAACCTAGTGGGTGCGTTACCTGGTTTAGAAATTGCGGTATCACACCTTGTCAACATGGCAACCGAAAATCGCATACACACCCGGCCTCGGTGAATCGATGTTTCGGAGCATTTCAGTTTTAATTCACCACATGTATGTAAACTTAGATTAAATGTATCTCCATTTCTAATTTTACTTGTAAAACTTTGGACTCTAGTTCCGGTTATATCGCCATAGTATTATTTGGTTGGCAGCTTTAATATTACTCGGCAAGAAAGGGACGGAACACAATGCAGCATGCGTATCGAAGGACCCCGCTTGTTCAACATACCACAAAATACACCAGGTAATTTTGATACAGAATAAAACCTAAACTGGCACCTAGTTAAAAATTTTATATATATTGCATGAGTGTTATTTTTTTCTCGGAATATTGCCTATAATATGAAATCGACATAACTCCCTCCTTATTTTAAATCTACTGATCTTGTGTTGATAACAGCCATAATATAAAGACGCATATAGTATATTATGCTCTGAACACGTATGTGTGAACTCCACAGGACGCTAATGTCCAGTTTACAGGGGTATTCTTTTTTGTATTTATTACACTCCGGTGTTGAAATGCACTAAACATTTTACTTGGTTAAAATAAAAACTCCAAAAGAATGCATGGCAGAAAAAGGCAATATCATGGTGTGGAAGTGTCAAAGTGTCACACCTATTGTAAATGGTATTTAATATAACCTCCATCAGAAAATGCGTTTGACCTTCTGGTTAGTATAAAGAACGCATAAGCTGGCCAGAGACAGCACAAAATTCAAATTAACTTTTTCATTACGGCTTTGTTTTAAAGGTGCACTGTCAATTTTAAAAACTGTCAGACCACGTATGATTTTCGGGATAGCTCGCAAATCTTTTCTTCACAATTTAAATCAACCTATCTGCTTATCTTTTGTGCAAATTAAAAATAACGAAATCATTATGATTATTTAAAGACTGTTTAAAGCCATTGCCCTTTCAAATATGTAAATTTGGTTTTTTTTCAACAAACCATTATTAGATTAGATTTATCTTTATGTATTGTTCCCTTGAAAGAAGAAGCAGCCGACAATGTAGTTTATGCAAAACATCCTTGCTTTTATTTGAGTTTAGTTGATCGTATTTTGCCGGATTCTGTCTGCAGACGCGAATAAGTTATTGAAACATCGTAGCTGGAAGCAAGCAGCCGCGTAATGGTTGTAAAAAAGTTATATTCAGCAACCCAATAAAAACTTTTTTCCAAACCAAAAACAAACGTATGGTACTAGAACGTTATTGAAAATAATTTGTAAAGAACAAAAACAAACGTTTTATATAAGAACGTTGTTATAGCGATTTTAAAGAATGTCATATATTGGAACGTCAAGGAAATGTTATAGCATTCTAACTCTTTTGTAAAGTAATTTTAGATATGTATAATGCATTCGTAATAAGAGAATTGAATTTTAGATGCGATACGTCGAATTCAATTCAATTATATTCAATTAATTACTGTAACCTATAACTTAGCATTAAATGTGCAGAAAAAAGCCCACAAAAGCTTTTGTAGCTGATATCTAAATGCTCTAAATAATCAGTATAAAAACAGGTGAATTTAAAATCACATATTCACCAGTTTATTTATTTAGCCAAAGCAGGGATAACAGTTTTCAGAATTTTGATTGACTAAAAATTTTTTTACCAATAAATTCTTTTAAAATCGCGTTCACAAAAATGAAAATGCCACAACTAAAATTTTTGTGGAACAGAACAAAACATTTGGTGTACAAATATCACATACATTTCCAGGAAATGTGGAAACAGGACAATTCCCCCGACCCCCCTGTTTAGAATTCCCCAAGGCATATTCCCCTCCCCCTCTTTTAAAATTAGAAAAGAAAAAGAAACAAAAAGGTATCTATAACATTCCAACTTGTGCTTTTAATTGCACTTTTATCTCCCCTTTCATGTGTACGTTCACGGCCTTTCATAATGCAATTACAGCAAATAACTTATCGTTTGTTCTTTTAATTATTTGCCTTACTTATGTTTTTCTCTTGGATAGACCTTGGAGGAATTGCCGTACGCGAGAATTATTGGGGAGTGGTATTCGAAGTGTTCGAAGGTATTCGAAGAGTAGGGGTGGGGATTGGTTCAGGGGAATTGTCTTAGATGCACATTTCGCGTCTTAGATGCGTCGTGGCGTAGAGGTAAGTTCGTCGGTTTGGATGCGAGAGGTTCCCAGTTCAAACCCACACAGGTATGAATGTTTCGGGAAATGTTAGTCGCAAAGAATTTAATGGTAGTTATTAAATGAAATATGATATGATGATGGTGCAAGATGCAGCCTCACAGAGTGAATACTATTTTGAAGAATGTTGAAGGATATTTTTTAAATCTTTTGTTTTACGCTCGTTTCAGGAAAAAAGTTTTCTTAACATTGTGTATGAAACGCTCTAAAAAGGTTTTTCGTACAACATTTTTATAACGTTGTGAAAGAAAACGTTTTTTTTTTATAATACAAATACACGCGATTATTCTACATATCTTTTAACGATACTGCACATCACAGGCTTATGTTATATGGGGGAGTTACTGCTGCCAATCCTGCCTCGGACTATTTTGTTATTAATGTGAACAAACTGATCTTGACACCTTTATTTCATTTTCGGTTGTTTCATAAATCGTTACAAACTTTGTTCCCTGGTTCCACTACAGGTTCTCCACAAACCAACTTGCCTACAGCTACCTGCAAATATTTACTTTTTGGAAAAATTGCAATAACATAAGTTCAGTTAAACTTAATTCTCTAGATAGCAGAATCATCCATTTGAAAACGCTATAAGTGAAAATGTCTGTGCTAAATTATGACCGAGAAGTTAGTCCACTACGTTACCTTTTATATATCGTCCTTTATCTTTAAAGGAGTCGAAAAATAATTGTTCCACCTAACTTTTCAAGCGTGAGCTTAACTGAGGATGTCAAGAGTACTGAGGTGCTTTTTCTGCAATGTCGTTTAGGCCCGATTGGTATAAAAAGGTTTAAATTCTCTAACAGTTGGTGACATAATACACACGTTTTTAAGACGCCTTGACCAAGAAGGCTGAGATCGTCCAGATACCTAGTTGTGACAGAAAGAGTTGAAAATGAGCTCAAAATTTCTCTACCTTAAACGTTTTCGAGATAATTGCCAACTTTTGTTTTTCGATCTTGATTATGGCTGAAAAGATTACTCTTATGTAACATCTTTTTGGCTTAAAGCGTCGAAAATCGCTATACAATAATCTTTGAAATAATAGTCTAGTTCTTGTTTTCGATCTTGATTGTGAACAAGAAAGTGAAGATGGCCTTTATTTAACGTCTTTAGACGAGTTCGAAATCGCTTTATCTCTAAATGTTTTCGAGAACCAACTTGGCCGGCTTTCGAACTTAACCTTTACAGAGATTAACCTTCATGGTTGCCGAGGAATCTATTAAGTAATGTCGTTTAGGTCAATAAATCATCCTATTGTTAACGGTCTGCGAAGTCACATGACCTTTAGCATTGTCCTCAATTCCAAGAATCTGGTTCTGAAATTACTCCCTATTCAAAAGGCATATTACTTAAACTGGGATTTGAGTCTTTTCCCATGCATTTTGTGAAGAAATCGCTTTCTGATAGTCAATAACCTGCTCTGAATTGAATTAATTGATGCGATTGTTGTGACTGGTCACAGGTCATTGTGACGTATGACCGGTCACGTCATCGCAACCACGTAGGCGACGTCACGGCATCTCGTGAGCCGTAGATCGAAGCTTAAGAATAAAAAAAGAGATACGGTACTGAGACGGATAAGACGTGTTTTTATAAATATCTGCTATTTTAGGAGATATTTGTGTTCTGTCCGTGATTGTCCGTCCGTGTCTCAACTATAAGGGTCAAATTATCATTTCTGTCACATTGGTGGCAGCGGAAAGTTTTTATTTTGGTTATTTTACGGGATTTTGGTGTTAGCAATTCTACTTAAAAAAAAAATTCGAGTGAAATTTTGTGTCGGGGATATTTTCATTCGTCTTTAAAAATAAAAGAGCGAAAAAAAAAAAAAAAAAAAAAAAGACGAACTATGGAATTACGAAGCGGTGGTTTTGTAGGGAGGAATCCTCGTGAAAAACAGGATTCAAATCTGACTGTTTTGGCGTCTGAGGATGAAAGGCAGGTTGAACCGTCCCAGAAAATTTCTGAGAGCGACTCAGGGACCAAAAGAAGAATGACTGAGGAAGGCTCAGGGGCTCAGGTTAATAATACTGAGAATGACTCAGGGGATGTACTCGTAACATCACCCCCTGTTTTGCAGAGATTTGACGAAGAAAACGATCGGAACTTACCGATTATGGATGCGAGAAATCCGCCTCGCAAGAATGTATTGGCCGAAAATATGCCTTATCCACGCGATATGATACTGAGAAGGCATGATAGCGTGGATAAAGCACAGTCATCAGGCATACCTGATAAATCACAGGTCTTACACGATTCGCAAATTCAAACTCTTCCTGTTGCTACGGGTTGTTTTGAATCGAATGTCGGTCGACCAATCACAGACGACCACACAATTAGTCAACGAAACTTTCATAATTTCAGGGAAATACCCGGAGAAAGTTATACTCGTTGTAATATTAATTCACAGGAATCTGCTGTGAACACAAACACTGTTTTCAGTGACCTAGAACCTAGAAATTATGAAGAAAATACTAGGAAATTATTGCGAACAAATGAAAATTTTCAAGAACCTTCAAATGAAGGGTATAGACGATCGGATAAGCCGATACATTATCGGGAAAGACCCGAAGTACTTGGTTATAATTCGTACGAATCTTCAAATTTTCAAGAACCTTCAAACGAAGGGTGTAGACGATCGGATAAGCCGATGCATTATCGGGAAAGACCCGAAGTACTTGGGTATAATTCCTACGATTTTGGTGCTTCTTCACGAGTGGGAGGTGCCATACCAAGGCAAGAAAAAGACTTGGAGAGGATTTATTTGCAAAATAATCCGTTATATCCGGATTATTTACATGGTTTAAACCATGGGGTACAAACTCGCCTTGAAAATTACCGCAGTCAGCGCGGAAATGGAAAGAGTGTTTGTAGACCATTCCAGGAAAATACTGGCACACCTCAAACATATTTTGAGAAACATCCAGATTATAATCTGGTTCGAGAGAATATTTATTCTAGGAGTCAAAATACGATACCTAGAAATATTGGACGTGAAGTAAGGGATAGAGACCGTTTTGATGATAGAATTCATGGATTGCAGGACATGAATAGAAGCCATGACCAGGAATATTTTCTTGGGTATCAAGACCATGCCAGGAAAAACTTCAAAATCAAGCCACCGACATTTAACGGGAAATATACCGAATGGCCCTACTTTAAAAGACTTTTCAACGAAGCAGCGATTTTAAACCGCTGGGGAGAACAAGAGAAAAAGTACTACCTTTTGGCAAATTTATTTGATGAGGCTAGAACTTTCGTGATTTCTATGGAAAATCAATTGAGTAATGCTCCTTTTGATTACTTAATGAGAGCTATGGAACAACGATTTGGCGTTGGAGAACAAAGTCAACATTTCCAGTCTTTACTGGACAGTCAGTTATGGAAACCCGGAGATAATCTCCGCACTTATCTCGACGAAGTCAGGAGATTAGTTTCTCTGGCATATTCAGAGGTTCCTGATTATCGCCAACAAGATGCCTTGGTTAGAAAACATTTTATTAATGGACTCCAAGATTTTACTTTAAAGCAAAGACTGCTCATTGATCCACCTGCATCAGCAGAATTAGCTATGAAATATGCTGAGAGGTATGTTGCTGCAAGGACAGCAATACAGACTCAGAAACATTCGATGAGTAGAGACAGGGTACGAATGGTACGTCCCTATGACGAGGAAGATGATGAAGACTCAGATGAAGAACAATTTGATGATATGGTGTGCTACTTTAAGAATAAATTCTTCAAGTCAAAAGATGGAAATACGGGTGAGAAGCAATCCACTAGGAAGTGGGATATAAAGAAAGCGAAATGCTTTCGATGTGGTATAACAGGACACATTAAAAAGGAATGTCCTAATCCATATTTAAACACCCAGGGGTCTCCTTCTGCAGGCAAGGAGGAGACAAGGAAGGAGGAAAAGACAGCGTCCACAAACTGAACGTTATTCCTGGTACGCCTGAATTAATAGAATATGACGTGCAGGAGTCGGATTTCGAAGTTCATGAAAATTCTGAGGGAGTACCTGCACTTAAAACACAAAGTGTAGACTCAGACGAAGAAGTAGATGATCTAGTCTCTTCTAGGAAAGATAAAATGACAGAACCTCTTTGTTCTTCAGTGTTTTCACTGAGTCAAAGTAGCATCGAAGTTAAGTTTTCGGATAAAATACAGTGTTTACTACCAGAGGAAGCTGCAGATGCTGACACTCTGAAAATTTGCGATACTGACGCTATACTTCAGTACTGCACACTAGATCCAAGTGTATTAGATAAATGCGACAAGGGAATCTTTCTCGTTGCTAGTATGGGAAGAAACCCTATACCAATGATGATAGACACAGGAGCGGGATGCTGTGTTATGTCTAGGAAAATATATGATTCCTTGCCTAGAGAACACAGGCCTCCGCTTGTAGATCGTAATTGTGGTATACGATCCGTAACAGGAGATTTACGGAAATGTCATGGTATTGCAAGGTGTAACCTTGAAATTGGAAAGAAAAAGATGCCTGTAGACTTTCATGTAGCCGACGTCTGCGATCAGGTTATATTAGGCATGTCTTTTCTCACTGATTTCAGTGTAACTCTGGATACAAAGAGGGGAATTGCTACTGTGTCAGAACAAGAAATTCCTTGTTTGGTACTGAACGGTAAACCTTCTCCAGGTAGAGTTTATATCACTGGCGAATTTGTAGTACCACCAGGGCGAGAGGCAATATTACCTGGACAAATAAAACGAAAGAAAGATGATGGTTCTAACAACTCAACTATTCCCATGTTATTTGAGCCTAAACCATCCTTTTTCAGGGATCATGGTCTTCTTGCTTGCTCAAGTATCTCCATGAATCACAAAGCAGTAGTACCTATAAGAGTTTTCAACCCAACAGAGGATGTTGTGGTTTTAAAATCAGGTAACTGTGGACTGCGTTGTGGATATTTAAAATCAACTACAGTTGTAGCTGAGGTTTTCACTACTTCAGACTTGGTAGCCCAAGTAGGAATAGATTTAAGTCAGTCCTGTGGAGCAGAAATGCCTGAACATCTCACGAAACTCTTTGAGGAATCGTGTGAGACGTTAACAGCGGAAGAAAAGGGATTAGTAAAACAGAAACTGATCCAATACCAGGATGTATTTTCTTCTGGAGAAAATGACCTTGGTAGAACACACTTAGTAGAACATAAGATTGTTACTAAGACTGATCAACCTATTAAACAAAGGCCAAGACCTCTGCCACTTAAACAGAGTGAAGAAGTGGAGAAACAGATACAAATGCTCCTGGAATCAGGAATGATTTCTGTCTCCGACAGTGCCTGGTCAAGCCCTATAGTTTGTGTTAGGAAGAAGGATGGCTCATTGAGAATGTGTTGCGATTATCGCAAGTTAAACGATGTTACCATCAAAGATGCTCACCCAATACCGCCTATTAACCAGTCTATCGATGCCTTAGCTGGAGCTAAGTACTTTTGTTCTTTAGATTTGGTATCAGGTTACCATCAGGTTGGAATGCAAGAGGAATCTAAGCAAAAGACTGCGTTTTGTACTCGCAGTGGACTATACCATTGGAACGTAATGAGTTTTGGGTTGACGAATGCACCCGCAACGTTTCAGCGTATGATGGAACGGGTTTTACAGGGTTTGCATTGGCAAGTATGTATGGTTTATCTAGATGATATTCTAGTCTATGGAACCTCAGTCCAGGAAGTCCTGGAAAGATTAGAGATGGTATTCTTACGTCTTAGAGCAGCTGGACTTAAGCTGAAACCCAAGAAGTGTAACTTGTTTAGGAAACAAGTGTTGTATCTTGGTTATATGATAACCAATAAGGGAATTCACACTGATCCTTCTAAGGTAGAAGCAGTAAAGAATTTTCCAAGACCAACTGATGTTCAGAAAGTCAGAAGTTTTCTTGGTTTGACCAATTATTATAGGAAATTCATAGAAAGCTATGCAAAGATAGCTTTTCCTCTTAATCGCTTACTAGATAAAGGAGGCAAGAAACCGTTCAAATGGACAGAAGACTGTCAAAAGGCATTCGAGCTTTTAAAAACAAAGCTTGTCTCTGCTCCGATCTTGGCTCTTCCAAGAGAAGACGGTTCGTATATTATAGACACTGACAGCAGTGCTGAAGGAATAGGAGGTGTCCTGAGTCAAGTTCAGGAGGGAAAACTAGTAGTAATAGCATATTCCTCCAAGGCTTTCAGTAAACCTGAACGAAATTATTGTGTTAGTAGACAGGAATTGTTGGCCATAGTTTACCATGTGCAATTGTGGCGATGCTATGTGTGGGGAAATCATTTTACAGTGAGAACTGATCATGCTTCCTTGCGATACCTGATATCTTTCAAGGATGCTACAGGACAGTTAGCTCGGTGGATAGATTCCTTATCCGAGTATGATTTTGAGATTCAGGCTCGACCTGGTCGGAAAAACGGAAATGCTGACTCATTGAGCAGAATACCTTGTGGAGGTAAACGATGTTTTTGTGATTATTCATGCTCTGACCCAACTTTAGAGGAATTTCATGATCGACCATGTCCTCTGAGGTTGATTGAACAGGTGTCAGAATTTGACGACTGCCTGGAAGATGTGTCTAAAGATTTAGTTTACGCGGTAGAAACCGATTCATTGGATGATGACACTGAAAATGACTCTCAAAAGAAGGAGCCAACAGATGATTTTCCTTTTCCTTGGACAAGGGAATCCTTGCGGAAAGCTATTCAATTAGACCAATCGCTAGCTCAAGTTCTCAAATGGCTTGAGAGCAAACAAAAACCTGTCTGGCAGGAAATTTGTCATTTTGGTCGGGAGGTCAAGTCTTATGCAGGACTTTGGAAGAACCTGGTACTCCAGGATGGTGTCATTTTTCGTAAAAACCTGGATCAGCTCAAGGGAACTACCCATCAGTTGGTTATTCCAGAAAAATATAGGTCTCCTTTACTTAAGCACTACCATGAATCTTTGGTAGGAAGTCACTTAGGTGTAGAAAAGACCTACGGAAAGTTAAAAGCTCGGTATTTTTGGCCCGAGATGAGACAATCCGTTGAACTTTGGGTGAAAACTTGCATTTCTTGCCAAAAGAAGAAAAGCCCACCAAAATCATTTTTCGCACCATTACAAAAATATGTAATGGGTGTACCTTTTGAGAGAGTTTCCTGCGATGTTATGGGGCCATTGCCGGAGACTAGCAAAGGAAATGTTTATGTACTGGTTGTCTCAGACATGTTTTCTCGCTGGGTTGAAGCATATGCCATGCCAGATCAGAAAACTGAAACCATAGCCAATATTCTGGTTAAAGAATGGATCTCCAGATTTGGCTGTCCTCTAGAACTACACACCGATAGAGGAACACAGTTTGAATCGAATATATTTCGAAGTATCTGTGCATTACTCGGTATAGAAAAATCGTTCACAGTGGCCAGGCATCCTGAGGCAAATGCAATTACTGAACGTTTCAACCATACATTGCAGCAAATGTTATCAACTACCATTCAAGAAAATCCTTGGGAATGGGATAATTTGTTGCCTTTCCTTACTATGGCTTTTCGTAGCTGTAAGTCAAGTGCTACTGGCTTTACACCCAACTTTTTAATTTTTGGGAGGGAAAATACCTTGCCATTAGAAGCATTTGCTCCGGAAACACCGGATAACAACAACTTTAGTCTTCCTGATTACGTAGAATACGTTCAGGAAATGTTGAAGAAATCACATAGTGCTGCTATGATTAATTTACAAAAAGCCATTAAGTGTCAGGAACACAACTACCTGAATAGACTTAAACCTCATCGGTATCACTTAAAAGATGCTGTTTGGTACTGGCGTCCAGTATTCAAGAAGGGGCAATGCCCAAAGTTACTGAGTTTTTGGACTGGTCCTTATTTTGTAGTTCAAATAATCTCAGATGTGGTGTACCGTATACAGAAATCGGCTAAAACTACTTCTTTAGTAGTTCACCACAATCACCTTAAGCCCTGTTTCTTTCGGGAAGATAACCAAGTTCCTTGGTTAGAAGGTTCCATCACTAAATTCGCTGCAAAGGAGCAGGAATTAGATGAAAAGAAAGGACTCTTGGAAGTAGAATTAAATTTACAGAGGCCAAGCCGAAAATCTGAGCGTCAAAGACGGGCACCAGAGCGATATGGAACCCGAATACTGAATTCTGAGTTATTAGTATAAAGTATTACGTTTGATACTTCCCTAGAGATTTTACTAGGAATAAAGTTTTATCACAAAATAAATTCAATTCTCGGAATTAAAGAAGCTAAGTTCATTGTCATAGAAACATATATTTCAATAGTTACCATATTGTGCCTTTATGGGAGTAAAGTTAAAACTTTGCATGAGTTTTGTATGAGAAATACAATTTTCTGCTTAAAAAAATCATTTCCGGGATAAAGGATACAACAATTGCCTGAATTGCAAAGAAAGAAAGATTTTAGTGTTGATAGAAAATTATTACTTTCCGGGATAAAATAATTCATAAATTTGAAAATACAAAAGTTTCAACGACTAATAAAGGTATATCACGTGGCTTGGAAGGATCTATTCATAGTAAATAACAAGGGGTGTAACGTTTAGAAACATAATGTTTAGAAATTTGAATTTTGCATTAAATTTTAGAAAAATTTGTAAATATATACTCTTAATATAGTGTATGCATAGTAAAATGTTATTATACACTTATTTGCATTAAACCGAATAAAATTTTCAGTATTGTTTAAGCGTAAAAACCTTACACCCCCGATTTATAAGACGAGTCCACCTATCAACGACGTCACACATCGAACGCGCCCGAAACCGAAGCGGTCTGTCGAAAATTTAAGATTTTATTGGAGTGCTTTTTGTTTTCTTACACGATCTTACTAGCAAATTATTGTCAAAATGGCGGATATTAGTGTCAGCTTTAAATGTCGGCACTGCTCATTTCGATGTGTTGATGAAGATGAAATGAACCAACATAATATTCGCAATCACGCAGAAGATTACGCATATTGGTGCGAAACAAAGAAAATACCGCCGTACAAAATCCAGATCTCGGATTTCCGAGGATTGTGGGACTTACGGGGAATGTCCAGGGATGAGATCCTGGCTAAATACATCTCAACGAAGTCCCAATACAGGCCACGTCTTGGCCAGCCAAGGAGAGTAAGAGCTATTGTTGACGCACCCAGGGTTTCAATACTTCCTGCCGGAATGGAAGATGAGCAGGGAGCGACTGGGTATTCCCAGGTACCCATATCCGTGACAATAGAGGGATTGGGGCTGCGAGACAGCAGCACGCAGGTGAGTAGCTCGATAAAGTTACCCAGCGAAAAGCCTGGGAGCGATTTTCGACCAAGTATTTCCAAGAGTGATAGTAGTTTTGCTCAAGTTGTTGCAGAATCAGTCGCAAAAAGCCGAGCAATTGATAGCAAATCTCAACCTGCTTCTAAAAATAGAATAGCTTCTCGAATATTGAAAAATAATCAGAAAGTTGCCCAAAACACCCAGACTTTTTCGGTAGAAAAGCAGCTCCAGGTTGATCACTCCGCCACAAAGGCAAACACCACCATTAGGGTGCCTTCTAAAATGCCCCTCAGTCAAAATTCTGAGAATAAAAGGTCTACGAACAATCACAACTGGAATACAATTTCCATGGTATCCAAACGGACTGCTTCGACTCAGGATTCTGAGAACAAAAGACCTATGAAAAGGTCTAATTTCTGTGAAAAACCACAGGAGATGGGAAAACCTAAGCCCCAGAAAGTTAGCAAAAACACTTGTGAGTTTTGTGACCGCTCTTTCCCTTCTACCAAAGAAGGCAATATGGCTCGGTGGAAGCACATCCGAGGTGCTCATCATCACAAATTGTTGTGCTTAATTTGCAATGCCTGCGGATGCCACTTTGTGGGACCACGGGAATTTCAGGGTCATCTGGGTTACTGTCATGTGGATGAAATTAAAGATAAGACTGCCCCAGGTCCAGACAATTTCGTTCCATCTTCTTTCGTCAAAGTTAAACTTTGTAGTTACACTCTTATTCCTTTTTGCAAGGTCTGTGGGTATGCCAGTTTCATTTTATTTAGCCATCAATTAGGATGTTGGTGTAAGAATCACAGACCAACTCCCGGGGAGCCCTATGACTACGAGGGAATTTTTGACTGGCCCACACCAGAGATTAAGGGTGTTGTTTATAGTCAAGTGACTAAAATCCCAGAAAATTTCATCTGCAAAAAGGTGGGTGAACCATTTGTAGCTCCAGTAGAAAGAAATGTGAGCCCAACGAGCTCATTAGCCTTGGTAAATATCAAGGAGAACGAAACCACAAATAGTGAACCTCTGGATTATGTAGATATCCTCCCTACTGACTTGGAAGATCCCCTAGTCGTGGAGGCATCGGAAACGGCCGAGCCAAAATCCGGAAAAGAGCCGGAAAATTCTTCACCTTTAGCAGCACTTGAAGCTGCTGTTTCAACATTAAATGTGAATTCTGGAAATGAAATCCGTACTCAACTATCGAGCCCGGTTAGGGAATGGGGAGAAACCTCGGATGAGGACAAGAAAGTGAGCCCATTAACTATAGTTAGGCCGTTAGTAGCACATAATCTTAAGAAAAAGAGCAAAAAGGGGAAAAAGAAAGATAAAAAGAAGCGCCATTAACATCATGGTGGTTGGGTTTCAGACGGTGATCGCCATGGCAGACATGGAGAGAATCTTCGATGGGCAAGCAGCTGCTGGCAGTCTCCTCGATGCCCCTATCGAGGGAGACCAGACCCCAACCTTGAAACCACAGTCCTCTACAACCGAGGCAACCCTCGACTGTGGAATGGAGGGGCAGTTCCTCGACGCCGAGGAGGGGGAGCAGACTGTAGCTGTGAGACCACAGGAGGCACCTGTGGAGCCCCCGGCTGATTTAGAATTTCTCGATCCAGCATTGGATGACGTCTTCCCGTGTCGGGATGTCCGGTACAGAAAGAAATAGACACGTTTCTTTTTGGACTTTACCAGATTTTTCTGGAAATACTGGACAATACTGGATTTTCTAGTGTCACGGGCATTCTTGGTTTTCTGGGGGATTTCGTTTTCAGTGTGTTTTGGGGGAAATTTTACCAACGGCGAGTTTTCCTGGGTCTCCTTGTGGGAATTCTTTTCGAGTGGTTTTCAGTGAGCCAGGTGTTCCTGGAATTGGTTTAAGTTAACCAGGAGTTCCTGGAGTAGTACAGTTTTACTTTACAACAGATATGGGGTTAATAAAATAGTTTAGTGGGATGAATTGTTAAAATCTGCGATTTTATGTAAATGGGGCCATTACAGCTGAGTGATTAGTTCAGGGATTTGTTAGGGGGTTGGGTTTAGTTAGTTAGAGTAGTGGGGTTAGCTTTATGTATATACTTAAAAAAAAATAAAATGGGGACGTTTGTTGTAAGTATTTACAGGTAGCGCCCGGGACTACAGCCCGGTTAGTCATGGGGAGGTTGCTTGGAACCATTTACAGGTAGTGTCCGGGACTACGGCCCGGTTAGTCAGGGGAAGGTTGCTTGGAACCGTTTACAGGTAGTGTCCGGAACTACGGCCCGGTTAGTCATGGGAAGGTTGCTTGGAACCGTTTACAAGTAGTGTCCGGGACTACGGCCCGGTTAGTCATGGGAAGGTTCGCAGTTATTGTTATGTTATCATAACATTGTTTTGTAGAAACTGGGGGAAATAAAATGGGGAATGTTGTTATTTTGAGGTTTTCTTGCGTTGTTTGTTGCTTAAAAAAAAAAAAAAAGCTCGGACCGTCGTCTGTTTGTGCTCAGTAAGTCTGTCTGTAAGCCCGTCCGTCGTATGTTTGTGCTCAGAAGATCTGTGTGTAAGCCCATCCATTAATTTAAAATCATATCTAGTTGTTTTTGCCTTTGTCTAAACAAGGGTACACCGATATCCCCCCTCCTTTTCCTTATTTCGGTTGCCCTCGCGTAAGCCTGTCTGTAAGCCCATCCATCAGATCTAGTTGTTTCTGCCGTTGTCTAAACAAGGGTACACCGATATCCCCCCCTTCCCTGCTTTTGGTTGCGTTCGCGTCGGCCATCTTGGCCAAGCCTCGTTTTCGATTTAATGCATTGTATTGCTTTAGCAGTGTTAGTAACACACCCATTCATTTCTATTAGCCAATCAAACTCAAGGTTTTCTTTCACGTGGTTTACTCTATTGGATTGCTTTAGCAGCGTGGTAACTCCACCCATCCATCTCTTTTTGGCATTTGTTTTTATTAGTGGAACCATATTGGCAAATCTAGTTGTTTTTGCCTTTGTCTAAACAAGGGTACACCGATGCCCCCCCCCCTTCCCTGCTTTTGGTTGCGTTCGCGTCCGCCATCTTGGACAAGCCTCGTTTTCGATTTCATGTTTAAAGCTACTTATCAAACCGATTGCTGCCCTGTAGCTTGATATTTGACGGCGTGGATAGTCTTAGCAACGTGAAAGCCGTGTTTCTGACCATGCATTTTTTTAAAAAGTGCGGTCGTTTTAGCAAATCCGGTAACCTGTGGCTTGCTACCACGTGACCTGATATATTGAATGGTTGAAGTAATGTTAGTTAGCTCTGACTGTATTTTTTTTTTAGTGCAACTATATTAGCCAATCAGATTCGTTCCTTGCTGCCACGTGATCTACTCGTATTGTATGTATTGTATTGCTTTAACTACGTTAGCCCTTATCTTCCATTCATGTTATTTAGTATTTGAAAAATTTATCTTTCTTTTAGCTCTTGTGGGGTTGGGGATTTAAAAAAAAGGGCTTTACGCCATTGGGGATATTTAATTAGGTGTCTGTTCGTTCGTCGTAACGGATGTCTGTCCGTCCGTCTTTATTTAATTAGTTTAGGTTGCCACCATAGATCCTGGTTGAATATGATGGGAGTTACACAGCCAGCCTTTGTAATGATGACCGGTTCACGCATTATCCGCTATGTGGAGGAGATAGGTTATTTCCTCTCTTACATTGGCAGCTCCCTGTAATTTTCATCCTAAGTCATCAGTATGGACTGTGTGAGATCAGTTTGGACACGAGGACTGTGGTGTATGCACGCTCGGACCAGAGAATGTGGAGAGTAGGCCGTATGGAACCGGAAAGGCTCTCTCATGTGGGGTGGGTACAATCCCACATAGGCAGTATTACAGTTCATGGACAATATCGCCAGTATTCGCCATCTGCTCGTCAGTATTCCAAGTATTTTACCGCCCATCACTGCGAAGGACTTTGTGTAAGGAGCGCTGGAGTGTAGTTAATACGGACTGGGTACCCGTGTTGTTTGCTTTGGACTTGCTGTAAAGCAGTGCTCGAATTGGTTATTACGACTACCCAATCGCGACGTGACCTTCACCGGCAGTGACCTTCAAGTGACCTCAGGATGACCGGGGGTACAAGGATTCTACCATCTCTACCTACGTATCAGGCAACTTCTCATAAACTTTGGACATTTTGTATTTTTGTGAATTTTATTACCAGTTAGGGCTTAATTTTTAACGTGGCATGTATGTATCATATCGTATATTATTCATTTCCTTTAGTAATACAGCGGTATTTCAAAATTCCAAACAGTCATCCTTAAGTATTTAAATATTTTAATTTAGTCCGCCCTATTTTAAAGGCTTGTTTTCATTCAAGGGACATACACTGCTGTATTGCGTCGTCCATCGGTTCATTTAGGCCATTTTGTGTGTGCGTTTCTTGAGTGAGTGTTAACAAAGGACTGCTTCAGGTACAGGCTGGAGTAGTGCTTCTAACTTGAATTAGATAGGAAGTTTGAATTTAAAAAAAATTTAATTCGTAGTAATTTAAATAAATTAGTAATAATATTTTTTTTAGACATTCAGTTCAACTGTATGAACTCTGAGGATGGTTAAAGTTTGCTTAAACTTAAAGAGGACATTTTAGAATTAAAGTCTTAAAAGGGTGCATGATGAAATTTTTGATTAAAAATTTATGCCCGAGTTTATTCAGGAACCGGACAAGTATTTAATTAAACGCCGAGGATGTCTCAGGGTGCATTTTAGAATTACGCACTGAAAGGGTGCACGATGAAAATTTTTATTAAAAATTAGGCCTGAGTTAATCCAGGGATCGAATCAGTGCTCGGCTTAAGACTGAGGATTTCTCAGAAAGCAGTGCGTGCTAAATAAAAATAAGCTAAAAATACAGCCAACACCAGTAAATAATAAGCATGCGTGCATATGCAGTTTATTTATTAGATATACACATGAAAGATACACACATAAAAGAAATTATTAGATAAGAGCACACTTAGAGTTAAAATAAATAAAAATAAATTAAGGATCACACCAATGCAAATACACACAGGATAAATAAAAGCCAACACCGTTTAAGCGAGTGCATTATATATACAAAGTCCATGAGCTCCGTGGTAGTTTATAATTTGGTTCTATTCTAACATTATCTCAGAATCAGCTGAGTATAATGTCCTCTGACCACCTTAAAGTTAAGGTTTTTCAGTACGAACAAAATTAATCTCAAGATCAGCTGAGTTTATTGTCCTCAGACCACCATGAAGCTTTGTCAACTAGCTAGGTAGGTGCAGAAAAGGTCACTGTACATCAGTGCTTCACATGCAATATCTACAACATAAAGTAGAAAGTGTTAAAAGTAAGCTAAAGTAATTTAAAGTAAGATTTACAGTAAGTAGAAACACCAAAAGTAGGCCAAAGTAATTTGGGATAAGCCTCCGAGACGAATTGGCACGTCGCTACCGGGTATTAAAATAATTGTCAATTTTAAAACTTAAATTGATTGATTATTGTAATTATTTAAGTTTATTTGATTTATTGTATACGCCTACGTCAATCTTAGGGTTAGGTCTTGTCATTGTTATCAATTTTTATCTTTCCTATTTTTGATAAAAAAATGCGATTTCTTATTGTTCATTTAAATTTGGGGACAAATTTTTGAGAAAACGGGGAGTAATGTGAAGAAATCGCTTTCTGATAGTCAATAACCTGCTCTGAATTGAATTAATTGATGCGATTGTTGTGACTGGTCACAGGTCATTGTGACGTATGACCGGTCACGTCATCGCAACCACGTAGGCGACGTCACGGCATCTCGTGAGCCGTAGATCGAAGCTTAAGAATAAAAAAAGAGATACGGTACTGAGACGGATAAGACGTGTTTTTATAAATATCTGCTATTTTAGGAGATATTTGTGTTCTGTCCGTGATTGTCCGTCCGTGTCTCAACTATAAGGGTCAAATTATCATTTCTGTCACAATTTCTTTGTAATAAATAAATCTTTTGACTAATATTTCGATCTTGACTTTTAACATGTGAGGTAAGAAAATAAAAAATATGCGCTTACGCCTATCAGTGAAACATATTTGAAGCTCGTAATAGTCTGGAAAAGCTTTTGGAAACCATTTTAAGAAAAATAATTTTGACCTCAATTTGATTTTTGTCAAGGTAAGAATGCGGGCTCAGCGAGGCCTTGTTTTCTCTGTAAGTGTGTAGGGTTTCGTCTTCCTGCGTCAGAAAGTGTACGAATTGGAATCGCCAAAAGAACTTATTCCCGTGGGAAACGAAGTTTAATGTTTTAAGCAGCGACATCAATACTTGTCTTTAGTAAACATTTCATGGGCGTATTCATCACTTTTTTCAAAAAAAGAATTGCAGCGACTTGCTGGGATTTTGAAAAACTTATCTTTTAGTATATCGCGCTTTCAGGAGATTTAAAATTAAAACTAAGATCAATTTTCCACCAAACAGCTATGTCTCAGTTACAAAGAATTACCTCATCATACTGCTTAAACGCCTTATTCATTGCACCACGGGAAACACTGCGCGTCATCCTTTCCATGGAAGATTCTATGCAAGGTATGCCTCCTTCGTTGACAGCATGAACATACTCATTTACCAGCTCAAGATAGGCTGTTTATTGAGGAAAATGAAACGAACTTTTGTATTATTCGAGAAGCTACAATTACACAGCAAAGAAATATTCTGTTGCACAGCCTTAAACAGTTTTGTAGCAAAATGCCCAAATATTTACTGAAATGTTTACCGGTTTTTGGTACAGTATAAGAGCAGCAGTTTAAACATACCGGCCCCATTAATTTTTTTTGCAGATATTACTATAGGTTTTGCCTGAGCTAATATGGCTGTTATAACTTTATCTGCGTCCTGAATAAATTTTTCTCTGAGGACAATATCTTCTCGTTCAAGGTGTCTGCAATTAATAATGAAATTGGATCAATTTACCAATATTAGTCGTTTTCAGTTGTATTATATAATTTATTAAGGGTCAGTTCACTCAAGCACTGGAATGCAGATCTGGAATTATTCAAATTATGAAATGGCTTTTATTTGTTACTTTAATTTTTGCTACTCTTTAAGAATGTACTAGATGATACAGAAATGATTTGAATTCTAAAATGACACCACTGTAAAAAAAACACTAAAAATTAAAAAACGCTAAATATATTTTTCTTTAAGACCGATTGATTTTAGCCTACTGTTATGTAGAACACGAGTAGATCTTCAAGAGAATTATCAGCATGTAAAGTTCAAAAATTATCAATTAAAACTACAATTCATAGGAAATCCAATCAAGCGTTTTAATTTTCCAGATTAAGTTCAAAGATTGGCACTTCATAATACGCAACAAGCAGGATTATTAATGACATCTGTTCTTTTGGGGTTTATGAACGATCAGGAGTGGCTTTTAGAACGTATGGATGAAGGCAATAAAGATAGTGAGAAAGCCACCCTATTAATGTCTTTTATGCACTTTTATTATTATTAGTATTATTTAGTTATACCTTTGAGCTAAAAGTATCGTAATATTACATTACCTTAGTTCTGACTCGTCTGAAACTGGTCGTACAATCGTAAAACAATTGCGTTCGGGAAAATACTGTCGGATGCATTGCTTGGCAGCATTATAGCTTAAAATCTGACTTGAACTTCCAATTTGTGGCTTCAGTGCATTCTCCAAGTACTCCTTTGACGACACCTCTCAATGCAAATCATGTTACAGATATCCAAGTCAAATGGAATTGATATTTACTTTCTTCGTTTGTATCATTTCATTTACGTTCTTTAAAAATAAACTTCTGTAGCAAAACCGAAAGGAATATTTACACCCCTCGCCCAATTCCTGAACACTTTATGACGATCAAATGAGCCTTGCCAGCGAAATTTTATCAGCATTTAAAACACAACTCTGTCAATGCATTATGCAAAGTATATGACTACTCTTTTGAAAATAGTGCTATTTCTCAAGGTGGTAGTTTTACCTTCACGCCATTAATTTCCAGATCAAGATAAAAGTCTCGCACAACAACCATCAAGTAAGGAAAATATTTCGCAAAAAAAGCCTCCGAATATGCTTCATCTCTTCCTTGTTGCACCTTGAGTTTCCTACTCAATTCTGTTACAAATCTTTACAATAATTAAGAAACATTTGCTGTAAAACTGCCACAATTGTAACATTTTTCTGATCAAAAACTCAGAATTTTTTATGGAAACATTTTGATTATAAACATATATGAGTTACAATTTGTGCTATTTATTAAATAATATCGAGCTTGATGGAAGACAAAAGTATAGAGTTGTAGCACATGACACACTACTCTGGAAGGATACTGCATGTTCTTGATGAATCCATCATCTATTGTCTGCATTGCATTGAATGTCAAACACTTTGAAAGTAGCAATGCAAATGTGAATATTTGTATATCGTGGGTGTCGTCTCCCTTTTCAACATCACTGAACCCTTCAGTATCCAACAGCATCAAACAGAGTTCAGCATTCTAGTTTTGAAAAAAAAAACAGTTAACAAAATGATCGTCTTCATCGATAAGATTATGTTATAGAAAGCATCTAAATATGATATAAATAATCTAATGTTTTCATACATACAAGACCTAGAAAATGAACCAGCCTGTGGGTGTGGCCTGGCAATTATCCATATTCCTTTGGTCTTGGATTGAACTGTGTCACCAAGTGCAAAACCGTTACTTGCACCCATCAGCCTATTCATGAGATAGGATTTCCCAGTTCGGTACTTCCCTGAATAAACAAAAAATTTGCTAGATTTCCATAATGTGAAAATTACTATAATATTCGATTTGGTGTGCTCTGTTTCATAAAGTAAATGTAACCATGTCAAAAGCTACCAGTTTGATTATTGTGGTCTGTTTTAAAAGCTGAACTTGATATTATTATCAGTTTTCTCTTCAATATTAGATGTTCACGGAGCAGGACAGTCCCAATTACAAATGTAGTGCGCTGTGCAGAGTTTCAATATATTCGGTCATTCATCACTATATGTTGATGGTTGTAATAGTATAATTTGAAAGTAGAGTGGAAAGTCTGGTTTTCGAACGCAACATAAAAAAGGAAAGCACAAAATTTGTTGTGGGTCTTGATGTTAAGGTGTCCTAGTTACTCTTTTTCTTCTTTATTACTACCTAAACGTGACGTTATACTGGACATTTAGGTAAAATCCGAGCTCATTAGGAAAGCATAAAACGTTGATAATCATAAGTTGTTTATGTGCCCTAGTCATTCCAGTTGATGCTTACTTGTCACTTTATTTATAATGTAGCCATTCTATGTTTCTTAACGAAGCAACATACATAGCTCATTTGTAGACCACAGTAACCAACAATTAGACTGGTGGCTTGGAACTTTAATTGGAGAAACGAGTATGCCTTAAATAATGTCCAGTCCAATTAATGACCAGTTCTTGTTGTTATCTAGTCAATAATAAACACCAGCTACATTGACTAGATGATCTTATTATCAAAGTAAAAAACACAATGCGTTATGTGTTTTTATCTTTCCTATGCACTAAATAGTAATTATTCTACCGCCACACAAAATAAACAAGCCAACTGTACGAAATATTAAAAGAACGGCAAAATTTGGTTGGTATGGCGATTGATGACATTATTTCCTAACCTTACATTTTCTTCTTCTTTATTACTTCACTGTAAAGGTCTAGTTGTCACTTTCGCTTCTGATCAGGAATGAAGGAATAACTCGTAATAAGTGAAGATTCTATTCACTCTATTTATATTCTAAATATAAATGTTGTCATTGCTATACAGTTTTCTGTTCATTGAAGTGGTTCTTTATTGGGACATGATGCAAAGGTGCAGTGGTCAATCTAGTCGGCAAAAATGCAAAAATTCAAAACAAAGACAATCCTAATTTGGTTTGCAAACTTACGCACCGGCACTCTGACTGACGCCTATAACAGTCAGAATTTGTTATTTTAGTTTGAGAACAGTTTGCCCAGAAAAGCACTTAAAACACATTTAGTGTGTGGTACACAAACTATTCTCATTGTTTATTATCATGTTTTTATTATGCTGATGCACCGAGAACACCACATAGTGTACATACAAGATTAAAAGGAACGCATAAATCATGTTAAGTGATTCAAAATAGGAATGTCTAGCCATTGCAGTTGATATTTGTTATTACTTTGACGTAAACACATATTGTCCGACCTAGTTAGTAAGTATGCACACTTCAATGTACACTTCAGTGAGGTGTTTGGTTGATGCAGCAGAAGGTGATGATGTGGTAGTACACTAGTTACTCTAGAGTAAAAGTATGAAAGAATGCCTAAATCCTAACCATCGTGGTCATTGATGGTAAGATGTCTAGCCATTCCTTTCTTACGTTTAATGACCTTGAGGAGAAGTTAAGCAGGCCGACTTTGTTGTGCCATTTTAGTGTCGTAATCTATGTCTAGGAAAAACCATCCTTTACGTATTAACACATTTCACTCCTTAATTTAAAAGCATGAAGTGAATTAGTAGAATAATTGATTTTCTCGTTTTAGTTGATTTTTATTATCAACGGGATGTGACGGTGCAATAGGCACTCTACTGAGTAAACATACATTTCAAAAAGATCCCATAACAAGCCATTTATGTGCAATTTTCCTTTAATAAACATACATAATCCTAAAGAAGACATATCTTCGTTTGTTATTTCTTATTATGGCTGAGGTTCTAACGCTGGTTGCTGTTCCTTACACGCATTTAAATAAAAGTAATGTTGCAATTCTTTTTTTTTTTTGGAAATACTATACAAATATGTCAATAAAAACATGTCCTAATTTCTTTGAAAACCTTTGCTAGGAGTACACACCAGAGACGTTAATGTTTGTTATGATCGTGATGTAAAATTACATTTGCCATTTAACATTGTTGACATCTAACGTGGGAAACATACTTAGTTCCGACACTGATGGCAGAAAATTCCAGCTGTTGTGTATTGTGACCTTAAGGTGATGACGCACTTTACCTAATGCGCATTCCAGGATTCCAAAAGATATAATCCGTATTAATTAAAGTGAAATTTGCGTTTTTATTACCACGATGTAAATATTACTTGCCAGTTCTTTTGTTCAGCAAAAGTACTCTAGTTGATGTTTATTATAGTAATGAAGAGAAATCCCACTATCCTATTTTGTGCATATGCACACAAGCTAAGGATGTTTTGCAAAGGAATGTTTGTATATTTTGTAATCATTCATGTTTAGTGTACTAATTATTCTAGTTCGTATAGACTATGACCTTAATTTGATGGTACACTACTATTTAATTGTATTAGCTGAGGCTATCGACAATAACGTGCTCTTACAACGCTGTTTTGCTGCTAGTTTCTTTTCATTCCGATCTTCAGTAAATATATTAAATATATTGACATTAATGCTTCTTCTTTGTTGCTAGTTTCTGCTTATTACAACCTTTATCAAATATATAACTATCCATAATACAGAAAAATCAAAGTTTATTTGGAGTAGAAACGATTTTTAGGTGCATTCGAGACTCTAGTTAATACTTCAAATGGTTTTGTTGTGAAGGAATATTTACCATTCCAATTTAATAACATTTAGCTAAAAAGAACCCAACAGTAGTGCAGATATTGATGTTAAGATGTCCTTGTAATACTACTTAACGTTTCATATGACCTACACGTGAAGTTAGACATGTTTGCAAGCCTTGTATTGGGCAATAACCATTCTATTTGGTGTTTGTAAGCATCACAATCAAGATATTTTTCATATTTGGTTTGGCACTTCCTATGGTGTATTTGTTCACATTGGTTGGTGTTTATGTTCGTCATGCTTTGAAAGTGATCGATTAATTGATCTGTCTTGTTAACACATTTGACAAAATCAGTGACAAAGCAAAATAAGTGTTTTGTACCTATTCTCATTATAACCTTTAATCCGATATGAAATTTAACATTTAGTTTCAATTAAGAAGCGTTCGATCAATTTAATGCGTTATTGGACGGTCAGGTGCATGACTATTTAATTTGTCACTTGTGACTGTGATATGAAAGTGCAAATAACAAACGGAAAAAAGTAATATTTAATCCGTTTTGGTGTGGATGCTTCCTCTGAGTAACACTCGCCACTATATTTAATGTATATTATGGTAAGGATAAGCGAGAATGCAGTGGTGAGTCCTTTTGGTAAATATACAAAATGCAAAGAAAGATATATCTGATTTTGACAGTTACGTCAAGTCGCACTCTAGTTGAAGTTTGCTACTGTCATGAATTAACACTAGTCATTTTAGTTTGTTCATGTGCAATTCAAAAAGAACATGGATTTTGAGGTGCAAAAAACATTCCAGTTGATCACCTTGATGTAAACGTGTACTGGTCAGTTTATTGGTGTCCATGCAAAATGATATGAAAATCATCTTCCGTATTTGATGTAGACACCTAGTTGCAGCTCACAACTCTAACCCTTTTTTCAAAGCATGTGACAAATATAGCCCATAAACCCTCATGTAATTAATGTAGCGGTCTAGATTGTGTTCAGTACCAGATAAGTATAAAGATAAACATATCATGTTAATTGGTGAGTATACAACAGAAACACACGAGCCGTACTCGGTATGGACACTGATTTTTGGGTGTCATTGGCATTACACTTCTCTCGCATCCCCCGTACTCCATAGCTAAAGTCTCATTATCATTTGGAAAGCTTGTTATGTTGCCAATTTTTGCTTGGAAAAGGTCTCGAAAATCAGTCGCTAATTGCGACGTGGAAGCTAGATATATGCCCTGGTCATCCTAGCTGAAACCTATTAAAACCTTGAGAGATCGGTGAACTTGTAATTTTAGTTAGTCAATAATAACGACTTCAACACAAACCATGATGCGAATGATAACTCAGTGCAATAAAGTACCCTGCTGTGTGATGGAGCACTGGGCTCTTCGAAAAGTTTACTGATTTCTTTTATCCGAGAAAAATCCTGCGGGTAAATATATATAAAAATATTCAAATAGAGAAAAAAGAAAGATCGAGAGGAAGAAAGTAAAGAATCGGTGAGAAAATGTTATACAGTAGATGGAGAGGGCCGAATTATAGCCGTTGGAGAAACTAACCAAACAGCCATCGGTCTATATGTTGTATATATAATTTCTAGCTATTCACTGCGCGGAAGAACGATTTGCCAAGATAAAAGAGAAAAATCGCTTTCCAGTTAACTTTCAAGTTGTGCTGACATGTAAATATTGCAACATTGTGTGAGCTGTGTCTTAAAGATGTAATACAATTACCTACCTACAATGGCTATCGATGATATTGGTGTTTGAATGTTGGAAAGAAGCTGCGCAGTTTCCGCATCAAGTTGCCATTTATTCATTGCGTTGATGGTTAAAAGTGGCCGTGGGGATGGCCAGTGTGGAACTGTGGTCTGTTCCTGCAGATATGATGCTATAAATGCTAAATTATCGTTAACTTGCAATGCAGTTACTAGTTTTACGGAATTATGATGTTTGAACAGCTAGATTGGAAGCTTAGAAACATCAAAACCTGTGCAGCTAAAGTTCAAGGCAATAGTGCTTCTCACAGCTTTTGTGATTTTTTTTTTAAACTTGGCTACTGAACACAGAACGTCGTTACAACTTTGACGAAAATGATAATTTAAAAAATTATGATTAAAGAACATGTGCATTAACTCACTTGATGTGCCATCTTCAGTAAATGCTGGTTAGTAGGAATTCTTTCTAAAATATTCAAACAGCATTCAGTATTAAATAAAAAGTATCAAGAGAAAACACTTTCGATCTTTATGTGCTAATGTAAAGCAGACATTTTTCTCTCTCCGTAATGGAGATGATGATGGTGCCTGCCTTCGTTGACATGCTGGAGGTAGCGTCGAAATATATTTTTCAAAGTGTAAATGATGTCATTTTAACACTTACTACGCAACTATTCATATAAAGAATGAATTTTTGATCTAAAAATTCATATTTTGATATCAAAAGTATCAAAAATAAATTATTGCTATCTGCAATTATATGACTGATATCTAAATGTTTTATATGTAAAAAATTATTTCTTAATTCAAATAACTACTTAGATTTGAAATAAGTACTTGTGTTTAACAAAAAATTTTTAATAAAATTCCTGATTGCCAGTGATCTCTAAAACTCCTAGAAGCAAGCATGAAATATTTAAAAGTATAAAAAAATCTGTCAATATTTTATTTTCTTTCGATTGCTATCAAGGATTTTCCTTGGATGACACTTATAAAAAAATACTTTTATAAAATCTAAAATAAAATATTTTAAAATCTGATTTTTTGTCTCAAACAATCATTATTTTGTATTAAAATGCCAGTCATTTTTATATTTAAAATTAAGAAAGAAATATCTGAGTGTAGTAATGACTGGTCCCTGTATAAAGAATTTTCCTTTAATTCATTCTGCACGAAAAGAAAAGTAATTCATTAGCTCAAACGTTTTGTTGATATCAATAATTCAATTTGTCACCTACAGATATAATTTTTTTAAATGTTGACCTCCTTTAAGATTTTTTAGTAATTTAAAATAATTTGTGCCAGCCAGAATACAATTATTTATAGCAAAAATAATAATTATGAGATCTATATTATATTGATTTACTGATATCGTTAATTACATTTTGTTATTAAATATTAGGATAAAAAATTAAAATGACAAAACACACGAATCAACATTAAAACATCAAAACGCCACACAATTCCTTTTAACAGCGAAAGGGATTTGCAGTGATTATTAACTATGGACTGTAGAGTACAAACATGCAACAGGGTTATATTGAGAGACCATAGCATAAACTGGCTGTGTTAATCGCCTCATGTTGTGCAGGGATCTTCCATTGATAAGTAGAAAATTAATATTTTTGAGCCAGTCAGCACGGGACACAAATTACATTAGAAGCCCATTCTTCATATTCAGTTCTCTATGTGGAAGAACTTTTAATTTATTTCTAAATTTCACATTCCCTTTTATTGAGCCTATCCAGCCATATATATTTACAGAATTTTGCTTGTTTTATGTATGCGACAGAGTATTGATAGAGGAAGTACAAATACGCGTTTAATCTTCTCATTCTAGTGGGAATACCAGGGATTCGGAAGGGCGTTCACTTAACATGTATGGTGGTTCACTTTTCAAAAGGATACCTCAGCACGAACTTTCCTATACAAAAACATACACTGCAACCACCACCTCCACCCGCCCCACCACCACAGTCCTATCATCGCAATGCAAAACTTAAAAACACGCAATTTTCTCATTTCAAATAATTCTTTATAAGTACACGCGCTGCTTAGATTATCATAGATGAACACCAACATAATTTCCCCGATTTTATATGCAGCGTACAGTATCTATTTGTGTTTGCTGTATTTTCAATCTACGATTGGATATAGTGCCGTGTCACAGCAACATGTTATGATATTTGATCAACTGAAGTAAACATTCTGAATTTGATAGGGATCGATTTTGAGATTGCTACGGAGACTGGATGACATAGTACCATCAAATGTTTAAGAATTAGGATGTGCTTTTTCTCGACCATAGATCAACGTTTAACACGTTGAATAAGCAACATTCTAGTCATAACCATACAGCAATATCATTATTATGTTATCTATAATCGAAAATTGCAGCCACGACAGTGATGATGTATGGTCGCAAACTGTGCAGTCTGCATTTATGGGAAAATAACCAATATGTTAATGAATATCCTCCCCCCTAATGTCAGATATTTCTCAAAAGTTATCAAGGTTATTTTGCGAATTGATTGGGTTGGTGTCACAACCTCATATTGGTTGTCGTTTTAGAGGAGTTGCTGCTATGAATAATGTTGGTGTTCACGTTTCAGTGAAAAGGTATACAATTTATTTAAACTTTCCTGTCCCCGTTTCAGGATCATAACCAGTATGCTAGTGCCACCCTCTCCTCCATATCGAAATTTTCTTCAAGACTGAATAGCAATTCATACAGATTTTTCAATCGAACAAAACAAAAGCAAAGGGTGTTGTTTTAACTGTAACTAGCAAATTTGTTATTTTCATACATTTTAATTTTTTTTACTGTAATGTATTTTTAATCCACCAAATTAATTTCGGTTTTATTTATTTTATTTTCTTCCTTTTTCATTAATCTGCACGAATATATCGGTTTTGGTTTCAGTGAAATATGATATGATCAATATTATAACCCTTTTTAATATTTCATACCCAATCGCTATCCAGTAACAACATATGCTCTTTCTTGTTAAAACTGTGCTGAAAACTCAATGAAAAAAAATAACATAAACTTCTTAGCATTGACATATACCTAGCATTCAGGAAGGCCATGTAAAGTATTCGATTGATGAAAGAATGCCATTCGCTATAAAAAATTATGAATTTCTGACATATTTTCTTGTAAAGAGTGAAGAGAACGAATATGCAGACTGTGTAGATTAATCTAATTGAAGTTGCTTTGCATTCAACTTTCTGAAATTTTCCTCATCAGAAAAATATTTCAAAATAGCACATTTTTAATGGCTACTCTACTATTGAATGTATCGCCCACGTTGTTATCTACATAATGCAGAAAATTAATTTTCAGCTGTACATTAAATACAAAGACCACCTATGTAGACGTTTAACATTCCAAATAGGAACTAGAGTGAGTTTCGCTGATGCGCCCCGAAACATCACGTCGAGAAATGAGACAACTACAGTCAAGTTCAACGATAAAAAGGTGCCGCAACGCAAAACTAAGGAACGATATGAATCTTTTATCTTGTGCGGTCACCATATTAAAGTTGCAGGTACTGCTCAACTTTCATCTCTTTTAGGCCCAAAGAGTCGAGATTAGCTTTAATATCTAAGTCTAACTATAAATTTCAGGTTGGTTACCTTCACCATAGCGAATAAGGTTAAAATCACTAAAGTACGCGTCATGTGACGTCTATGAAGCCTAGAGGATAATGAGTGATCTTAAAATCGCTTTTAAAGCACGTTTGAGAAAATGGTCAACATCAGGTTTTTGACCATCACCTTTAAAGAGAATGCGAAGGCAATCAAAATTCCTCTTATGTTAGGTCTTTTAGGAACATAGCGTCAAATATAATCATGACGTTATTACAATTATAATAATTTTAGAAGCGAAATTTGTTCCAACAAATGACCTTAAAGGGCACTATTTTCTAGCATTTAAGCGAAACTAACTTGAAACTAACTTGAAACGAACAATGCAACGCCCCTACAAGGAAGGGGGTCTTAATGTTTCTTTTAATGTGCGTATAAAGTACGTTTTATGCATACGCCAAGTCTCTGGGGTAAGACCGCAACACAGAAGAGAGCTCATAATTTCAAAAACATGTGGTATAACTTCATCATGGTGTAATTTTTCCATGGTTTCAAGCAAATTAAGTCAATTATTAAACGGACAAAAACTGTATTTTAGAAATTATATTGTTTCCAAAGTGAGTATAAAATGGAAACTGTTCAGGATGAAAGCTATAGCCCTTGCAGCAGTAGAAATACAGTGTATAACCATGTACAATCCTATACAACAACCCGAATATGTTAGTTTAATTCAAAGTTCTATGAGCTGCGGTGCACTTGGAGCCGGAATCCTCCCAAGTTAATTCAAAAGGAAGGCCAGAGTGTTCTTGGACAAATTAAAAGTTCTCCTTCTGCTTCAGTTTTTCGAGACCCAACCCTTTTTGAAATATTCACCTGCATATTGGTTAAAATCGGGCTGGAAGTCTTGATTATGCATGATCAACAATTTTTAGTTCTATGGCGTAGAAGGCCTTAAACATACTACAATAGCAAGACTTCGCTCTGTTTTTACAGAATATTATTTTTTACGTGAAGTTGAAGGGTCGTACGTCTTGAACCGGAAAGAGATGTCTGTGCGTACCCGTAGATTGAAGGCATGGATAATACTCTATGCAAAAAGAACGAAGTATTATTTTTATTATATGCCTCACTTAAGGGATTCTTTGGGCTTAATGTGTGTAGTATATAGCAAAATATTGACTCACTGCTTATACATAGCTATGAGCTTTTTTATTTTTCAATGACTCCCCCAGTTTATGTCCTTCTTAGAGACGAAAACAGAGGAGCAAACTGAGGTCTGGAAAATATGTTTGAAAGGAGGTGGAGTGCAATAAATGTTTAAAAAAACTGTAACCTTATTTTCTATCATTTCTTTGCTTACGGCCTACCAGGTATATAACAAAAGCCATTATTTTTAGCAATATAAAACGAAAACACATTTTATTCTGTCGTTAATATTTTAGCAGATAAATGAATGAAAAAAGTTTTGTTGGGAACTGTTTGGTGTAGATACACGGTCTAACCTCAAAAATGAATGGTATTTCTTTGCTACAACTGGCAGTGGGCTGTAAAGTCGAATTGGGACACACCTGGCATTGGCACATACCTAACATTCATGTTAAGCAATAGACGACCATCATTCGCTTTATTTTTATATGAATTGACACAGGCTCTTGCACAAATAAAAGAATGTGAGAGCTCAAGAGGTTAGTGTTGGGGTTGAAACTGTTTACACCGTCATTTTATCCATTGGCCTCATTAGAAAATTACTTCAGCATAATGCATTCCTTCTAAATGTCTATTTTACTTATGATTTTATATCTGACACCATCATTTACTTAATAACTAGACTGGATTCAATACTGCGTACGAAACATCCACTCCTAAAATATGACACCTAAAGTTATAAATGTTTATCTTTGGTCTGAAAAATGTAAATAAAACTTCAGATTATTATTATTATTGTTTCTCAGTGTATTTAGGGGTGATGGTGATTTACACTTTCTGCGAAGGTACACTTTTCACTCTAAGTGATGTATATTATACTGATGATGTAAAAGTATTGTTACCACTTTAGTTAGGCAAAATTAACCCAAAAGAAAAGCATAGGCATATTAGCTGTGATCATTTATGTCGAGGTGCACAAAACTAATTTTATTTTAGTTCTACTTTGCAAACATTGTTTGCAAATTGCCATACTTTGCTAGATATTTCAAAAAGTTGATCCATTTAGAACAGAAATAGAAACTCCTATTTATCAAGGTCATATCGAAAAAGATAAGAGAAAGCTTACTGAGCTTATTTTCCACCCTTTGGATCTAAGAGACGTTATATACCAGGCTCTTTTATGATCTTGGCATGCTGGATATGGTCAAGGTAAAAACTGAAATTTGACCATTATCTCAAAAGCGCTTAGAGATAGACGGATTTTGAACTTATTTCAACCCTTTGGGCCAAAAAAACAGGTTATATTACAGGTACCTCGGTGATCCTGACCACCTCGATTATGAGCAAGGTAAAATAAACAGGAAGTTGAGCATCACCGCCAGAGCGGTTTGAGATTTTCCAGCGTTTTGGTCTAAACAACATGCCAGCCATTTTAGCTTATTTTCGACTCTTTGAGTCTATAAAATACGCCGTAAGAGTTTCTTTGCTAGCCTTGACCTCCGCGGTCGTGATCAACGCGAATCTGCCATTATCTCTAAACTGGTACGAGATTTTCCACCGTTTTGGCCCAAGCGATATGCCTCGCTGACTGCTGACCTTCTCGGTCGTCATAGTAGACCATGCATATTCCCTTGTGATTTTTGCAAGTGGGTCATTCCGCTTTCTCGGGGGATTCTGTTTCTAATTTATTACATAGATGTAAGCGTGTTCATGGCAATTTTGTCGGTAAACATGCAGAAAAATCAATTGACGTTTTAAATAGTCATTATATTAACTTAGAAAGAGCGATTAGGTCGTAATTATTGTAAATATTAATGGTATGGTGCCCTGTAGAATCACTAGTTAGCGTTTACTAAAGCGTGCACAAAGGTGTACACAACTTAATAACGAGCTCAAAACTTGTTCAGAGTATCTACACGTGCAATTTTTTTGTCTTCAGTTATACTTCCTGAGATAAGGGCGGATGTACATTATTAGTTTGTTACGATTTGCACAAAATCTAATATTTAAAATTTTAATATTGGCAAAAGGTTAATAAATTTTTAATTTAGTTTTGACAGTTATAGAAAAAGTAACATTAAGAGTTATAATTTTACCATTTAACCAATGTGGTTAAAAATTCTGCAAGATATAATATTTCGGGAATCACAACCAAAACTTTAACAAATTTAAAAAGAGCATTAAATAAGCAACTTTTGCAAATTTTAGAAGCGCTTCGGCAAAACTTCTACACGGTCGCAAAAAGTCACATGTCAAAAGAATGAAAAAATAGCAAAACCAATCCAACACATTTACGCTTCCTGATTGATTACAGTGGAATACTTCAATTTTGTATCAAGTTGAACAAGTAATAATTGTTTTAACAAAGTCCAAAAGAACTGAAAGTTGATAAACGCTAAAAAAAATTAAAAACCCGAAAATGCACAAGATAAAAATATATTCATATTCTCTCAACTGAGCAGGCTGGTAAAAAGACAATTAGCTTTCTTAAAAAGTGAAGTATCAGCTGGGATTTTGGAGCATATCCTCACTCAGTTCCACACCTCATTGTTCGCAGGACAATCTTCACAAAGAGATGAAAAAACAAAGAGCGGAAATAAATCGCATCACGTTAATAATTTAGATAGCCACCAATAGCAAACCCATACGTCTCTAATTCAAGAATTTCGCCTTTTCAATGTCTCAAAATTACATTCAAGAAGTCAACCACAAGTACAGTTATTGCAATTAAGACTGAAGTCTATTTAATTGCTTCGGTTGTACTACGTACTGTATTCCCTTAATTTACTGAAATTGCGTTTGTCTTACGCCGTACTTACCTCATTTGAAATAGGCTAAATGCAGCTGGAAAGTCCAATGAAACTGATTCACATATAAAGGTAAATTTTCTTTTCCTTGTTATGTGAGTGGAAAAGTCCTATATATCTTTCTGTAATAACAGATTTTTCTCTATTCCGAAATAGATTCGAACACAATTAATAACGCATAATATTCCAGTAATGTGTATTAATGCGTACGCCAAAAAGTATATTTTAAAATATGATAACATCTGCAAGAAAGTATTAGCTAAGCAAACTGTGCAGTATAACTTGGCACATGATAGAAGTCATAGGGTGGATATGGCACCGGATGTGTCCCATTATCGCTCACTTTTTTCCTTAGATTCCCATAGTTAAGCTAATGAAAGGAGCGAAATTTTCCTGGACAATCACGATCTATATTGAGTGACATACTTGGTGCTGACGTTTTACAGCATTTTTTGCTTGAATCAGCTGTATCCACATCTAAATTAATTTTAATCACCCATGATGTGGCATTCCCAATAGCCATAATAGGTTTTGGTAACAAGATTATTTCAAAACCAAATTACCCAACCCTTGCATGTGTCTATATAAAGAGCGCGCAAGCATGAAATCCCACATTATGTGATTTTACAGTAAAGCAGCAACACCTCAAGGACTTGCTAAAGGAATATCTCAGCTTTCAAAGGTTAAAATTAACAAATATATGTATTCGCTAAATAAACATTAAGAATTACCCCACAGTCTTTTTAAATATGCTAGTGTTTGTACTTAACCCCCATATATGGGTAGGGGCTTGACATTATAAATACATCTGCGGGGTATTGATTAGCTATATCCTACCAGACAAAGAATACTAATATTTAATTCTAATTTTCATCCCCACTGAGATAAGTTATTGTCACACGATCTGTTATTAGTACACAGAGCATTGCCTAAATACATTCAGAACCGTATCTAGAACATATTCTATTAAGACAACCCGTTTTTTTTTATTTTGCAGACCAATCAATAGTGTTTTCTAAGCCAATGCTCACCCCTTTGTGTGCCACCTTTGTAATAAAACGTTTGGCGGGAAAAATATTCTAAACAGACATATGCTGCAGTTATTTAGGGGTAAACATTTACCAGTAAGGCCTTCTACGCCATAGAACTAAAAATGGTTGCTTAGCACCAGGCAGAGATTTCAACAAAAATATAATGAATATTTAGATCCCCTCCAATAATTGTAGCTGCAGCTACAGCTGCAGCATCAGACAGGAATTTCAACAAAAAATACAATGCATATTTTAACTCCTTCCTGTAGCTACAGCACCAGGCAGGGATGTCAATAAAAGTATAACGAATATTCAGAATCCCCGCCGTAGTTGCAAGGCTCTGAGAATTTCCTTTATATCTTCAACGATAGCCTGATAAACCATGTTATTTGTATAGAATTTTACATTTCTCCATTCCCGTATCTTTGAGGTCATAAAACTCCTAGGGAGATTCTTTTAGCTTTTTAGGCGCGGGCATAAGTCTTCTTCTAAAGGTCGTTCACCCCGAACTTGGTGGTGTTTAGTTCTATTCTTCCAAAAGACTTGTTGTACGCCGGGCATATGAAAGAGCAAGGGATTTTAAGTCTTTTGGAAAACATCTTGACCTGTAACACAGTAACATAAAGGACTCTGGTTATAGTTTTAAAAACACAGGTACAATTTTATTAGGTCTGTTTCGCGCAAAGCCAGTGCCACGTGACAATAATTTTTACGCTTTAAGAGATAGCATAAAGACCTACTGGCAACAGCGCATGAAAGGGGTGAAATTGTTCAAAAAGGGGCAAATGAAGTACAAACGACATTGTTCCTAAAGCTGTAAATGGCGTGTGCGTCGTGCACCGAGACATAAACTTGACTGTACAGCTGATATCAGAAAACGGATTTTACATTTGCTATGCCTTTATAAAAGTACTTTAAATAGTAAGGATAAGTAGCAAATTCTATACATATTTCGTGATAAAACAGGCAAGTAAATTGCAATGCAAGCAAAAAAGTTTTGTTTGTAATGAAGCTTGCACATTGTAAACTTGGGATGTAGCAAACAGTATGCGTCAGGCGTCCGTTAGTTACTTGTCTAATTAATTGATGAGAATGATATATTAGAATACCAGATATGCTTGTACCAGCCCACTGCGCATATGGGTTGTACATTCTGGAATGTTTACGTCTTTTTAATTCCCAACCAGGGATATATGCCCCGGAAAGAATATTATGGATTTGACTCTGACCGTCTGTCTATCTGTCTGTCCGTCCGTTACCACTCATTCCCCTTAGATGTGCAGACCAGTTGTTCTGATAGTTTACAGAACTCATTCCCATGGTCGTAGCTTAATGCACGCCAATATTTTGGCGTTTCGTTACAATTTGGATATTTGGTGATTTTTTGTTTTTTTTTTTTTTAGCTTGATTGTAAGGTGTGTACAGCTTTTCTTGTGGGCAGGATATCTCAAATTCAGTTGGACAGATTTCAACTAAAATTTGTCTGTGACTTGCATGTAAATGGTGTCGCTACTTGATTAGCTTGGAATGACCTTGGATTAAAGGTCAAGATCAGTGTGAGACTTTGAAATTTTGCACTTCTGTTCCTTTTGGACACCATATCTCAAGATCGGCTGGACGGATTTCAACAAAAATTTGTCTGTAACTTGTATGTAAAAGGTGTCGCAACCTGATTAGGTTAACTTTAAAATTTTACACTACATAAATACTACGATTTGCCTGTGGGCATTACATCTGCAATTGGGCTGAACGGATTTTAACCAAAATTTGCATGCAGTTTAAATATGAAGGGATTTCAGCACAATGTGGCAGGCTGATCCCGATATGACTATTTCAGTTGAAAGAACAAGAGAATAGAATACTTAAATTTGTTTGCATCTTGATCGTGCTCATTTGTCGGTTATAAGCCTGTTTCACTGTTTAGTTCCGCATCGAAAATATTGATATTTACAAACTGAATTCCGAATGCTACCGAGGCGTGGTACTGCGGTTGCGTATTACGTAGGTGTGATGTTGCTCACAGACACGTACTTCGTACTTTGCTACTCAAACGGCGATGCTATAAGAAAAACGAAAAAAGCTTGACGACTGACTGAGTGTTTGGACGTGTTTCAGACAATACTTGAACGTTTGGTTTAAGCTGCCGTTCCGACCGGAGTCCCCGTCAGGTTAAGCTGTAACAAATCGTTTTATACTATTCAGTGTCACAGTTGGATCATATATTAATTTTAAACCGACTCATCGCCGTTTCCGGTTGAGGGCTGTGTTC